>JBCFYV010000001.1:27772808-27880308 GCA_039000515.1 Timema cristinae
ACCGTCTGGGTGACTCTCATTTCTGGAAAAATACCCAAGATACCATCTGGGAATCGATCCCGGGGGCTTCTGATTGTTCGAGATATTCTTGATCACTCATATGTAGCTGACAATTTCCACACGTCCATCACAGATTCAGTCTTGAACTATAAAGAAAAATAGCCCCGAATAGGGAACGAATTCTGGATAACTTAGTGACGAAGCATTGGCGTGCTAAGCCAAAGGCCCTGGGTTTGATTCCCGTGTCCAGGTGTCGTTTTAAAACTAATTTAAGTTAATTGAATATTTGTGATCTTCTCCATACGGATCGTATCGTAATTACAATGATTTGCAGACTTGTGTACTATCTTTTTTTATTAATATTTTAGCATCACGGCTGATTACCTGTCCAGTTTCTATTCTTATGTAGGCCTAATAATTAAGCTAATGGTTTATATTTTTTGTTACGTGCATTAGAATTTGCATAGCAAAAGAGAGAGTGGTAAACCATTTTGGAAAAGCCAACCTCAGTACCCCGGCTGAGATCCGAACCTTGATCTCCCAGTCAGTGACAGTCTAATCTACAGCGAGAGTAGTGTCTTAGACCACATTGCCACAGAAGTGGGTGTTGTACTATGTTCACTCAAATAACACCGACCCTAAATAATCTTATAAAGGAGGGATACTTATTAGCCTGAAACACATTGTCATGTGTTTTTTTTATCACTCTACCTCACTGTGTTGATCTAGTGTATCAGTAATCAGTTTACTAATTTAATTGTTGTTTGGATACAATTATTGCTTCCTATTTAATTAAGTGTTTTTCAGTGCTGGACTGTCACAGGTAAAGTTTATTTGATTTTTATTTGGGTATTTAATGACCACTTTCTGAATCGACTGATTATATCAGCACATAAGAATTTCTATGAGTGATATTGAAAGGGCCTACCAATTTTGCCAGGAAAGATATTTACACATACCCTCAACTGTTATATTTCTTACCACAATCGACATGAGACCGACAGCTTTATTTCCACTCCGAAGAAAGTTGTGCTACGGATTTTTATCGTTCAAGTAAAATCCGTCGACCCTGGTTGGGTTTGATCCCGTGGTCGTCGGAACACTTTACCAGAAGACCACCAAGGTGAGTGACCTAAGAGAGTGAAACTGCTGGTCATCACTTTAATAAAGGAAATTGAAAATTGAATATTTTTTTTTTGCACCGTGTCTTTCTAACTGTTTGGGCTGTACGTATTTGTATTAACTACGAAAATTGATTAATTTGTTAAGGATGAGGTAGATTACATATAGTGGAAGTGTATCTGCATTTGTGTAGGAAGCCATTTTGGAAAACCCACCAGCAGTAGGCCTACACCCAAATGTGATTTGAACCCTAGTTTCGCCATAATCGAGATGCATTAGACAATTTAATCATCAAAGCGGTTTACTTAAGTTGTTATTAAATGAGTAAATAAAGAAGCACATATATTACTATTTCAAACATTTTGGTTTTTTTTACATTTTATAAACTTATTGGTCTCGTTAAATCTTATTTATTTAATAAATATATAATATTGTTCTAAGAATGAGTCCATAAGCTTTTCCAAACTGATAAAGTGTTCCATGGCACAAAAAATAAAAAAATGTTAAGAACCCCTGGCATATTAAAACATTTATTTGTCCAAAATAAATAAAATATTGTTTCAATACAAACATAGAGTTTAATTTTCTTCACGTGGTGATATCAACAGTTATTAAATATCTGTATTTATATTCATATTATCCTAGTAAGGAGAAATAATGATAATTTATGTAAGGAACAAGCTTAATGAGAGTATTAAAAAAGAAAAGGTGAAGTGGAAAATTTTTGTAAGAACCACTTAGAATAGAAATTGAGTTATATATTAGTAAAGTATAATGGATACCAAATATAAACGGAGAAGAATAAATACAGTAATCCTATTATATAATAATATAGGCTTTAGTAAAAATGTTGGATATGAAATTAAATATCATAAAAAGATGAAATATGTAGTTAATGTAAAATGTTAAATATTGTATATTGGATTAGTGAAAAATTACATTTATGAGAACGTTATATTTGAAAAAAGAATATTAGTTATTAGTTATTAAATATCTGTCAAGGATGTCCTGGAATTTAATTACAACTTTTTATCTTCATTTAAAAAGTTTCTATCTAATGTCACTATGCTCATGACAGATATTCAACAACTGTTGACGTCATAATGTGAAGAAAATTAAACTCTATGTTTCTACTGGAACAATATTTTATTTATCTTAGACAAAAAATGTATTGCTATAAAAACTGAAAAAAACACTGCCATTAACTCGCGTTCCCTACCATGATAAAGTGTATAAGTATGACCTAACGAAAGGGAGAATTTGACTACATTTGGACATGACCTTTGACCCCAATGCTGGACTTGAAAAAAAGGGCGTAGAGGAATAGGAAAGGGAGAAATGGGGTTATGTTCCTATATGGCAGAACTTGACACATCGCAATATCTAGAAGACGAATTATTGTTTCCGTAGATGAGAGTGGAGAGGGGAAAAAACCGCTGCAGACAAAAACAGATGGTTTTTCTTTATCTTTTTTCTTTCTTTCTTTCAGATAGTCTCCAACTCCTTTTGAAAACCTACCACGAGCGTCAATTCTATGTTCCCTTCCAATAATAATAAAAATTGTAATAATATAAATGACGTACTAGCCAATCTTTAACGTTACTCGCTGCTTGTCAAATGCAAAAAAAAAATAAAAAAAATTTGGGGAGAAATCAAACAAGGAAAACATGGCCAGACGATAATATCAGTTTTCCTCCCCATAAAACAATTATTATTGTTTTGGTCTAGTTTGATGTATGTGTTTTCTTTATTCTTGGCCCTCTTTCCTATTTCTCTTGCGTACAATCTTCTTCCTTACGTCTCCCTCATATTTATTTGCACACACGTGAGTGATTCAAAAGGAAAAAACAGACCCAAAACATGTTTACTACAACCAAGTTTGCTAGAACTAGTTATGTGGGTTTTTATTTAGATTCATTTTTTAAGGTTTATATTAATTGCTAATATATTTTGACTATATTTTTACATATGTTAGTCAAGGATGTATTATTAAGGAAACTTTTGAACTCTTTTTAAAATTAGTGTATTAATAACAGTTTGTGAATGTGTGAAATGCCAGGTCTCCACCGTGGTTCGAATTCAACGTTAAACTGTAGGTCCTTAATTTCATCTCACAATCACCCTACCATTACACATTAACGTAAATGCGTATAACCCGAACGGGTAGTAAGACGTGGTGCTAATGAAGATTTTTTTAAATTATGCAATATCCTATAAATAAAAACTACAAAATAGTTAATTAACTACTATATAACCCAAACTAAATTATTTATGAATCAATCAGTGTAATTAAAAGAGATCAACATTTTTTTAATCAAAAAGAGTTGTTTTAAAATATATCAAACAAGTTTAGAAATTGTACGCACATTAAACACCATTAATTTCATATTACAAAGAATGATAGCAAACAATTTTTAACAGAAATGCCTTTGTAAGAATAAGCAAACATATAAAATTGAGACACATTACATTTAAGATTATCAGGTTCATGCACAATGGTCAAATATTAGTTGTTGTAATTACAATTTAAGTTGTTCACTAAATATATTAATACTTATCACTGATGACTATGTACTATATTTTATTTTTTAATTGAAACATAAAAAAATTAATTAGTTTGAGGAAAAGCTATTACAAAATGGTGAATAATTAATAAATAAATATAAAATATATAGAAAAGTTGGAGGGTACTGATTGAAGAATCTAGTAGTAATCCCTTTCTCCTTAAGTTGTGATGCTTCGCGACCAGTCACCATTTGACAACTAGTTTAGATGTAACTCTACAACATCATCATCATCATCATCATCATCATCATCACGCCTTTAATAAAGAAACACAGACAAAACATGGTTACATTACAATGCATTTGATAGAATACCAATGGGTGATATATATATCCCCATTGGTTTATATATATATATATATATATATATATATATATATACACATATATATCATGACATTGGTATTAAATCAAATGCATTGCCATTTAACCATGTTTTGTCTGTGTTTAACCGCATTTACGTGTAGGGAGAGTGGAAAATCACTTTGGAAAAACCACTATTATTACACCAGACTGAGATTCAAACCTCGATTTCTCCGTCATCTGCAGTCTAGTCTTCTGTAAGAGTAGTGCCTTAGACCATGCGACCACTGAAGCGGGTGTTAAAACTGTTAATTTGATTGTTGACTGGTCAATCTACACTAAAAGGGAAAGGGGGGGGGGGGGGTTACAGATAATAGATCCTTCTAACAAATTTTCAAGAAAATTGTGTGGTCCCACATTTCGAAAGGGGCCTCCCGAACCCTTAATTAATTCGGCCCTGGACTTTATGTCAATGTAAGAACGTGAAAAAATCCCTGTAAGATACATTTCCCACACAATTTGTAAGTACTTTCTCACTCAATCATAGAAATTCAGTGCGAAAAGCAACGGAAAAAGCACCGGATATAATCACGACATATCGATTAAATAATGTATTGATAGGTATTTTATGTTTGTGTTGAAAAGGATTATGAGTCAACGTCTATTTCTGATAGAATGTGAATCGCTGCTCCAATCGAGCAGATTATGCTCTCAATTTTGGCAAACGTGTGAATCAGGCCTTACTCTAGGGGTTTTGAAACAAATTTTGAAATTTATCAAGGAGATATAATATATTATTTGTGAATCAATTAGGAATGACAGGAGCAACACCTTCCTCTATTATCTATACTTATAAAATAACATGTCCTGACTGACTGACTGACTGACTGACTGACTGATTCATCATCGCCGAGCGCAAACTATCAAGGCTACAAGCATGAAATTCAGACTGTATATTCATTTTGTTATGTAGGCACCCACTAAGAAAGGATTTTAGAAAACTCCACCCCAAAGGGGTCAAAATAGGGGATGATTATATGTATGATAATATGTATGAAAGTCCGTCATTTTGAAAGTTACATAAACACAATTTGTATTTCGCTTATTGACGTAAAACAAATAAATACGTGTTTCAGGAATTTTGGAAATTTTATTTAATAAGGGATGAAAAAGGGGGTGAAAGTTTGTATCGGACTTGCATTATTTTTGATCTGAGGTCAAGTTATGGTCATCAACGTAACGTAATATTTTAAATTAATCTGTAAATACATATGTATATTTTCGTATTTGTATATAATCAACTTCCACGCGAGCAAAGCCGCGGGCAACAGCTATCTAGTTGATAATAATTTCTACATGATAATCGGGCTGGGTGCATTGCGAAATATGATTTAAGTCTAGACTTAGCTTACACACGCCAGAATGTATTTATATTAAATAATGCTAGAAAATAATTTATAAAATAAAAATTGTGTTTGGGACTCGCATGAATATGACCAATAAATACGATGATTCTTCATTTTAATTTTATGTCGAGCTTGGTTAAATTGGCCGAAATAATCATGCTAAACTCACTAAGGTATCGATAACGCAAGCACGCACGATCTGTTGGCAAATGATGAAAGCTTTTGTGAATCCATTGACAAACCACGATGGCTCTCTTTTCAAATACTTTATTTCAGTGATTCTTGACCAGTCATTACTCGCGGCCCCTAAATATCCTAAAATATTTTCACGGCTCATTTAAATAAATAAGATTAATTCTAAAATATTGGTTTTGTGTACTGATTATAATAACAAACAAATAAAAAAGAAATTAACTTCCTTAAATGTATTTAATGTGACCTATACTGATGGACACTTTCTACTCATTTGTCTATTCTTGTTTAAATTGTATTACTTAAAGCTATTCTCGTGCAGGAGTCAATTCGGAGTTAATTTAACTGCTTCATTTTAATATTTACCATTCTGTAAAATCACTTTTCACATAAATAAGAAGAAACAAAGGGCAGCAAATTTTTCATGGCGATGATAAACAGATGGGAATTATTTGTACCGATTTATATTATCCGTGCTTCCCCTCCCCCCTCCATTACTCTGGAAAATTGAGAGTATTCTGTACTTACATGCTTACGTCATGCTTACATCATCGCAATCTTTCTTCTAAAACGTAACATTTAAGATAATTGACTCCAGTAATTAGTAAATAACATTTTAAATTACTTTTAGAGGTCCCCCAGTTAAGAAGCGCTGCTTTATTCGATTAGATCCCACACGCAACCCACAATAGGATGATATGATGATGGTGAATATGGAGGTGTGGGCCAGTGGGAGTCTTAAACCTAACTTAAGCCCAACTTACCAACGCTAGGAATTGAACCTACAACCACTAGACTCGTAGCCAGATACACTGACCACTACACTATGGGGCTGGTAATAGTATACCTGTAGGTGACCTGGTGGTCTAGGGGTAAGGTGTTGGACTTCTGTGCTGGAGTTCGGGGTTCAATCCTCGGTCCCGGTACAGATTTATCTGATTACCAAACCCTTCCTTCACCTCTGACAGGACATCTTGTGAATGTGGGGAATGCCAGGCCTCCACCGTGGTTCGGATTCCACGTTAAACTGTAGGTCCTCCATTTCATCTCACAATCACCCTACCATTACACATTAGCGTAAGTGCGTATAACCCGAACGGGTAGTAAGACGCGGTGCTAATAATAATAATAATAAAAATAATAGTATACCTTATTTTAATTTAAAAAATACTATCACACATTTAATTCTGAATACAATCATTCCAATAATATTAGCTAGGACTTTTAATTCAGGAAGGCGACAATTTATTTAAAGATGCTCTACTGTAATCAGTCCTTAATTAAAAGTTGCATATCACTGACTAATTGAAGTGAATGTATAAAGATAACGAGGTTTTCGTCAGTCGGTAAGCTGCTAATCAAAACCAATTCAAGTTTAATTGAGGTCTTGATTGGTGAGTGCACTTAAGGATAAACACAATAACACTTTGAAAGTTCTAGTGCTTATCGGAATGATTCTGATAAACGATATTCTGATACACTTTACTTGTTGTTTTTTTAAACCATAGCTATTATTTTAGTGTTTTATTTTGTTCTCTCTATGATAAAAAGAGAATAATGTGCAATATTATCCCTCAAATCAAATTCAACCCCATATTAATACCCTACGGGCTATTCACATATTAATTACGTTATTAGGGTAAGGATTATGAAGGTATAAATCAAAGGAAAAGTACCCTTATTTTCTCAGAGAAATAATGACAAAACACTTTAAATATATGAGTACACCCAACCATTATTAGAACCATAACCTTACTAATTAAATAAATAATATGACATAATATTACATATTTCAAATGTAATCTATTATAATTTGGAAAACAATCTTTAAAAAGATATTATTACTTTGGATACAATTATTGCTTACTATCTATTTGTTTCCCCTAAAAAATATATATTATTATTATTTTGGTAGTCATCTTAAATATTCTTTTCAAAGATATATTTTGAACAAAATTGTTACTGATGTTAATAAAATAATAAAAATCTTTAAAAATTAGTTTATCAGTAAACTCACCTTGATTAATTATTTTTTTAAACAAATATATATATTGAGTTTAAAATAATCCCCAAAAACCCCCATTTTGATCAAAATCGCTAAAGCCATTTTTGAAATATCTCAACTTTTCATAAATCAGTAAATTATCCTTAATGTTATGTCTAGAATCCAAATCGTAGTTTCATCCTTGTGTATGACTATTTAGCATCTAATTATTATGTTTAAATGAAATACATAAAACTGTTTTCCTCTGGAGCCTCATTTACAGACAGAGGGAAAGAGAGAGAGATATATATATATTGTAACATATATACTCTTTTTTTAGCACCAATTCTCACGACCCGTTCTTGCTATACGCTTGTGTACTAATTACACTAATAGTTTTAGGGATTACGTAGGTTATATTAATGGGAATTTTACCCGCATTTGCGTTAAGAGAGAGAGGAAGTTGAAAACTATTTTGTAAAAACTACATAACCAAGATTCGAACCTAGATCTCCTCGTCGTTGCCTGTCTAGTCCAAAACGAGAGTAGCGCGTTAGACCACGCGGCCACCGAATCGCGTAACAAATCTTGTGTTTTTAATTCACGGAATATAGGACATACATCTCGATGCAATAATGATAATAGTAATAATTCACGATTTCAATACATTCTCTATATGAGAACGTAAGAATTATTCTAATCACAATAATGGGTATTTATAATAGAATTAATATTGGTTCCCAATAGAGTATTTTTCTGTGTTTTCTAATGCCAACTGTTCACTTTTATTAAGATAAAACTTAATCTTTAAAATATAAGATAGCAATCAAAATAGCTCTTAGCTAAGTAATCAAATTGATTTTTATTTTTTATAAGAATAAATCATCTTGAGTATCCATTATCAGTTCCCCAACATTTTTATTATATTTATTTTTATTATTTTTCAATGAACCTCTGGCGAGAGAAATATATTTTCAAATCAGTGTATCCATAATAAGGTAAAACATTATATTTGTTGTATTCCCCATCAATGTAATTTATTTCCTAATTATTTATGTATGTCTTCATAAATCTTGTTTTATATTTAATTCAATCAAATTTTGAAAAGTGTATTTCTTTCTGTTGATATATTTTCACCAACTAATATCGAAACGTTTAATTTGCCAGATTGAGATAATGTTGTCATTTGTGCCTTTTCTTCTAATGAGCCTACCTACAATCTCCTTGGCGCAGACAAATTGTGAGTATATTATAAGGAATTAGTATTAATAATTTAATACATTAATAAATTGATGGTGACCTGGTGGTCTAGGGGTAAGGTGTCAGACTTCTATGCTGGCGGCCGGGGTTTGATCCTCGGTCCCGGCAAAGATTTATCTGATTACCAAACCCTTCCTTCACCTCTGACAAGACATCTTGTGAATGTGAGGAATGCCAGGCCTCCACCGTGGTTCGGATTCCACGTTAAACTGTAGGTCCTTCATTTCATCTCCCAATCACCCTACCATTACACATTAGCGTAAGTGCGTATAACCCGAACGGGTAGTAAGACGCGGTGCTAATAATAATAAATTGATTTATTATAGCTATATTGTAGTAACTACTTATTTTTTTGCGACCTTGGTGGTCTTGGAATAAAATATTCATCACAGGTTTATCTTCTTCTTTTTTAATTTAGTTCCGTGTCTTACTACCCATTCGGGTTATACGCTTAAGTACTAATTACGCAAATGTATTAGAAATTATGAAGGTTGAATTTAGAGGAAGTGAGCTCACATTTGCGTATAGGGAAAGTGGAAAACAATTTATGAAAACCACCTCCAGTTCATCCGACAGAGATTCGAACCTTGATATCCTCGTCCTAGGCAGTCTATCTCAACACTAAACTAGCGCGTTAGCCAACTACGCCACCTAGGCGGGTAATTCTCTCCCATATCGATTGTGGAATGTAAACTAACCCTGGAAGATATGTGAAAATACCTTTCCCAGCAAAATTGATAGGCTCTTTCACACTCGCTCATAGAAATTATTGTGTGCTGATATATTCAGTCGGTTCAGAAAGTGCACTTTAAAATACCTTAAATAATTAACACCATGCAGAAGTGAGCACCATCAATTTTCGAAAAAATGTGTTACTGACCCTCAGAATAAATGATTAGTAGCGTTAATTTTAAATAAATTAACTACCATTCACTTTATAAAAGATATGGAAAACCAAAGTAGGAAACTCATTTTATTTTTAGCTCTACAAATCTCGATTAATGGATACATGATTTGTTTTTAGATTACATAGACTTTAAAAATTTGTTGTTGTTTTCAATTTTTTATTAAAATTTGACCACCTCTCTGGTCTAGTGTTCAGAGCTTCTAGTCACAGATCCAGAGGTCCCGGGTTTAATTCCCTGCACTTTCAAAATATCTCTATGAATCAATGGTTCTGGAACAGAGTCAAACTCAGCCTCGTAAAGATGGATGATGAGCTAATTGAATAAATAAGTAGCAGCTCCAGTTTAGAAAACTAAGATTAATGGCCGGAGTGCTCAACGTGTTTACCACATGACAACCTCTATCCAAAAATGTTGGCACTATCATCGTTAATGGCGGCGGCCGCTCGGTCGGTATGGCTGGGTTGCGGGCTCACCCCATGGAGATTGTTTTTATTACAATCTAGGTTTCTCTATGTACTGTACAAAACAATCATATTTCATAGCTGAAAGATACCTTGGTATAAAAATTGAGCACAAAGCCTTAGCCGTATCGTTTTGTTAAACTTTTTATTATACACAAGAAAACAAGACCAAAATATTGGGTTTGTTTTAAGGGTAATCCTAATGGATTTTGAACCTAAGAACGGGCTATAACCAAATATATCTCAAATTTAGGCCTATACCCCGAAAAATTAGGCATGCATTGAAGACAGAGTACACTTTTAAAATAGTTTTCGAATTCCAAATTAATTTAGCGTCTGCAATAATTGTTACTGCTAACGACGTTGCTTACTTGGTGGTTTCGAAACTATTTTGCGAATCGGGTTCCATCTTAACTTGATGAACTTAAGTACCATCACACTTAAACACCAATGTACCAAATAGAAAGAGAGGGAAGAAAATAAGCAGCTCACCCTGCGAGGACTCTTGTTTATCGGTTGATAAAACTTCCCCTCTTCCTCTGACGAGTTTACACATTCCCTATACAATTTGCACCTGGAAAACATTGACTTACTTTTTCAAATTAATTTATTGTTTCCTATTGGAGATAAGCATATGCTACCACGGGATCTTTTAATCTACATCTTGGCAGGAAGACTCTAAAAGGCCATTTTTGTGACCAAGCCAAATAGTATAAGTTGTAGATGATTTATAAAAAACATATCTACAACTAAATTACTCAAAGATCAAAATAATAATTTTCTGACACTTAAAGATTATTTTTAGAATCCTTAAAGAATTTAAGGTCTTTGTTTCAACGTAATATCCTTAAAATTCGCCGAATAAAGCGTAAATTCACTAACATGGGAAATCCTATCGTGACCCGCCATGACGTCACAGAAAGGCAACGTTCTTAAACTAGTCACAACGCTGAATTTATGGTCAAATTTCTTACTTTACTGTAGGTTTATGTAGGCCTACATTTTATTTATTAATACGAATAGATTTTGCCTAGGAAGTCTTTGGTGCGAAGAAATGTGCCAAATAGTTTCAGAAGCGCCATCGAAGGTAGCAAAGCAACGTTATGCTCTAGTACGCAACAAATAAATTACAAAATAATTTCTTTAAAATATATTTCATAATATCTACCTATTATTTAAAGATAAGACCATAAGAGGGGTAACAAACTTTAGATGTAAATAATATTTTATACAAGTATCGATAACAAGTACGCAATTATGAGGTTCATAATTCAATAACAGAAAATATTTTGTAACAATATGATAATTAGTTAAATTACTATGTGATAGGAGCTTAGGAAGAGTGGATTCAAATATTGGATGACTTGACGGGATGAAGAATATTCTGGGAGCTGAAGAATGAGGCAGAGGACAGGGCATACTGGAGTTTTAAGTTCAATGTTAAAAAGAATGGACCTGTCGTAAGACAGCACACCTAATTTTGATAATAATAAGGAGCATTCAATATTATTATTTAAATTTATGCAATATGTACCAAGTTAACCAAAAAAAAACCATTGTAATGTATATGGTATGTTTGTAATAAGTAAAGTGGAATTAGATGAGAAACTTCTATATTAGTGTAAATTGTACTATCTATCTATCTAAAGTTGGCCTGACCTAGGTCACAGGTTGGAAACCGTATACTAATAGATGGGAGAAGGGCGGGGGGGAATTGTGTGGTTGGCAGTAAAACACCCAGAGTCACAGATGGCTGTGTTATCTGATAGCTTGCGTTACATGTGTTCGTCCATGTGTAGCTGACGATTCCCACACGTCCATCACAGACTCAGCCTTAAGATATGAGGGAAGAATGACCCTGACCACAGGAAGATTAATAAATAGCTTAGTGGTAGAGCATTTGTATGCTAAGCCAAAGTTCCTGGGTTAAATTCTCGTGTTTGGGTGTCTTTTTTTTTTTTTTTAGCTAATTTATAAATTAATTGAAATGTAGTCAACTCTCTTGGGACAGTGCCGTAATTACAATTATTAATTGCAAAATGTGAGTTGATATTAATTTTTTTTAAATTAGTCAAATTCCACGATTCTCATGAAAGATATTCGAGAACTGTTCAGAAGCAGATTAAACTAAACGTATCTACTGAAATATCTACTGTAATATATTTTGGGCAAAATAAAGGATTTTTTTTTAGGAAAGGTAACTGTTTTTGCAATTTTTATAGCAAAACATTTTTTTGATCAAAACAAATCAAATATTGCTCCAGTAGAAATATATATCTTAATTTTCTTCACATGATGACCTCAAAATTTGTCGAATATCTGTCATGAGATGAGAAACTTTTTAAATGAAGAGAGAAAATTCTCATTAAATTCCAGAACACGCTTGAGAGATTTTTAACAACATTTGTGAAGAAAATTAAACTATATTTGTACTGGAGAAATATTTTATTTTTATTTTGACCAAAAACTGTTTTTATATAAAACCTTCAAAAAACATGAACCTTTTCTAACGTTCCCTAAATCCCGACATTAAGGGCACCTTCAAACGAGGCCTCTTAGCAACGCTCCTGATAAACGCTACCGTTTGTAAACACTGGAGATAATTGGGGGAGGGGGTTACACACAGGTACAGCCACAGGAAAAAGGTGCTGTATCCAATCTGAGTGAGTAGTTCAGTGGCGGCTCGTAGCTAAAGTTAATGGGAGTTCTGCTCCATAAAAATTTTGGCCTTTGTTTTAAATTTTGTAAAAGGAAAAAAACCTGTATAAAAAAAAATTATTCAGGAACTTGATAAAATCTTAACAAAAAAGCCCAAACTTTTTTACTTACTTTAACTTAAATTGTTACAGTTCAAGCTTAATCTATTCATTTAAAAATGAAATCCATTCTTCTTGTTTTAATTTGCGCAAAAAGTTCAATAATTTTCTCCTTGATCTCTGGATAACAATTGAGGAAATTTTTCTCCATTGAAAGTTCTGCAAGAGCATTTAATCTTTCTGTTAAATAAAAGAACCGAAAAAGATTAATAAATTAAAATAGCTGGAAGCAGAATAATAATCTAATTATACACTCTTCTATAATTTATCACATTCAAGAATATGGTACACGGTTTTTAAGCACAACACACGCTGAGAAAAAAAAACTTCCTTCCACCATCACACCAGAGCCGGCACTGTGAGAAAAACAGTGCTCTCTCTACCTGGCAGTCCCGCCTTCCTCCCCTCCCCCCTCCTATGTGCGTATGCGCGCAACAGTCAAACACCACGTCACTGGCACTGTGAAGCGCACAGTTCCATACAAAAATGTTTGTATCTTTTTCATAAACTGGGGGATGGCTACTGAAGTACTGACATTAAGCTTAAGGAATATATATTGTACAACAAAAATAAAGAAAGAATTAAAGAAAAAAGAACTCATTATATTAAATGTCATCGATAATATCAAGTGAAAATAGGGGATGCTGCAGTTCCACAGTACCTATACATGAGCCGCCACTGCCAGTAGTTGGTTTCGCCACCTGGCGACAGCTCCAAAGAGTGGCACTGCTAAGTACATCCTTCCATACCACCTCAAGAGTCAACCAACCCCGTGGCATAGTGGTCAGTGTACCTGGCTACAAACCCAGGGGTCCCAGGTCGATTCCCGGCTTGTACCTAGGGTATTCTCCCCAAAAGGGGAATCACCCCAATGGTAACCAGGATTTGTTTAGTTAGTCTTAAGTTAGGTTGTGTTTCCACTGGTTCCACACCATCATACTCAACAAACACCCTCATACTCAACAATCACCCTCATACTCACTATCACCCTCACCTCATCTCATCGGGACATGGAAAGAGCCTCCACAGAAAGGATGTACGATTAGTACATTCAAGTGTCCCCTGTACAACGGTACATTAGTACTGGATAATCTTTCCACTGCTGGGCTACGATTGATGTAGCCCAGACGCTTGATACATATCTCAAGAATTGACACACTGGTTCTAAAGATGGCGGCTAACATGTAAGTTATGTGTCTCTGTTCCTAGGTAATCTAACTGATACTGCTACCAAAGACTCGACGACGACTGGGTTCACCATACACTGGGCGGCACGGCCCGAAGGATGTAGTGACGCGTGGGTAAGACTCTGCGTCAAAGAGGAGACCGAGGGAACGTTTGTTGACAAGTGTCTCGTAATAAAAGACGTCGGGACGACTCTGTATTCAGCAACAGGGCTAACAGAGTGCTCCTCTTACACATACGTCGTAGAAGTCGCTCAAATGGATCAAGTTATGCAGACTATAGAGGGGCAACAATCCACAAGACCAAACGGTAAAGCTTGATTCACAATTTCACCGAAAATTTAGAGCAGAGTATGCTTTAGTGGCTCAGAAATTCACGCGTTATCATAAGTTGCCCGTGATTCGTTGCAACACAAATCAGAAACATCTGCTTGGACGTATTTTATCTTTTAATTAATAATAATGGCGTGCCTGGGCTACACACACACACACACACACACACACACACACATATATATAATATATATATATATATATATATATATAATATAATATATATATATATATATATACATATAGCCTGTTTTAATCTATTTTTATCTTTATTAGTTTAATTAGTAATTCCTTATTTGGTTATTTTTTAATTTTAGTTTAGGTTAATTATTTATTTTGTGTTGTTTAAGAATAAGTGTTTATTCTATTATAGTAGAAGGCTGATCTGCTAATTCTAATTATTCATTACCAGTAAGTTTTTGCGAAACTTTTGCACATTCAACCTTACCCTTCCCTCCTCCACACCAAATGATTTAGTCTTTTATTGGGTTGTTGAAATTAAATACTCAGAGAAGTGTATACACAAAATGGCAAGGAGAGTTTATTTTCGGTAAATGATACAAAAATATTGTTATATTTTTTTTTAACTTAAATTTTAAACAAGCAGATGTGTTTTAACGTAAACTGAATATGCTATGTCAGAAGTCGGTAACAAATCCTATCCAATGTTGAGAAAAAGGGATGTTGACAACAGAAATAATATATAGGATTAGGAGGATACTATAATCATCATACTATTTCTTACGAAGTTAGTTAATCTATAATTATATTATATTTTATTTTATTTTTTTGTGGAAAGTTTAGCCAGTATTAATGTACCGTTGCCCAGGGGACGTCCGAATGTACTAATCGTACATCCTTTCCGTGAAGGCTCTTTGCATGTCTCGAGGAGTTTAAGGGCTGATGGTAGGGAATATGAAGGGGTAAAAGCCAATGAAAATCTTAACCTAAATTAATACTAATTAATCAAACACTGATTACCATGGGAATTATTCCCCTTAATAGGGAAAAAAAAATCTGATAATAGCTGTAAATCTAACTTGGGACTTTAATCAGCGGCCAGAGTCTTTTACCACTATATCACGAGGCTAGTTTCTATTGGATAAACCGATATCTTACGATTAATACCAAGATGTATGTTTTCAAATTATTATTTTGAGCCGTGAAATAAATCACATACAGAACAATAACAGTCACATGTGTTCTACTGAGTTAAGAGTCTCGGGTTCGCTTCCCGGCATCGCTGACATTGGTTAAAAGTGGATTTGCCCTTTCACAGTGATGAATTAACAGCTGGAGGAGGGAGGGTGAAGGGGGAGGGGGGGTGCTATGTCTGTTCTATATTTAAGTTAATTAATAATTCATGTGCTGATATAATCAGTCAGTTCGGAAAGTGTATATTAAATACCTCAAATAAATAGCAAAATTAGGCAATATATCCCAAGTTATAGGAAAACTTTTATTTCACATCACTCAAAGACATTTCCAAATGAATATTAAAATTTTATATATATATAACTATATATAGATTTATATATATATATATATATATATATATATATATATATATATATATATATATATATATATTTATATATATAAATATATATATAAATTTATATATATAAATATATATATAAATTTATATATATATATATATATATAGAGAGAGAGAGAGAGTGATAGGCCCTATAGTAATTCATTATCTTGCTAATTAGGATACTTCTTGGCTCGATTATAACCAAGGGCCAGTTTCATAGTCAAATTTAGTACGCCTCAAGTGCGGCGCTACACTAAGTACATGACGACACCTACCTAAACCAGAATGGAATGGGCCAGTTTCCTATGCGAGAACGGCCCATTCCATTCTGGTATAGGTAGGTGTCGTCTTGTACTTAGTGTAGCGCCGCACTTGAGGCGTACTAAATTTGACTATGAAACTGGCCCCAAGTATCTTTGCGCAGATAACAAAACAGATAGTGTAGACTCTTGAGACAGTCGCGCCATTGTGTCTTCTTCTAATTTGTCTTTCAAATGAGTTGTCAGAACTAATCTTATTAGATTTTAACAATTTGGTTAATGCCTTATCGCTAATAGAAAACGCATTAACCCCCATCATTGAAGATTCAAAGCAGACTATTTAATTATATTTATTTTGCACCTAGTTCTTGAATTGCAAGTAAATTTAATCATCTTGATATAAAAAATATTTTAAATATTACATTTTGAATGGATAAATCCAATTGAAATATAGTTACAGAGTGCAATCAGAATGGTTAGCGGAATCTAATAGCTAGGAAATACCAAATAGAAAGTAGAGGGTTAAAACCACTCGAGATGCCAAAGAATGTTCTCATGAATACGCCTCCTGCACTGTATATGGTCTTCCTACGTTATCTGAGCCTAAATGTGCACCCAGCTAAAGGGAACCGCTTTTCTTAGCTCTGAAACGCGTTTCAGACGTCCAGAAATACTGTATATTCCGAGTTTGACTTAATGCTTCAAAATATATATCAGTCTAAAATTAAGATTAAAGATATCATCATATTCCTATAAGATAAAAAAAACCTTTCATTTAAAGTTTAATATTTAAAACAAAATTCTAAGGTGAAATTAGTTCATTTTCAACAATGAAATGAAATCTCACAACTATAATTAATATTTTCAAAATAAATAAATAATAATAATTGGATCACAGCCGTACATTCTAAAAAAATTTATAAAAGATAGTTTTAGTGGCTTTAAAGCATCAAATATGCAAAAAGCAACCATAAATACAGAATTTCAAGGTTATTTTCTTTCAAGTAAAGTGAGAATAAATATGAAACAGGAAAAGGTCTGGGTTTTTTTTTGCATTTTTATAGGAAATTTTTTTTTTTGCCAAAATAAATCAAATATTGCTCCAGTAGAAACATAGAGTTTAATTTTCTTCATGTGGTGATATAAACAGTTGTTGATTCTGTCAAGAGTATAGCGGCAAGACAAAAAGTTATCGTTAAATTCCAAGACACCCATGACAGATATTCCAAATTGATATCACCATGTGAAGAAAATTAATATATATATATATATATATATATATAGAGAGAGAGAGAGAGAGAGAGAGAGGATTTAAATCAGAGTAAAATTGTTTTTACAACATGACTCGACGATTGGTTTGAGCTGTATCATCCAACTAAGTAGGGTAAATGATAGTCAACATTGAATAAAGCTAAATATATAGTTTAAGAACCTTTTAAAGTAACTAAAAAGACTTATAGAATATGATTTTGGTAGAAAGTGATTTTGATAAAATATTGACATTTTTACAGACGACAGTCAATATTATTAGTGTTATTTTATGGGTATTGATAATATAAATTAGAAGCAACAGCTGGTGTTAAAACGACTTGGCGTATGAATACGTGAAAGTATATATAATGAATTTTTTAGCTGTCAGACTAGGACCTGAAAAATTGGGCGGTACTCGGGAACGTGACTTTTGAAGCCAAGCAATATGTTTTTCACAAACTAATTTTGACAAATTTTGGCAATCTCGATGACACTTGGAAGCTAAATATATATTCTAGATTAAGAATTTGTATTCTAGAACTAGAATCAGGGTTTAAGATTTGCGAATCGTGTTATAGGTTCGGGACTACGTTTCAATATATATATATATATATATTGGGTCACTATTATGGATTAAGGATTCGGATTCAAGATTCTGGATTCGGATTAAAGATTCGGGATTTATCTTCTAGATTAGGATGAAAGATATGAGATTCTTATAATAGTTTTGGGGTTTGAATTCAAGATTAGAGATGTGTTTTAAAGTTATAGAACTCGAATTTAAGACTCGAGATACGGATTCATGATTTGGATTCAATAAAAATGGCGTTAACGCACATCACTACCTTAAACAAGTAATTTAACACACTGCTGTAGCAGAATAGTCTAAGACGTTACTCTTATGTTAAACTGGTCTGCTGAAGATGGGGAGATCATGGTTTTAATCTCGGTTGGAACTACTTAGGGTTGATTTTACTAAATGGTTTCCCACCCTTCTTCCACACGAAATCTGACAGATCACCTTTAAAATGCTTCCTTCCTAATACGTAACCCGTTAGAGTAATCATAATTTATGCGTACAACCTGAACAGGGTGATAATAAATGGTTTTCCCTCCTTTCCTCCTCCTAGGCACAGAGATGATCCGGTCGGCCAAGATCTCACTGGTGAGTAACACGACGTTCCTCTTGACCTGGGAGCCCCGCTAGAACAACTCCCCCTGCGCCAGCGTCTACAGGGTGTGCTGGGGCACGAACATAACTAGCGCTAGTAACTGCAGGGACATGAACCACGCGGACACCTCCTGCTATATCCGCGGTCTAACCGGGGACACTCTGTATACCTTCCAGATCAAGGCCGTCTTCGGAGACCACAGCGAGTCCGACGCCTACACCTTGACGGCAAAGACACATAGTGGTACGTCAACGTCTTGGGTTCTGAAGACATCCCTTAAGGTAGGATGTAAGGGGACGCTAGAAAAGACCAGTGGTTTTTTTTTTCAGTTTTTATGGTAAAACCTTTTTTTTTACAAAATAAATAAAATATTGCTCCAGTAGAAACACAAAGTTTAATTTTCTTTACGCGGTGATATCAACAGTTGTTGAATATCTGTCATTAGTACGGTGGCATTATCTAACAAACTTATTAAATGAAGGGGAAAAGTTGTCATTACATTCCAGAATACCAGTGACAGATATTCAAGAAATTGTGAGGTCACCATGTGAATAAAATTAAATTATATGTCTATACCTGATCAATATTTTATTTATTTTGGGGCCAAAAAATTGTTTTGCCATAAAAAAAAAACCCGTCAAAACACATGCTTTTCCTCGTGCCCCCTTCCATCCCACCTTAAACCTCGGTCATATAGAGCTAGTTTACCAGCAAGACCTACTAGCGGCTAGTAGCTCTGACGTCACACGAGGCTAGTTAAACTAGCTGCGAGTATAGTATTTTTCTGACCCGCCTCGGTGGCCCTGTGGTCTAACGAACTTACTCTCGCAGTAGACCAGACTGCCGATGACGGGAGATCGAGGTTAAAATCTCGGCCAAGTGTACTCGGGTTTTTTTTTCAATACTTTCTTACACTCTCCCTCCATGCAAATACTGATACACTTCCTCTAAACATAGCCTTCCTAATCCCTAAAATCATTAGCATAACTAGTACATAAGCTTATAGCCCAAACGGGTAGTAAGTCGTAGTTGTATATTAAAAAAAAAGGTTGGTTGTTGTGTTAATATTTCTTCCATCCGTGGATGTGATGTTTCGAGACTCTTAAGGGGCTCGATTTACACTAGCACTAGCGATATTTCGTGGGGTTCACACGGGGAGAGTTAAGTGCCAGTTTCTAGTGGTGAGTCTGTCACGTGACCTTGTGCGACTGGTAAAGTTTGACATGTTTGACTTCACTTGTCGCTAGTAAAACACTCGCTAGCAGGCTAGATTATTGATTGTACTTGTTGCTAGAGAACTAACCCCGGGTAAACAAGATTTAAGGAGGCGTTGGCTATCTGCGACTAGAGAGGTGAGACGGAAAATGTTCACTTTTGTAAAAGTTTCAATAATAATAAAACTTTTAATATAATTATAATTATTTGACTATTGTTATTATTTGTAGTTGTAGGAGTAATAGCAGCAGTAGAATAGGTAGAAATAATAGTAGTAGTAGTAGTAGTAGCAGTAGAAGTAGTAACAGTAGTAATAGTAGTAGAAGTAGTAACAGTAGTAAGTATAGAGTAGTAGTAGTAGTAGTAGTAGTAGTAGAGGTTGTTAATTACTTGCTTTCAACTTTCATCCTCTTCTGAAAAAGTTTGAAAATGTATGTCCCTAAAATCTATTTGAGTTGTCCTTCTCCCAATTTTTTGAAATTTGATCATTTTTACAAGCTATTTTGAGAAGTGTACTTCAGAAAATGTTTTAAGTGTAGGTGCTTCTAGAACCTATTTTTAGTGGTCCATCTTGCTCAAATTTTTGAAGATTGGATTCTTTTAAAACCTTTTTTGGGTGGTCCTCACGTGAAAACTTTTCAAAGTTACATGTTTCTAGAAGCTATTTAGAGCGGTCCTTCCAGAAATTTTTGAAATTTTCATGGCCCTAGAATTTATTTAAAGTTATTCTAGCCTGATTTTTTTTTCTTACAGCTATATTCCCCTAGAAGCAATTTGAAGTGATTTTTATCTTGCAAATTATTATTGAAAATCTAATGCTTCTAGAAATAATTTGGAATTTATTTACGGTAGCTTTCACCTTCATATTCGATAACATCAGAGGACTTGATATAAGTTTAGTGGGGAATATATTTATCCCAAGGAGAGGAAGCTATTTTAAGGGGGTGGTGACCCCTGCCCACGGTTACACCACTTTCCTGGATGATACAATATTAGGGAGAGAGGGTGTGCTGTTATAACCAATATATAATATAGAACTATAAATCGGAATAAAGTTTAGAAACTTATAAAAAACTGATTTTTTTGTTTTCAGGTGCCGGAAGGATGTTATTAACTCCTACAACTCTTTTACTGACGTTTATTTTGACTTTTTTTTCATTAAAAGTAGAACATTTTTGATAGTCATAAGAAAGGTTGGAAAATTTTCCCTTTTATGTTTCATTTTAAATGTGAAGATATAAAAAAAAAAACTGGATCACTTAGAATACAAATTGTACCTTTATGATTTTATTTGGTAAATATTGGTTTAGATTAGTGTTAGAATAAAGCATTATCTTAGAGTAAGGATGAGAAAAACACGGTGAGAACAAAATTTGGAAAAATCACCCTTAGTGAACCTGCCCAGTATTTGAACCCCGACTTCCCCATCAGCAGTAGTCAAGTGCAATGCAAGTTAATTTTATACCACTCAGCTGTACTAGTGAAAAGGTTTATGTATATAATAAAAATATTTTTAAAAAATTAGAAAATTTGTATATACAAACAAACTGTTTGTCTGCAAATAAAGTATTTATATATAAACAAAATGTATATTTTGTATGTATAGACAAAAGGTGTATACAGTATTATGTATACAACAAAAGTTTTGTAGATAAACTAAAAATATGAGCGTAAACAAAGGGTTTGTACATAAGAAAGAGGAAATGTGTAAACAAAGGTTATAGAAAACAAAAGGTTAACAAAAGTTGAATATTTAAATAAAACAAAAGGTTTATATTATTAACAAACAATTTGTGCTTTTATACATATATCCTAGCCTATACGGCATCTATTATATATATATATATATATATATATGTATAAGATTTATTAAATAATTTATAAGAGCTTATGAGTGATTAAATTATATGGAGACTCGAAAAACAACTATTTGTCATGGGTCGAATACAAGAGTAACTATGTTAGTTTTAGCTTTGAAAACTTTTTTTTCTCTCTTCACTGTACATAAGTCTAATTTTCAATATAATAGTACGTTTTGTGGGTCATATTAGTGCAATAGGACTACATTGATATGGAATTATCGCTAATAACATGCTAAATAATAATCAACGATCTCTAAATTAATTGGGTGTTTGTTAGTTAGCTATTAAAATAAATAACTTTTATTTTGTTAAAAATTTATTAAAACTGCCAAGTCACAATTATTTAGTTTAGTCATTTTTTACAAACATATATTCCTGTTCATTACATACTAAGACAAATAAAATCCATTTCTTTTCATTTATGAATTTTTTTAATCTACATACAAAAGAAATTACCTACCAAACAAAATAAAAATAAGTATTTACAAATCGTCAACTATTTATAAATTGTACAAGGTCTTTTTAACTTTTCAAATGAGTATTTTGATGTTCTCCTTTTAGAAGTAGTGTAATAGTAACAAACGCTTTTATACATATCAGTTTATTTTGAGCTATTATTATTCACATAATTAAAAATCAACTTCTATCTTGAATATTTGTTACTCATATGTATTCTGTTTCATACCACACTATATTTATTTCTCATGCAACGATACATTTCCATAGCTCACGTCTTATACGTAACCGTTATTCACTTTGTAATTATGTTCACGGTTGACTTGTTTTTAATGTAATTCATAGTGAGAGAGAGAGAGAGAGAGATAAAATATTTTGTTCTGTTTTAAATCGGTATCAAAAGTTATTAAATATCCCACTTAATTAATTAATTAATTATATTTCTTTTCACTTATACAAAAAAAAATTACGAAACTTCAAAAGTCATTTTTAATATTTAAAACATATTTATACCAGGTCATTGTAATGTATGTAATATAATTTCTATTAACTCCCTACGTGGGTGAACAAATATTTGAAATTTAAATACATTTTAAAAATAATAGACCTAAATCAACCTAGTGGGAATAGATACATTTTGATTTGATTTTAAAAAGATAAAACATGTTATAGTATATACCATTAGTTTTGCTTCAAAATACAATTTATATTTAATTCATCTGGGAAGATAATATAAATTTTAGAACAAATATCTCAAATAAGAGTTGTATACGACAATAAATGTTTTCAATTAAGTGTTTATTATTTAATAGATTTAGTTATCCATGCAACCGTATGATTGGTTTTCAAATGTCCGTAGTGATTCTGAGTGTAAATGTGGTAGGTAGGCCTATTTAAGGTTGAGGTTTATTAATGTAACTGAAAGTAGTAATGAATTAATATTCACTTTCTTCCCATTAAGTACAATCTAAAGTCTAAAGTGTCCAATTTAACAGATAAAAATAGATTGGTACACTATCGAAATTAAAATGTAATACATTTTCTTTAAATATCATTAAAAACAATCCGTTTGTTAAATCGGAAACTTAAACTATGATGGCTATTAAAAAAATCGTGTCAAAAAAATTGCAACTATAAACTCAAAATGAATGTGATAAATAACATGTATAGTATAAAACTTTAAATTACAACTATTCAGATATCTCACGATATACATTATTAACATTAGGTATAGTCTGTTCACGATAAATTTGGCCTTTTACGATTGGCTCTTATTTATATCCCTCCATCTTTCAAATAAATTTGGTCACTTTATCAACTTACTTTACAAATGTGATGATAACTTATTTTCTATGTTGATGATTACCGAACCAACTTCAATAACTTGTAATCCGTCAGAAAAAAAAAAGACCAAAATTACCGTGAACGGATTATAGACTGTCACCACTTTTATTTTAAACTGCTGTACTCATATTTTCAGTCTGCTTCAGTCTCGCCCTTCGGTAAAAAAAAATTAATATCTTTCTATGTCCCACTTTCTTTTTCTTTTTTTCACTTCACTCTTAACTCCGGATGAACTGTCACAACTCTCTGCGTCAACTTATTCAAGCTTCTTCTCTTCTGGAGGTAAACATATCCGATCATCATAAAGACGGCAGAGAGGAGCGCAGCACCGATAGTGAGGTTGAGACTCGAGAAGAGACTCACCGAGGACGGTCTTGCCTTAGGCTCAACGATTTCCGGATCTGGTATGGGATTTACCTCCCTCTTCCTTATCGCGTGGGCTAACAGGTCCTTCTCTGAGCCTACCATGAGACCCCGGACACCTAAGGTAATGGACACCACCTGCTTCTCGTCTATGCTTCTCTTCTCCAACTTCCTGTCCTGATCCAGCTCGAGGTTCGCGCGCGTCAGGGCGTCTTCGACGTCTCTCTTACCGTAGTTACGACGGCGGGTGGATGGTTTGCGTGGCTCGTACAGGTCTGAAACAGTAACGAACTTATGAAGGTACTAGCTGACCATTGGAGATACTAGCTTGTCAGTTGAAGAACCTAGCTTGCCTGAGGAAGATAATACACATTAAATAATTAGTCATTAAAATATTAGCTAGCCAGTTGAATTTACTAGCTGGTCTGTTGAAGAACCTAGCTTGCTTGAGTGAGATATTATCTGACCCGTTAAATATACTGGTTGGCTAGTCAAACTATACTAGCTGGCTTGAGGAAGTTTGGCCCATTAAATATACTAACTTGGTCCTTAATATTATACTAGATGGTCTGTTGAAGATACTAGCTGACTCATTGAATACGATTAATGGTCCATTAAATATTATTGTAATGGGTCTGTTGAAGATACTAGCTGGCACGTTAAATATACTATCTGGCTCCTTAAATATTATTCCAGTTGGTCAGTTGAAGATACTGGCTGGCCCGTTAATATACTAACTGGTTCCTTAAATATACTATCTGGCCCGTCAAAGATATTAGCTGGGCCACTTTATATACTAGCTGACCCATTAAATATACTAACTAACCCGTTAAATATACTAGCTGACCCGTAAAATTTACCTCTATTCTACAATGACAACTCTAATTTTTTTTGTCCTTAAGATTTCATAAATATAAATTGTAAATTAAATTGATCTAGTAAGACACAACCACATTTTCATTATATATATCATTATATATATATATATATATATATATATATATATATATATATAGATAGAGAGAGAGAGAGAGAGAGAGAGATACATTTATATCCTCCACGGGGAAGAACCAAATACTTAAGGACGTTGCCTACCTGTGACGTCATGTCAGGTCAAGACAGGATTTCCAATGTTGGTCAAATTACGTTCTATTCAGCGAGTTTTAGAGACAAAGTGTTGAAACAAAAAACATTTACTTAGATAATTCTAAACAATATTCCTACAGGGTCACAAAATTATTATTTTTATCTTGAAGTTTATATTTTAGTAAGTGTATATTTTATAAATCATCTACAACTTAGGCTATTTAGTTTGGTTGCGAAATGGACTGCAGAAATATTTCTACCAACAAGTTAATATACAATCCACTGTGTAAAATATCTTCGAAATCACCAAGTAGGTAACGTCGTTAAAGAAGTGATTGGTCTTCGTTTGAAGCACAGAGAGTAAGCGATCATTGGTATTGTCAAGGTTTTTATTCTATTAGCTTATTTGACAGCCTAATCGTAAAAGTTGGTTGCAGGCTTGTGCCTCATGGTTGTACAAATTATGATGGCCTTGGTAAGCAGGACGACACCTCACTTCCTAATAAAGTTATACATGCCAGCCTGCCCCTTAACATGAATTAAAATCAATGGTAGGCCCTACAACACAACCGCGCATAATTTCCCATATATTATTTTATAGTCAGTGACCAAATTTTCAAAAATTAGTTAGCAGTAGACTGACTTCCTTATTTTATTTTTTATTTTTTCATAAAAAGGAATTTATACTATTATTTATCATATAAAAATCTCCCCAGATATCCATTCTGAACAAAAGCGTTAGAACCATTTAAAAAAATGTAAATTAAAAAAAATACATCAGTTAACTACCAATGAATAGTACCCTCCTCCCACACACTAAAAACAAGTATTAATTTGTTATTTGAAGTGTCAATCACTCCCCCATTTTAATATAAATCAATAAAACCATTGTCGAAAGAATTTCCAAAATAAAAAATTACAGTCAGCAGTAAAATTACCTTGATTAAGAGCTAACTAAGTTAATAATATATATATATATATATATTATATTAGAATGTGCTGAGGCACGACCATTTAACAGTTAAATATCAAGTTTGAAAGAAATGAATCTGGTAGTTTAACCAAAGGTCCAGACATTCATGAGGACAAACAGACAAACATTCCAATAGACCAACATTGAGAAAGGCAGATAGGTAAATATATGAACAGACATACATGGGGTCAGACAAACAAACATGGTTACAGACAGACACATGGGGACAGACAGACACACACATGGGGACAGACAGACAGGCAGACATGGAGACCAACAGACAGATATAAATGTTTGACCCGTTTAATTGGGTTGGGGGGTACATAAGCTGGAGGCGAACAGAGATTAATGATTACAATAATGTATCTGCATGATCAAGTTAAAAGGACTCACAAGAATGGAAAGCGTGATAGCGCGGGTCCTGGTCCTTCCCGTGGAAATCTCCGTCCTCTCTCTGCTTGGTCACAGAACTCGTCACGACGTTCGGTGGAGGGACCGTCGTTGTCCTTCCTTCGGATATTATCAACGAAGAGTCCGTGTCCTCCGAAAAGCAACTCGGGTCGTTAGTGCCAGGGAAACATCTCGGGGTTTAACTTGAGTGATCACTTTCCCACTTTCAAAACCAACACATATTTTGTCCGAAGATCCGGGGAAGCAGCCAGGAGGGAGTTCAGTAGGTGGCAAATACGTCGGCCCCGGGGTAGACGTTGATGTCGTGGAGGTAGGACATCTAGGATCAGGGGATCCTGGGTAGCAGATGAGGCGTGTGGTTGTAGGACGCTGAGTCGTGGTGGTAGGACATCTAGGATCAGGGGATCCTGGGTAGCAGATAAGTCGCGTGGTTGTAGGACGCTGAGTCGTGGTGGTAGGACATCTAGGATCAGGGGATCCTGGGTAGCAGATGAGGCGTGTGGTTTGTAGGACGCTGAGTCGTGGTGGTAGGACATCTAGGATCAGGGGATCCTGGGTAGCAGATAAGTCGCGTGGTTGTAGGACGCTGAGTTGTGGTTGTAGGGGCACATCGAGGATCGAGAGAACCAGGATAACAAACCGGTAGAGAAGAAGGCTTAGGTGTTGTAGTTGATTGTGTTAAACAGGGACAGAAAAACGGAGTGGTAGTGGCCGGCGGGGGTATGTACGTAGGTGGTGGGGTGGTGGTTTGAGGACATCTTGGGTCAGGATTACCAGGGTAACACCTTAGAGGAGGTTGGGTGATTGCCTGAGGACACCTTGGGTCAGGATTGCCAGGGTAACACCTAAGAGGTGGCTGTGTGGTTGTTTGAGGACATCTTGGGTCAGGATTACCTGGGTAACATCTCAGAGGGGCTGTGTGGTTGTTTGAGGACACCTTGGGTCAGGATTACCTGGGTAACATCTCAGAGGTGGCTGTGTGGTTGTTTGAGGACATCTTTTATCAGGATTACCTGGGTAGCATCTAAGAGGTGGTTGTGTGGTTGTCTGAGGACACCTTGGGTCAGGATTACCTGGGTAACATCTCAGAGGTGGCTGTGTGGTTGTTTGAGGACATCTTTTATCAGGATTACCTGGGTAGCATCTAAGAGGTGGTTGTGTAGTTGTCTGAGGACATCTTTTATCAGGACTACCTGGGTAACATCTTAAGGGTGGTTCTGTGGTTGTTTGGGGACACCTTGGATCAGGATTACCTGGGTAACATCTCAAAGGTGGTTGAGTAGTTGTCTGAGGACATCTTTTATCAGGATTACCTGGGTAACATCTAAGAGGTGGTTCTGTGATTGTTTGAGGACACCTTGGGTCAGGATTACCTGGGTAACATCTCAGAGGTGGCTGTGTGGTTGTCTGAGGACATCTTTTATCAGGATTACCTGGGTAGCATCTAAGAGGTGGTTGAGTAGTTGTGGGTGGTAAATATGTTGCAGGTGGTTGAATGGTTGTCTGAGGACACCTTGGGTCGGGATTACCTGGGTAGCATCTCAGGGTGGTTGAGTGGTTGTTTGAGGACATCTTGGGTCAGGATTACCTGGGTAACATCTCAGAGGTGGTTGTGTAGTTGTCTGAGGACATCTTTTATCAGGACTACCTGGGTAACATCTTAAGGGTGGTTCTGTGGTTGTTTGGGGACACCTTGGATCAGGATTACCAGGGTAACATCTCAGAGGTGGTTGTGTGGTTGTCTGAAGACATCTTTTATCAGGATTACCTGGGTAACATCTCAGGGGTGGTTCTGTGGTTGTTTGAGGGCACCTTGGATCAGGATTACCAGGGTAACATCTCAGAGGTGGTTGTGTGGTTGTTTGAGGACATCTTTTATCAGGATTACCGGGTAACATCTCAAGGGTGGTTCTGTGGTTGTTTGAGGACATCTTGGGTCAGGATTACCTGGGTAGCATCTCAGAGGTGGCTGTGTGGTTGTTTGAGGACACCTTGGGTCAGGATTACCCGGGTAACATCTCAGAGGTGGTTGTGTGGTTGTCTGAGGACATCTTTTATCAGGATTACCTGGGTAACATCTCAAGGGTGGTTCTGTGGTTTTGTTTGAGGACATCTTGGTCAGGATTACCTGGGTAGCATCTCAGAGGTGGTTGTGTGGTTGTTTGTGGACACCTTGGATCAGGATTGCCAGGGTAACATCTTAGAGGTGGTTGAGTGGTTGTAGGTGGTAAATATGTTGCAGGTGGTTGTGTGGTTGTCTGAGGACATCTTTTATCAGGATTACCTGGGTAACATCTAAGAGGTGGTTGTGTGGTTGTTTGAGGACACCTTGGATCAGGATTACCAGGGTAGCACCTAAGAGGTGGTTGTGTGGTTGTTTGGGGACATCTTTTATCAGGATTACCTGGGTAACATCTAAGAGGTGCTTCTGTGGTTGTTTGAGGACACCTTGGATCAGGATTACCAGGATAACATCTTAGAGGTTTTTGTGTGGTTGTCTGAGGACACCTTGGGTCAGGATTACCTGGATAGCATCTTAGAGGTGGCTGTGTGGTTGTCTGAGGACATCTTGGGTCAGGATTACCAGGATAGCATCTTAGAGGTGGCTGTGTGGTTGTTTGAGGACACCTTGGGTCAGGATTACCAGGTAGCATCTCAGAGGTGGCTGTGTGGTTGTTTGAGGACATCTTGGGTCAGGATTACCAGGATAGCATCTTAGAGGTGGCTGTGTGGTTGTCTGAGGACATCTTGGGTCAGGATTACCTGGATAGCATCTTAGAGGTGGCTGTGTGGTTGTTTGAGGACATCTTGGGTCAGGATTACCTGGGTAACATCTCAGAGGTGGCTGTGTGGTTGTTTGAGGACATCTTGGGTCAGGATTACCAGGATAGCATCTTAAAGGTGGCTGTGTGGTTGTCTGAGGACATCTTGGGTCAGGATTACCTGGATAGCATCTTAGAGGTGGCTGTGTGGTTGTTTGAGGACATCTTGGGTCAGGATTACCAGGATAGCATCTTAGAGGTGGCTGTGTGGTTGTTTGAGGACACCTTGGGTCAGGATTACCAGGATAGCATCTTAGAGGTGGCTGTGTGGTTGTTTGAGGACACCTTGGGTCAGGATTACCTGGGTAACATCTCAGAGGTGGCTGTGTGGTGGTTTGAGGACACCTTGGGTCAGGATTACCAGGGTAACATCTCAAAGGTTTTTGAGTAGTTGTAGGTGGTACAGTTGATTTGGGAGGTTGAGTTATAGCTATTGGGCATCGTGGGTCAGGATTACCTGGGTAGCACCTCAGAGGTGGTTGTGTTGTTGTCTGGGGACATCGTTTGTCTGGATTACCAGGGTAGCACCTTAATGGAGGTTCAGTTGTTACTGGGGGAAGATAAGTTGCTGGTGGTCGAGTGGTAGGATTCGGACAGCGTGTATCAGGCGTACCAGGATAACAATTCAATGGAGGTTTTGTAGTGCTTTGTGTGGCAACGTGGATCAGGATTACCTGGATAGCATCTCAGAGGTGGCTGTGTGGTTGTTTGAGGACATCTTGGGTCAGGATTACCCGGGTAACATCTAAGAGGTGGTTGTGTGGTAGTCTGAGGACATCTTTTATCAGGATTACCTGGGTAACATCTCAAAGGTGGTTCTGTGGTTGTTTGAGGACACCTTGGGTCAGGATTACCTGGGTAACATCTCAAAGGTGGTTGAGTGGTTGTTTGAGGACATCTTGGGTCAGGATTACCTGGGTAACATCTCAGAGATGGCTGTGTGGTTGTTTGAGGACATCTTGGGTCAGGATTACCCGGGTAACATCTAAGAGGTGGCTGTGTGGTTGTTTGAGGACATCTTGGGTCAGGATTACCCGGGTAACATCTAAGAGGTGGTTGTGTGGTAGTCTGAGGACATCTTTTATCAGGATTACCTGGGTAACATCTCAAAGGTGGTTCTGTGGTTGTTTGAGGACACCTTGGGTCAGGATTACCTGGGTAACATCTCAAAGGTGGTTGAGTGGTTGTTTGAGGACATCTTGGGTCAGGATTACCTGGGTAACATCTCAGAGGTGGCTGTGTGGTTGTTTGAGGACATCTTTTATCAGGATTACCTGGGTAACATCTCAAGGGTGGTTCTGTGGTTGTTTGAGGACATCTTGGGTCAGGATTACCTGGGTAACATCTCAGAGGTGGCTGTGTGGTTGTTTGAGGACATCTTGGGTCAGGATTACCCGGGTAACATCTCAGAGGTGGCTGTGTGGTAGTCTGAGGACATCTTTTATCAGGATTACCTGGGTAACATCTTAACGGAGTTTCTGTTGTAGTTGGAGGTAAGTAGGTAGCGGGAAGTGTTGTAGTTTGGGGACATCTTGGATCCGGATTTCCTGGATAACATTTAAGTGGAGGTTGGGTAACTGGTTTTGGACATCTAGGATCAGGATTTCCTGGGTAACATTTAAGTGGAGGCTGAGTGGTGGTTTGGGGACATCTAGGGTCCGGATTTCCTGGGTAACATCTAAGTGGAGGCTGGGTAGTTGTTTGGGGACATCTTGGATCTGGATTTCCTGGGTAACATCTCAGTGGAGGCAGGGTAGTAGTTTGGGGACATCTTGGATCCAGATTTCCTGGGTAACATCTAATTGGCGGCAGGGTAGTAGTTTGGGGACATCTTGGATCCGGATTTCCTGGGTAGCATCTAAGTGGAGGCTGGGTAGTAGTTTGAGGACATCTACGATCAGGATTACCAGGGTAACATCTTAATGGCGGTTCTGTTGTAGTTGGAGGTAAATAAGTAGTGGGAAGTGTTGTAGTTTGGGGACATCTTGGATCCGGATTTCCTGGGTAGCAACGAAGTGGAGGCTGGGTGGTAGTTTGGGGACATCTAGGGTCTGGATTTCCTGGGTAACATCTAAGTGGAGGTTGGGTGGTGGTTTGGGGCATCTAGGATCTGGATTTCCTTGATAGCATCTAAGTGGAGGCTGGGTAGTAGTTTGGGGACATCTAGGATCCGGATTTCCTGGGTAGCAACGAAGTGTAGTCTGGGTGGTAGTTTGGGGACATCTAGGGTCTGGATTTCCTGGGTAACATCTAAGTGGAGGTTGGGTGGTTGTTTGGGGCATCTAGGATCTGGATTTCCTGGATAGCATCTAAGTGGAGGCTGGGTAGTTGTTTTGGGACATCTAGGATCCGGATTTCCTGGGTAGCAACGAAGTGGAGGCTGGGTGGTAGTTTGGGGACATCTAGGTCTGGATTTCCTGGGTAACATTTAAGTGGAGTTTGGGTAGTCGTTTGGGGACATCTTGGGTCCGGATTTCCAGGGTAACATCTAAGTGGAGGTCGGGTGGTTGTTTGGGGGCATCTAGGATCTGGATTTCCTGGATAGCATCTAAGTGGAGGCTGGGTAGTAGTTTGTGGACATCTACGATCAGGATTACCAGGGTAACATCTTAATGGTGGTTCTGTTGTAGTCGGAGGTAAATAAGTAGTGGGAATTTTTGTAGTTTGGGGACATCTTGGATCTGGATTTCCTGGGTAGCAACGAAGTTGAGGCTGGGTGGTAGTTTGGGGACATCTAGGGTCTGGATTTCCAGGGTAACATCTAAGTGGAGGGGGGGTAGTTGTTTGGGGACATCTCGGATCCGGATTTCCAGGGTAACATCTAAGTGGTGGCTGGGTGGTAGTTTGAGGGCATCTAGGATCCGGATTTCCTGGGTAACAACGAAGTGGAGGCTGGGTAACTGGTTTTGGACATCTAGGATCGGGATTTCCTGGGTAACAACGAAGTGGAGGCTCGGTGGTTGTCACAGGAGGCAGGTATGTGGTTGTTTGAGGACAAGCGGGGTTCTTGCTGCCAGGATAACATACTGGCCTAGGAGGTGGTGTTGGTCTTGTTACCGGGGTAGGTGGTACTACTGTAGAAATAGGAATGGAGGGTTCACCCCCGCATCGGCCTTCGCATTCACCGAAACAAATCTGAAACATTAAAGTTATTCTTTATGAATGTGTTTAAAATGCATTATCCTCAGCATGTCAACATATTTAAATCCATATTCATTCTTAAATGTGCCACCCACAAATTCAAACTAAGGGCTATAATATTTTATGTCATAGCTATAAAGTCAACTCCGTGGCCATAGCCTGCAAGCTAACTAAACCGACCGAGCAGTCTCTGCATTTTTGATATGATAATACCAAAATATGTGGATTGAGGGTGTCATATGGTCAACACAACGAACTGTCCGGCCGTTAATCTAATTTTTCTTGATAGTAGCCTCTACTTAATTATTCAATTAGGTCCTTAATTGTCCTTACGAGACTGAGATTCACCTCTCATTTCAGACCCATTGCTTCACAGAAATATCTGGAGGTCCCAGGAAATGAGCCAGGGACCACTAGATTTGTATCCAGAAACTCTGAACACTAGATCAAAGAGGTGGCCCGTAAATAGACACTACACACTAATTTGATTCAAAGTTTGAACATGCAGATATCGACACAATTATGTTTGTATATTTATTTAAGGCGGGGTGCTAGTGAGCGTGAGTTTAGGGAAGTATTTTTAGTTTTTATAGCACAAACATTTTTTGGCCAAAATAAATCAAATATTTCTTCTATAGAATCATAGAGTTTAGTTTTCTGCACATGCTAATCTCAACAGTTGTTGAATATCTGTCATGAGCATGGTGGTATTTGGTGACATTCTCTTTATTTAAAAAGTTTGTCACCAAATGCTGCCATGCTCATGACAGATATTCAACAACTGTTGATAAGCATGTGCAGAAAACTAAACTCTCTTATTACATAGAAGAAATATTTGATTTATTTTGGCCAAAAAATGTTTGTGCTATAAAAACTGAAAAATTAATGCACTAAACTCGCACTCCAACTTAAGGACGTATAAGAGCACAGAGAGTCATGAGAACATAACATAAGTACAGTTTAAACTAACTCTTCTTACCCTGGCAGCACCCCACGACACTGCACTGATCTCACATTTTTGCGTCATTATATATTTAAAAAAATAATGACTAGGGTATGACACACGCTTCAGTGGCCGAATGGTCTATGGCGCTTCTCTCGCAATAGACTAGACTAATGATGATGGGGGGATCGAGGTACAAATCTCGGGCGGGTATAGGCCTAATGAGGCTTTTTCCAAAATTGTTTTACACTCTCCCTCTATGCAAATGAGGCTACACTTCATATAATATAACCTTAACCATAAAACCATTAGTGAATTAATACATCTACGTACAACACGAACGGGTAGTAAGACGTGATGCCAAAAGAATGCACGGTACTATCCAGTACAAATCTAGGTAAAACGTTGGCTAGTTAATTTAATTTTTCATTTATTTGAAGTACTTAACGTGAACTTTCGGAACCGATTGATTATATCCTCACATGACTTATAAATTAACTTAAATCTAGAACAGGCAACACAATCAACCCCCCGACCGTTAATTTATCACTGCGAAAGAGGGAAGCCCTTATTTTACCAAAAATACATTATTAGGCCATTTCGTGAATCGAACCCAGTAATCTTAGCACAGCGAATAAACACGCTATTGACTTAGCTAAGGTGTCAGCCTGTTAATTTAATGTTCCCAAATTCGATTCCATTGTCCTAACGTCATTTGACAATATTGCCTAAATTGACACTTACCGCCATTCATTACTGATGTGACTATTTTTTTTCTAGAACTGTAATAAATTCATATTTCATGGTAACAAGACTATGGTAGAGTAAACAAAGTAAATTGTTACAGATATACCGACTATTTTATTTATGTTAGACCTTACCTTTTAAGTTATAAATTATAACATGACGAAATATACCTACAAACCAATATAAATTCGTATATTTTGATGTTTTCATTAATATATCTCGAATATTACATTTACCTCAATGTTGCAAGTAAGGTAGACCTGCATTTTATCAGGGAACTTAAATGCAGACAAGCTTGTGTAGGCGATTAGACTGGCACCAGACTTCCCTGTCTGTTGAGTTCTTTGCCAGTTCGTAATGAGCTTCTTTTTACTGAAAAGGAAAAAACAATGTGCAATTAAATCATTAGTACTTATAAGTATAATTATATTTCAGCTCACACTTGCAAAAAGTTACACCGTAAAACAATATTGTTAGATTCAGAACCTACTATTTAGGGAATTCAAATATGAAAACGAATCAAATGTCTTCCAGGTCATTCATGAACTAAGTGACTTTTTTTTTTCTACCCTCCTCCTCACTCCGCCTTCATGTAACAATCAGGATTGCCAGGGTAACATCTTAGAGGTGGTTGAGTGGTTGTAGTGGTAAATATGTTGCAGGTGGTTGTGTGGTTGTCTGAGGACATCTTTTATCAGGATCAGTAATAGTATACATTTATTCTGACCCTTATACCCCCCCCCCCCCACCTTTTCCAAGCTGTGTTACGTAACTTTTCACATCAAGAGTGAATGTCATTATTTTATAGGGAAGTTTTTTTGTAACACTTAAAGAGAGAATCAGATTTAATACACTTAGAATCTTAATTTATCCGTAAATATGCTTACTACAGGGGAAAACACTGATTTTAAGTTTAATTTAAAGCATGTATTATTTGTTTATTTTGCACCGCGTATTACTAACCGTTAGGGTTATACGCCTATGTACTAATTACACCAACATGTTATGGGTTATGAAGGCTTAAATTAGAGGAAATGCACCCGCATTTGCCTGGGGCCATGCAAACCATTTAGGAAAAACCGCCTTTAGTGCACCCGACCGGGATGTAACCCCAATCTCCCCGTCTTAGGCAGTCTACCCCAACAGGAGAGTAGCGCGTTAGACCACGTGGCTAACGAAGCGGGTCATTTATAATTAAAAATATAGTCAAGATAAAGTGTTATTAAATATGTCAAGATTTTAGTTACCATCCTGTATGTGTTACGTAACACTGTAATATGCCCCTCCTCCCCTTGTAGCATCATGTAGATATAAGCGCTCCCCCCCTCCCCCAATCCTCTTCTCAACAGCGTTACGTGGTTTATGTATTAACCAACAAATATCCACATCGATGGATGCAAGATCTAAGGCGTCAAATCCACAAAATACTGTTTCCAATGATTGGAAGTTTGCGAGTTTAATCTTAGTTGGGTGTACTTAGGCTGTTTATTTTTTACGAAAATTATTTCCTACCCTTCTTCCGCGCATATTTGAGGAATATTTCCTCAATTCAAGCCTTCCTTATCCCAAGTCTAGTAGTGTAAATATGAGGATAAACTTGACGCCGTGTACAAAAAAAAACAACTATCCGCTGAATAACAATATTTCACGAAATACAACGTTTTACCCCTTTAAGGTGGAGGAAAGAGGGGGAGGGGAGTAAAAAGCGAGTCAAGGTCTGTATTATGACTGTTTTTATAGTAAAATAACACACCTTTATGACCAAAATAAATAAATAACAATTCAATAAACAAGTTTAATTACATTTTCTACAAATGGTAGTGTCAAATTTCTTGAATATTTGGAATGAGCGTGAGGACATTCGATGAGGACCTTTTTAAATAACGAAAAAGTTTCTTGATTAAATTTTTCGATGTTTTTGACAGTCATTTTAGAATTTTTAAGATAACTGTGTGTGGAAAATTAAACTAAGATTATCTTCTGAAGCAATATTTTATGTATTTTGAACCAAAAAATATATGAGACCTGCAACAACACGGAGCTTAACCCACTTTCTATTCCACTCGAGAGATAAGGAGTACCTTGGGAAGTGATGTATGCCGTTAGTACATAATTCAATTTGTTCTCTTGAATTATTCAAGCCAGGGTTTGCCAACCTTTTATGATTCCGATCAAATTATAAACTTATCAAAATCCCCACGATCATCCCTCTTTTCTCCGCTCTCCAGCGTATAACCCGAACGGGTAGTAAGACGCGGTGCTAAAATAATTCTCCGCTCTAATTTTGCTTCTTTTTCCCCCTGTTTATACATCTTATATTTATTCCTTAAAATCAACTTTCCTCGAAAACTTATGTCCCAACCCTTCAAGAAAAGAAAAGAAATAAATAGAAAAAAATGAAGTGTTTACTTCCATACGAAATTACAAGATGATTCACTTGGGACTGTACAATGTTATGTGGAATATAGGATGAGCGTGGGTGGTGGGTACTTACAGCATCTTACATGAGACATGCTTACATGTCATGGGTCAAGGTAAGTCTTACATCATTCAAATGTGACTTTCTAATCATGAGTTAATTTTTTTTAAAGTGTTTAATCCCGAATGAATCATTCTGTATATAATTTTCATTACTGATTATGACCGACCAATGTAATTTTATTCACTGGTCATACTCAAATATGATTTGAAAGTATACTCGCGAGCTTATAAGACTCAAAAGATCAAATTTTAATAAACGATGTAGTTTTTACTACGCGATCTACCGAAAATTGCCGCGAGATTGTCCGGTTTCCGATTAAGGCATCACACCAGCGATAGGATTCCCGATGACTGGGAGATCGGGGTTAGAAATCCGGTTGGTCCTACTGAGGGTGATTTATTTTTACCAAATACTTTTCCACTTCACACGCAAATGTGGATATATTTCCTCTAAATTCAACCTTCCTCATATATAACACTTTAGAGTAATCAGTACATCTGCCTGTAGCACGAACAGCTTGACTCTTGAGACCATCGGAATGTGCATTCGAGGAATCGGGTCGGGAAGACACACACACACTTACATGGGACATCCCTGGTTGTCTGTTAGCTGGAGCTTGTGAGTTTCCGGGGAGTCGTAATCTTCACCATCGTAGGCCCAACAGTCCCGCACCCTGATGTCGTGCTGCCTCTGTTCGTCCTTGATGTACACCAGGACGGTCAGAGTCTCGCCAATCTTGATGATCTCTTCGATTGGTGAGGTCTGTAACGAGACACACGTCGCAACGGGTCAGGACGTATTACAATTGGACACAGGTGTTTCATTGTCAGGACACTTTCTGGACACACTGATTATATAAGCCCATCGGTGAGCATCAGAGTATATCGGTATAGCCATACCAGTGAGATGAACATTACCTCCAAAATGGATGACAATACTTAAGTATTACTTACGTTTGGGTAATCCCCCTCTGTATGTACATCCATCAATTAACTAAACCCATGGATAATGAGAAGGATGTAACCTCCAAAATGGCTGTCACTACTAAAATTATATATTAATATTCACGTTTGGGTATTTCCCCTCTTTATATTCATCCAACAGTCGATCAAACCCGTGGATTAGAAGATGAACACTACCTCCAAAATGGGCGTCACTACTAGAGTATAGATTAATACTCACGTTTGGGTATTTCCCCCTCTGTATGTCCATCCAACAGTCAATCAAACCATTCGGCACTGGAACAGAAACTACCTCCAACATGTCGACCACGAATGGCCGGAAGTGCACTCTCTTTTTGTTGCCCGTTGAGGCGCAAGAGATCTTCCGGGCCGCATCCCAAATTTCCTGTAAGAAAGCCCAAATATTTGAGGGTATTGCTTTGTCAGTTTACTAGTAGTGAATTTGGCATTAATAGTGTGGTTTCCTTCAAAAACATAAAAATATAGAATATCTGTAATTTATTTTTAAAATATATTGTGCAACCACGTAATATTTTTCTTTAACTCTGATCTAAAATATGTTAAATAGAAATGGAGACCAATAATTGTCGTCAAAATTTACTAAAATAGCACCAATTTAGTATTTTAAATTTCAATTTGTGAAATTTTATTTCTTGAATAACGTCGAATATAAATTCCAGGATATCCTTGAAAGATATTCAAGAACTTTTGAAATCACCATGTGAAGAAAACTAAAGTTTATGTTTCTACCGGAGCGATTCTTTATTCATTTTGGCTAAAAAATATTTTTATATAAAAACTGCAAAAACACTGCTCTTAGCTCACATTCCCCACACCCTCAACTTAAGGGGCTTCAACTCCCATAAAAACAAGTACTTGGGGATTCCCCTGGGCAACGCCATTTCACGCAGCAAGTAGAACGGTGGAAGGTTCTCTTTAAACACAACTTGGTTACGGCATTGAAAACTGCGCCTCGCGCTCTAGATCCGTCTCTCAGAAACCGCGCAAAGTGATTGGTCCCATTCTCTGGACAGAAAGCGTGCATACCAGAGCAAGGTCAAGTATGACGTCACAAATATCAGTGGTTGTAGTATAACTGACCTGGACGGTGTCATCGGTCTGGATCACGATGATGTTGTCTACAGAATTGCACAGTCTGCAAGAAGACGTGGTACCGCAGTCGTCCAAGGGGATCAGGAACTTGTAGGAGTTTCTGTTGCTACCTCCTTTGACGTACCTGCGTCAACAATCGTGATAGAATACCATCAGTTGCGTGTGTGATTACCTCGGGACAAAGAGAGGGAGAAAGGTGGGGGAGTGGGTTGGTTCATATCAATCATTAAAAACCTCAACTAATAACATTTTTACCCAAATAAACATGAGTTTCGAATATTTTAGTTGATGGATAGTGCGTCAAGTGAAATCATCTGCACATTCTTCCGTGAGTTTGTGAAGTGCGTTAATTATGATCTAAGGATAACCTAATTTATTATTATTATCTTGTGTGTGTTATATGTGTTTTATGCAGTAATAGTCCTATATTCATTCGTTGAAGTTTATCTTTTGTTGACACCATTTTTCTTTAATGAAAGAAAGCATAAAAGAAAATACAGCAGCCTATCAATGTAGTGTTCATGTTAAGCAAAGCTAGACGACTGACCAATGAAGATTCACTTATTTGACCATAGAAAAGGTTGTGTCTTGGTTGATAATTCTTATGAAATAAGTTCGGGTGCTGGGTTTTATTTCTTAGTTTTAGTTGTAATGCAATTTTTATACGAATAACCTTTTATGATAGCTAGAAAATCCACTATACCTAATTTCACGTTGTTGTTTTTTATTGTAGCAAACGATTCATGGCATACAGGCCACAAAAATAGACATCTGCAACCATCCAACAAAACCTAAGAATGACTTTAACAACCAGACAATCGAGTACGATGCATGAGCTGAGATAACAACAATTCCTATATAAGATTATTATAATTATTAATGATTATATAATGTCACACCTTTATGTTTCATGTCTTGAAATATTTACATTTTAATTTTATCTAAATGAAGAGAAGTATTTTTTTTAATACACGTATCAGTGGAAATGCGATCTAAATGCCATGCCCATTTAGTCTGAGTGGCCAGTGAATGGGAGTTTGGGGGGAGTGTGTTGAGTAGGGTTTTAAATAAATTGTCTCCCATCAACCCCCCTCCCAAGCAAATTCAGGCACATTTATTCTAAAATTCTATCTAACTCACCACTACCTCTCTGATGTAGTTAATATAAATATAATGCTTTTAACCGGAACGAGAATTGAAACGCGTAGCGGTAGAGTAAAAAGAATTAGATTGTTTGGAGAGGTTTAAGGGAGTTATAACCCCCCCTACCCTTCTAGGCTCTTCCACTCTTTTTTTTTTTGTGGCTGAAAATAAAACAGTGCCAATCATAACACTAATTGTCAGTCATGTGTTTTGGATCACTACGTTGACAGTGATACAATGATTTTTGTTTAGAATAAAGAGTTGATTAGAAGACAAAAGATTTTATTATTATAACCATCTTAAAAAATATGGGGGAGGGGACTTGAAAATTTGGTAAGATACCAAGGGTTGGGAACCATTACTCTAGCGTCTTAATAGCAGTGTCATCACGACGCTCCAGCGTCTTTTAGCTATTGTGAATATTGTTTTTTTTAGCACCACATCTTATTACCTGTTCTGGTTATACGTTTATTTACTAATTACGCTACTGGGTTGGGTATGAGTAAGGTTGAATTTATAGGAAGTGTACCTCCACTTGCGTGGAGGAAGAGTGGTTGGTTAAAAACCTTCTTCAGTACACCAGACAGAAATTCGAGCCTCGATCCCCTCGTCATCAGCAGTCTAGTCTGCTGTGAAAGTAGTGCCTTAGACTATGCAGCCACCGAGGTGGGTGTGGTTTTAGTTAATTGGTGTGCCATTCAAGAGACCTTCACGATGGTTTCCTGTACAAACTACACTTTAACTTGTTCGATCATCCGATGTATTTGTAAAGAAGCTGTCAGACCACCTGACAAAAAGGTTTTGAAGGCCGTTGTGGGAAGGTCACATTAGCACCTCTAGACAAAGTTTGCTTCAAGATGAGTGGGGTTGGGTGTCATCACACATCATACATTCAAGGCTCATTAACATTATTTTATAATCACAATTAACCACGAACCGGGTCACAGGTCAAGATAGTTTCTCGGTGTCTTTAAAGTTGTTGCTCTTGAAAAGGAATTTTTTTTTGGGCACATGTCCTGCTAATAGAGATTAATAATGTTTATTAATCGATGGTTATCTTATTTTGTGTGTGTCTGGTCTACCAAGATTTGTTGGTAGTGTGACTAACAAAAGCTGCAATCGGATTTGTATTGGGAGAACTTTATCTAACAGCTAGAAAAGTTACTATATCTACTTTCATATAGTCATTCATTAGGTCATGTGATCTTCAACTGTCACTCATGATATATATTATCTATAAGTTTCCTATAAAATAGTGAAACGTTATCAATTTTAGTTGCAAAAATATTGTTTGTATTTTTTAAAAGACCCTTCCTAGAAAATGAGGCTGTATCTGTAAGGCTTGTGTATTTTATTATGGTAGGGAAGGAGCCGGGTTCAATCCTTATCAAGTACGCCGAGTGATTTATCCCGTGAAGAGTAATTTGTGGAAGATAAAATTGTCCCCAAATAGGTGTGATGTTAGGCTTTATAGATTATTTGAAATCTCACACTAATAGCATTATAAATTTAGGGTTTATATTATTAATACAGTTAAATATTATACCTATTTGAACCATTTGATCAACGAGCATGTATGCAGAAATATTTGTTCGTTAATAGTATTTTAAATCATTTTAGACTATCACCAATGATGTAGTCTTAAATAAATTAGAGAGGGGGCTATAGTGATAAATAAAAAGTTTTAGGAAATGTTTTGGTGATGGTGTAGCACTAAATGGAAATAATGCGGATTGGAGACGACCGGGGCCCTTAAAGTGGGCCGGAGAGTGAGGGGTGCTGGTGGTAGGGGTGGGGGTTTAAAAGTTATGAAGGAAAAACATTATTTTTAGGCAATTACATTTTTAGAAAAAAAAAAATTATCAAAGAAAATGTTGGACAAAAAAAAGATGATATAATTATATTGAATTTGAAAGTAATAGTTTTTGTATTATTTTAAACAATCTAAACTTCATAATTTTGTATAATAAATTATGTATATTTGTTGGCCTAAGATTGGTACACATTTACTTTTATATCAATGACGTGTATCTACCGAGAAAATAAATACAGTTTATTATAAATATATCAGGTATATTCGTTTTCTTTTCAAATTTTTGTATTATATGAGATCAATATTCTTTAACTAATTCATTTTACGAAACTTCCTGGGACCCTGTGGGCCACTTGATAAGCCCCCGCGGCCCACATTTTGAGACACACACTGCTTGAGGGCGTACTCCAAACCATTTCATTATTTTTGTATTTAAATTTACGTGTGCATTTTTACGTGGAAAACTCAAGTAAAATAAGTATTAAAGAGTTTAATATTAACTGTAGCTATATTAAATAAAAGTATGTACTGGACTGTCCCCATTGTTCTTGCAAGCCAAAAAAATATATGAGGGGGGAATATAGATCATATGAAAAAATAACTGGGTGGAATGGCCTTCATGGCTTTCCCCGTCCGTATGTGGGAAGATACATTTTTAAGTGGAGTTTTATAAGAAATTGTACTATACCTTTAGCCATTGAAAGTGTTTATACAGTAGACCTATGGCTTCTTTGGTGCTGACTGAGAGCTCACAGCTGACAGCTAAAAGCTTTGAAAAGTTACCAGATCAAGTTATGTATCCTACGCCGAACCATATGATCTGCAAAAACATGTGTTTAGCAGCTGTAACTTCTGACAGTTAAAATTTTAGGTATATACCTAAATCTTGACTGTCAGAAGCTTTCAGTCAGAACTAAAGAAGTCACGGGGCTACTGTACCTATATATGGCCCCGCAGTTGGGGGATGGGGGTCACCAAATTACAGGGGGGGGGGTCTAGACCCCCATTTATAAGCTCTTATATCTCTCTTTCATTACAATACTGCTACCTACCCACTTCAAGGGTCGCATGGTCTAAGGCGTCACTTTCGCAATAGACTAGACTGCCGATGTCTGGGAGATCGTGGTTTGTTCCTAGTTGAGTATACTAAGGGGCGTTTTTTTACTAAAGGGTTACCTACTAATCCTATACAAAAATGGGTGGTACACTTTCACTAAATTCAACCTTTCTCATCCCTAACCCATTAGCGTAATTAGTACATAGGCATTTAATTGTAATGGGTAGTAAGACGTTGCGATAAAAATAATTACTGCTACCTAATAAAATAAACTAGTATGGAGACTAAAGGTAGAAACTCTACATTTTGCGAATGTGTAATTATTATTATTATTATTATTATTATTATTATTATTATTTAGCACCGCGTCTTACTACCCTTTGGGGTTATACGCTTTAAGTACTAATTACGCTAATGGACTAAGAATTGGAAAGGTTGAATTCGAGGAAGTGAACCCACATTTGCGTGGAGGGAGAGTGTAAAACCATTTAGGAAAAATCACCCCTAGTTCACACGATCGAGATTCGAACCTCGATCTCCCCGTCCTCAGTAGTAGAGCTCAACACGACTAACGCGTTAGCCAACTACGCCACCGAGGCGGGTCGAATGTGTAGTTGATCTGTGATTGTCTTGTTATCGTATTAAGAGGAGAAGAGCAACCTAGAGCTAACCTCTTAAGGGGGCCCTACGATTAGAGTAAACTTCAATGCTGTATTATTCCCCCAACCTTGCCCTTATATCGAAGGCCATGTTTGGGCTTAATCACGCGATCTACTAGAACAGCATAGAAATAATAGCTACAGGGTGGTCAATAAACATTTCCGGTTATTATTATTATTTTATTACTATTATTAGCACCGCGTCTTACTAACCGTTTGGGTTATATGCAATTACGCTAATGTGTAATGTAGGGTGATTGTGAGATGAAATGGAGGACCTAAGGTTTACCGTGGGATCCGAACCACGGTGGAGGCCTGGCATTCCACACATCACAAGTTGTGATTAATACAAGTTTTGTCAAAGGTGAAGGAAGGGTTTATTTTTGGCTATGGATAGAAATGACCGCATGAATAGTTAGTGAGTAATGTTTAACGAACTGTGGTACGCGTACCCCTAGAGGTTCGTTAAGGATTGCATGGGGTATACAATACACCACTGCGTTTTATTTATTATTAAATAGTTTTTAATATTATTAAATCGATGAACAAAATTAGCGCGTATTTTGATGAGATGTTATCCACTTTTACCATGCTATATTTTCCTCTGTCGTGGATTTATTTAAATTATCACAAAAATTTTATATACACTTTGGAATGACCAATTTTATGTATCAACTTTGACGTTTTATTAAAATTTGGCTATACCAATTACACGATAGCAAGTATTTATTTAATTATTTTTTTCACTACGAAGAGATAAAAGAGGTATATTGCTATGCCATGGCCCCAAAATTTGTGCGCGACTGGAGATAGTTTATAAACACTGGTTTAGTGGACTCATATAAAAAGGTCTTGGTTCAATTAGCGCTCAGACTGAGTGCATCTAAAAATGGTATATACAATTTGTGGAGTTACATCTTCTTACAACATTAAATTTGTTTCTAATGTGTCTTCCCCATTCTGTTCTCATTAATTAGATAGTCTTACCGCAATGTCAATTGTGATAATTTTACATCAGAACAAGGATTTATTTTTTCATTAGAAATAGGAACATTATACAAAACTATCTGCTTTTAAACATAATAATATTTTGACAATAAGCTTACCTATCAGATAAATATAGCTAGGATTTTTTTTTATCACTGTCTCTTACTACCGATTCGGGCTTTACGCAAAAGTACTAATTAGTCTAATGTCTTAGGGATAATGAAGAGTGAATTTAGAAGACGTGTATCTGCATTTGATTGGAGGTATAGTGGAAAACAATTTTTTAAACCAGTCTCAATACACCCAACCGCGATTCAAACCATGACCTCCTGTGATTGATTGTCTTCGTGGCCACTGAGGCAGGTTGATATCGTTAAGTAAATAGATGATTTATCAATCATTAATATAATTGCCCAACGGGTACAAATATTTTATTAATAAAATGTGTAATTCGATGTTATTTTAACAGACCATTCATACAGTTTAACACTTATAATCAAACAGTACAGACAAATAGAATAGGGCCTATACTTATTAGTTATTATATTTTGGTTAAAAATTAATCTATAATGAATTTAAATAGTAAAATTAAAATTAAAAATAAGTATTTTACTATGAAAAACTGATTCCCCAATTTCTTAATGTGTCGTGAAGAAAAGAATGCAAAAAAATAAACGTATTTTGATACTGTTACTGGATTAAGCGTAATCTTGTATCGAGATTCCCGGTTTATCGATCGTGAGGTGGTCTCTTAAGGCAGCCGTCTTGGTCAGAGAGAAAGTATCAATCGTTGTTAGACCACACGGTTATAATACATGAAGGGGGGCTTGAGGTTTTAATCTCTGGGTGTACTGAGGTTTATTTTTCAAATGGGTTTTCCACTCTCCCTCTACGCAAATGTGGGTACACTTCCTATAAATATAACCTACCTAATCTCTAAAACCATTAAGCCTAGCGTAATTAGTACATAAGCGTATAGCCCGAACGGGTAGTAAGGCGTGGTGCTAAAAGAAGGTACCATTTGAAAAAATTCAAGACACGCTTTTATACCCTTAAGATATCCCCCCATTCAAAGGATGCCAAGTCCTGGGTACCCTTCCATGGCAACAAGCCCATGTTTCAAACCCAGGCGTGGTTTCAGATAGCATCTTTACCTCAAGAACACGCAGGGTGACCTTGACATTTCGCAACGCTTGTCTATTAGAATCCGCATTCATCGCCGACCCCAACCATTGGTCAACCGAAGTGAAAGGACAACTTTTTTTTTCCTTTCCTTCTTTTCATTCCTTAGTAACAAACGCAGGATGTTTCGTGGTTTGTTAGATGAAAATGGTGATGTTGATGATTATAATGATCTTTGTTAGATAAAGAGGGGAAGGACTTTGAATGCTATTAAATGCGTGGGGGAACTTGTTGGCAATGGAGACCACAGTTTAAACACTATTTTTTTTTTTTATCTTAAGTCTAAGAGGATGTTGGCTTGACTCTTGTTTTAAAGGTCTTTGGTATTATTTGTGGAAGGTAGTTTATTAAATTTATGCTTAATCGCTTGTAGCTAATGGTTCATTGTTTAATAAATACGAATAATGACGGCTTAAAAAATCAAACATGTAATAACGTAATATATCAGAAACCAAAATATCATTAATATGTATTTTAATTTTTACGAATTTGACATTATTATTGTACTTGTCAAATTAAGAAACTTCGTTTGAGGGACTCCAAGCTATCTGCCTCACCCCCCAACCCCCCCAATCCCTCAAAAGGAAAATTAAAAAAAAAATCAAAGCATTTACAGTAGTTTGCACCTACATACCACCAGTTTCTAGCCCTATAAGGTGTCAGGAAATGCCCTAAAAGGTAAATTACATGGATAATTACTGAAAGAAGTCATGTTTATATATATAAAAACACTACTTCTCTCTCTCTCTCTCTCTCTCTATATATATATATATATATATATATATATAATATATATATATATATATATTAGTATATAAGAGTTTATCTATCTCCAGCCCAGCCAGTTAGACTTTCTATAGCAACGAATTTGATCTGTTTAGCAGTAAAATAGAATTATTCATCAATTTAGAAAATCATACAACTACAAAGAAAGCTGTACCAATTAAAGTTATGTTTCATTTGACTTCCAAAGTTGTGACATTAATTTCCTCAAAAAACATTTACCATTCCTTTTTGAAAGTTTTTTTAACCTCATGCCCCGTGTCCTGATTACACATCTGACCATTTCAAGTATTTTTTCTCTGTATATTTAAATAGAATAAACCATTCTAAATGGTTCTGTGTGTGCTTAGGAATAGGCCCTTACATCTAACTACACGTCCCAGCTATCTACATTTAGCTAAACTTTTTTTTTAATCACCACGTCAAGATATCCACATAATATAATTACTTTAATGGTGTTGGGATGAGGAGGGAAGCATTTTAGAGGTATCTTAACCCCATTTAAATGAAAGTAGAGAGGAAAACAATTTAGGAAATACCACCTTCAGTAGACCTGGCCGAGATTCGAATCTTAATTTTACAGTCATCAGCAAGACAAACTTGAACCATTCAGCCACGTAAATGTATTCTAATTTGTTTGAAGAGAGATAGTAGTTAACCATTTAGAAGGGAAAAAATCTCAGTTTACTGGACCTGGATTCCAGACCTGGCCTCTCAATCATCAGTATACTTTATTAGATTAGCTTGATATTTAATACGTGTACCTACCGTTGCAGGTCGTATTGAAATTGAATAGTTGTCCGTTTATCTAAAATCCCCCAATAACCAATATTTATTCTACATTTTTGGGTTAACACTTCTCCATGTTAGCGTTGTCTATCAAATTCAAGTTTAAGGAAACCTTATTTAATTTTAAGTTAGTGCTAATAGATATATTTACTAACTCAACGGGTTCCTTTTGTTAGATAATTAACAAAATGTCTAAGACCTAGTTCGGTGGCCACGTGGTCTAACGCACTACTATCGTATCAGACTAGACTGCTGATGGTGAGAAGATCGAGGTTCAAATCTTGGTCGGGTGTACTGAGGTTGTTGTTTTTTTCAAAATAGTTTACCATTCTTCTTCCAATCAAATTCGGGTGCAATTTCCTATAAATAAAGCCTTCCTCATCCCTATAACCACTAGCTTAATTAGTGCAAAAGCGTATAACCCGAACGGTTAGTAAGACACACGGCTCTAAAAAAGAGTTAATTATAAGGTTGCCTAATTGTCTAACAGATGGAAGCAATGGTTCAATTTGAGCTAAAATTGGCCATTCCCCCCCTTTCCCCTGTGTCCTTCAAATGATCTAATATACCCAACCTGGATTAGAACCCGTCTAGCACCCACGAGATCACAAGATTCAAACACTACATCGCAGAATCAACTCTGCCCGGGTGAAAACGCGCTGTTGCCACATCGCAATTAACACGCATTATCTCGCACGTGTGAGTATGTGATGGCCGAGTGCGTGTCCACAGTTAACCACGCATACCTTATTAGGTGTTTATTTACAATTCGAGCGAACCAGCCGAGCTAAGACGGCGAGAACGGTTCTGGCCAGGCCAGTGTTGCAGTTGTTAGCACACAATCTCCTGTCACAAGTAGGACAAGGATAATGTGAGTCACAAGTAGTCATCGAGATTATTTTCTTCGAGAGACAGCTCTTCGTCAGGATTGATATAATAAATCCAGTGTTCATATAAACAACCTTATAGTACAGCTATAAAAGTTACTATAGTCCAATTTTCAAATATAGAGCCTTATCTGACAGTTATAAAAGTTTCTATAGTTCAATTTTCATGGTAATGTTCTTATCTAACAGCTAGAAAGTGTCTACAGTCAATTTTCCAAGTAAAGTCTTATCTGACAGCTAGAAAAGTGTCTACAGTCCAATTTTCAGTAAAAGTCTTATCTGAAGAAAAAGTGTCTACAGTCCAATTTTCCAAGTAAAAGTCTTATCTGACAGCTATAAAAGTGTCTACAGTCCAATTTTCCAAGTAAAAGTCTTATCTGAAGCTATAAAAGTGTCTACAGTCCAATTTTCCAAGTAAAAGTCTTATCTGAAGCTATAAAAGTGTCTACAGTCCAATTTTCCAAGTAAAAGTCTTATCTGACAGCTAGAAGAGTGTCTACAGTACAATTTTCCAAGTAAAAGTCTTATCTGACAGATAGAAGAGTGTCTACAGTACAATTTTCCAAGTAAAAGTCTTATCTGACAGCTAGAAGAGTGTCTACAGTACAATTTTCCAAGTAAAGTCTTATCTGACAGATAGAAGAGTGTCTACAATATAATTTTCCAAGTAAAAGTCTTGTCTGAGTGCTAGAAAAGTTACAAGATCTACTTTTAATTATTTCATATATCAGGTCATGTGATCTGTAGTTGCCAATTTTGAAATATAATATAAATACCTATGAAATCAAACTGATAATATAGTAAAATGTTATCAATTTCTCTATAAAAAGTATATTAATATCATCTAAATATTCTTCCCATGAAAAGTGAACTATGGTTATCACCCCTCTGCCAATATTTTTGCTCTGAATCTTACTATTTTTCTGGGCTATACTCATTTTTACCACACTCATGGGCTAGGAGTGATTAAGCTATCGTATAAAATAAATTTACCTTAATTTGCACGGAGAGACAGTGAAAAATCATTTTGGTAAAAAACATTACTCACTTCCCCCACTCGAGATTCAAACACCAGACTACACACCAATGGTAACCAAGAGCTAGTCAAGTTTTGATTTTTGATTACATTCAAGCATCATAAAAAAGGAGTACGTCAACACAAATTTAAAACTTTGCTCATGAGCTATGATATCTAATAAACTACTTGTTAAAAGAAGTTTGACGAAGTCATGAAAGACAATAAAAAGTGTATTTAATATTTATAAGTAACTTGTTAAAACATCCTGAATGAGGCCTATATTGTATGATTGAATACATCTCAGGTATATCATTAAGTATTGCTAATTATTTTTACCAGGGTATATAAATTGAACTTTCCAGACATAAATATTAAATCAGAAAAATACCCACAAACTTAATTGACTTAAGGAACGCGAGTTATCGGTAGTAATTTTGCTGTTTTTTAGAAAAACTTTTCTTGGTCAAAATATATCAAATAATTCGCCAGTAGTAACAAAGAGTTTAGTTTTCTTCACATGTTGATATCAACAGTTGTTGAATATTTGTAAAGGGTGTCCTGTAATTTAATGATAACTTTTTATCTTCATTTAAAAGTGTTTCGTCTAATGCCGCTATACTCATGACAGATATCCAACAACTGTTGATATAAACAAGTGAAGAAAATTAAATTCTATATATTTTGGAGCAATACTTTTATTTATTTTGGTTAAAAAAAAGTTTAGCTCTAAAAACTCAAACATTTTCCTTAACTTGCGTCATCTACACTTCCACATTAATTGGTGGCCAGAGGACTGGCCTGTGACGTATCTAGATTTGTTTCCAAACACCACGTATTACTATCCTTTGAGCTATTCGTATATGCACTAATTAGGATAATGTGTAAGGGATGAGAAAGATTGAATTTAGTGGAAGTGTAGTCGCATTTTTTGTGTGGAGGAAGAGAGTAAAACAATTTCTAGGTAAAACACCCTCAACACAACTAATCGGGATTCAAATCCGGATCTCCCCGTCATTGTTAGTCCGGTATATAGCAAAATCTGTGCTTAAGACAGCGTTACGCCACAGGCTTAGTAGCATCATCAGAAAGACGCGCCCATTATTACTTAAGATGCTCAACATGTCATAACTAACTCTTTGACGATCTCAAACTGTTTGTGTTTTGTTTACATAAGTGTTACTGCCTATACCTGCTGACCTATGAAGAAGATTCCGTTCAAGTATTTATTGGTGTTGACAGATAACCAAAAAAGAGAGTTGTTTATCTTACGTGAAAGAAATAATAGTTGTTTATGGAACCCAATGTTGTGCAAAAATCACGCATGGTGGCTCTTACATTATTAACCTCTCTTTCGCTAACACGGGTGCACTTACTTTGAAAAAAAAAAACATCTCTAAGTCACAGCTAAACCACTAGTAACAATATTTTTAAAGGGATATATATTTTTTAATTTGTACGATACAATAGTACATTATAACTAATTTAGTCTTGTAATTACTAGCAAACAAATTTAAAACCAAATTACCCTTTAAAAAAAGATTTTCGTCACACAAAAACATTTTTATTCTAATCATATTAAACAACCTTCAGAAGTAAGTTTTAAACTAAATAATTGTTAAAGCCACTAAACTTTTTTTGGGGGGATCAACATTGATATAATTTTAAAACTACATAAAAATTGTTTAAAAGTTTAGTGCACCTTTTAAATGCAAAAAAAAAGTTTATTCTTAACTAAATCAGACTGCACTTTACTACACCAGGGCTAAGTTAGTAGCACAGCTACCCACTGAACCACGGGTCCAAGGTTCGATTACCAGTAGGGCCAAAAATTGAATAATAATTAGTAAAATCATTTAGGAAAAATGCATCCTCAGTACAACTATCCGGGATTTTAACCCTGGCCTCTTTTTCAATGTTAAGCCAGATGAAGTTAGATCCCTAAGATGCGTGTCTACCGATGCGTGCAAATTGGTTTTTAAGTCGTCTGATTATATATTATAATATTTAATATTTAGCACCGCGTCTTACTACCCGTTCGGGTTATACGCTTTAAGTACTAATTACGCTAATGGATTAGGAATTGGGAAGGTTGAATTATAGGAGGTGAACCCGCATTTGCGTGGAGGGAGAGTGGAAAACCAATTAGGAAAAATCACCCCCAGTTCACCCGACCGAGATTCGAACCTTGATCTCCCCGTCCTCAGCAGTAGAACTTAACACGACAAGCGCGTTAGTCAACTACGCCACCGAGGTGGGTTATTATATATTAACTTGCGTGTATTTATAAAATTAGAGTTAAATAACTCTTCACCAACACTTCTTCAAAGTTTAAATTTTGACTGGGTGTACTGAGGATTATTTTTTCATAAATGGTTTACTACTCTCTCTACATGCAAACATGTCGATCTCAGGGGTCTTGGGGTGAAGATCTCACGCTCAGAATCCGATGATCATTGGTTCAAACCCAGCCAGGGTTGACAAATTTTTCTTGAGCGATAAAAATCAGTAGCACAACTTCCTTCGGAGCGGAAGTAAAGCCGTCAATCCCATATCAAATGTTGCAAGTAAAAGAACCCTGGAGGTTATGTGAAAATATCTTACTAGGCAAAATTGGTAGGTCCTTTCGTTCTCGCTCATAGAAACTCTCGTGTGCTGATATAATCAGTCGGTTCAGAAAGTGCACGGTAAATACCTTAAATAAATGGGGGGCAAGGGGGACACGTAAATACAAAAACACTTCTTCTAAATTTTATGTTCCTCATCTCTACCTCATCAGCAGACTGGCTGGACGGGTAGTAAGACGCGGAGAAAAGGAACTAAATAGCCACCTTCCCCCCACGCCTTCACCGTATCCCTCTCCCCTGCCTAAATGAATAATTATAAAAGCTCAACTTTCCGATTAAAATGTTTTATGTATTTGCTATCAAAATCATTTTGTAGCCTGGATTAGTGTAGGACAAGCTGTTACACCTTAAATTTACAAATGAATGCCTATGAATCATCATACAAATCTAAGTATTTTGGACACTTCAGAGGATTCCTTTTTATTCTACTTTTATTATTCTGGTACACCTTAACTTTGAGCTAGAACAAATAAATACATTTTAAATAAATGCCTGTGCACTATCACACGAACCTAGGTTGGTGGTACAGTACATGGACCTAATTTATTCCAACGCTACTTTTATGATGTCGGTCTGTTTCGTAATAACAAAACAAGTTATCGTCAGACAAGTTATACAAAATACATAAAACATCTCCCGAGCTAAAGGTCGAAACATCTACACTATGCATTTGTTGATTTATATCTCTATAGAGCCTGCGGCTGATCTAACCTAAAGAACTGGTCCAAGAACAGGTATGTCTAAAACAGGATCATTAATATTTACGCACTTTTGATCAACTGGAGGAGTCAGCTCGGAACTAACCAGACGGGAGAGACCGGGTCTAGAAGAATCCTCAAACAAGATGCGCTGAAATTTGTTTCATATCCTCTTTACAGAAGAATGATAATATACATTATTACACGTAAAGTCTTCAATATTTGCATGACATGACTTTAAGAGTCCATCTCATTCCAAAGATAACACCTAGCTTAGGTAAGTAATACAGCTCGAACCAGACTTCTTAAGAGCCCATCTCATTCCCAGGATAACACCTAGATTAGGTAGGTAAAACAGCTCGAACCAAACTTCTTAAGACCCGTATCATTCCCCAGATAACATCTAGTTTAGGTAGGTAATACAGCTCGGACCAGACGTCTTTAGAGCCCGTCTCACTCCCTAGATAACATCTAGCTTAGGTGGATAATACAGCTCGAACCAAACTTCTTAATAGCCCGTCTCACTCCCCAGATAACACCTAGCTTAGGTAAGTAATACAGCTCGAACCAAACTTCTTAATAGCCCGTCTCACTCCCTAGATAACATCTAGCTTAGGTAGATAATACAGCTCGAACCAAACTTCTTAAGAGCCCGTCTCACTCCCTAGATAACATCTAGCTTAGGTCGATAATACAGCTTGAACCAAACTTCTTAAGAGCCCGTCTCACTCCCTAGATAACATCTAGCTTAGGTGGATAATACAGCTCGAACCAAACTTCTTAATAGCCCGTCTCACTCCCCAGATAACACCTAGCTTAGGTAAGTAATACAGCTCGAACCAAACTTCTTAAGAGCCCGTCTCACTCCCTAGATAACATCTAGCTTAGGTCGATAATACAGCTTGAACCAAACTTCTTAAGAGCCCGTCTCACTCCCTAGATAACATCTAGCTTAGGTCGATAATACAGCTTGAACCAAACTTCTTAAGAGCCCGTCTCACTCCCTAGATAACATCTAGCTCAGGTCGATAATACAGCTTGAACCAGACGTCTTAAGAGCTCGTCTCACTCCACAGATAACATCTAGCTTAGGTAGATAATACAGCTCGAACCAAACTTCTTAATAGCCCGCCTCATTCCCAGATAACATCTAGCTTAGGTAGATAATACAGCTCGAACCAAACTTCTTAATAGCCCGTCTCATTCCCAAGATAACATCTAGCTTAGGTAGGTAATACAGCTCGAACCAAACTTCTTAATAGCCCGCCTCATTCCCCAGATAACATCTAGCTTAGGTAGATAATACAGCTCGAACCAAACTTCTTAATAGCCCGCCTCATTCCCCAGATAACATCTAGCTTAGGTAGATAATACAGCTCGAACCAAACTTCTTAATAGCCCACCTCATTCCCCAGATAACATCTAGCTTAGGTAGATAATACAGCTCGAACCAAACTTCTTAATAGCCCACCTCATTCCCCAGATAACATCTAGCTTAGGTAGATAATACAGCTCGAACAAAACTTCTTAATAGCCCACCTCATTCCCCAGATAACATCTAGCTTAGGTAGATAATACAGCTCGAACCAAACTTCTTAATAGCCCGCCTCATTCCCCAGATAACATCTAGCTTAGGTAGATAATACAGCTCGAACCAAACTTCTTAATTGCCCGCCTCATTCCCCAGATAACATCTAGCTTAGGTAGATAATACAGCTCGAACCAAACTTCTTAATTGCCCGCCTCATTCCCCAGATAATACCTAGCTTAGGTAGGTAATACAGCTCGAACCAAACTTCTTAAGAGCCCGTCTCACCCTCCAGATAACACATTACTTTGGTAATTCAGCTCAAACCAGACGTTATATGGTGGTACAGTTTTCTGTATTTTCCTTTATAAAAATAGTGCAACTAGAACTGTTGAAAATCTTTTAACATATTATGATTAAAAAAAAGAACAGGATTGAACAAACATGTATTTTTAAAATAAAACACTTTTAAAATTATCTCAGTTTCACTGTTAAAATAGTAATTATAAACACCGCACTTAGATACTTTATTTGTTTCAATCGTAATTTTATATCTATTATGCCGGCTATTCGGACATAAAATGGGCTCTTAGCTATAAAACACACTAAAAGGCATAGAACTCCCCTCCAAACCCTCCATCCCCCAAAATATTAAAACATACTAATTTGTTAAGTAATCAGGTGTGTAATTGCTTTCTGGGCTATAAGTCTCGTGTTTGACTCTCAGACATAGCAAGATAATGTGTGATTTGTGAAAGTGGGGCTTAACCCTACATAAAGATTAATTTTGGTCTTTGAGGTTATGTTTCTGAGTATTTTTCTGAGATAATTATTTTTTAAATCATGTTCTAATATAATCCGTCCAGTCTAACTATCTTTCTTAAACTTTCAATAAATATTATAAAAACCACACTACACCATTTAAGAGCGCGTGTCACATTCCAATAAACTCTGTGATACAGTCGGCTAGAAATCGTAGATTTACACGAACACTATTGCACGTGAATAGTTCCTGATAAAACATTAATGGAGATAAAGAGTTTATTGAAGTTCCTAATACTTAAAATTGTTGTAATATTAAATGATATTGGAATAAAAAAACTCATTTAAGGATCTGTTTTTGACCATTTTAGAATGGTTTCACAGATAAGCATTGTTCACAAATCTTCATTCTGTAATAATAGGGACATACTGTAGTTATTAACAAGTATCTATGTCGCTTTGTCCTCCATCATCTCCACGGAAAATTTCGAGTAATCATTCAAATACGAATGCACTGCACACATTTTTGGCATATTGTATGCCATTTCTTTTCTTTTTACTCCTATATCTCGCGCGAGCTGGGAGCAGAGTTGGGCCTGCTATGATGAACGCTTTAAAGCTATAATTAAGGAATTTGTATTCAGTTATTTTATTTATTTTCCCAAACGGAAACAAGTTTGCAGATTTTAATCTAATAATAATTTATCCACCCGCATTGGTTAGGCAAGTAGACTAAATGTCAAACTCATCTAGTCTGATTTGTGGTGAATGGGAGTTTCAAGTTTGAATTGCGGTTGGGTGTATAAGGCGTTTCTTCACTAGTCATTGCTAAAATTGGATTACCTCTCTTATAACCGAACAAACCTTCTTTGTGTGAATGGTTTTCCACTATACCATCACGCTTAATCGGTACTTTTTCCAATATAACACATTTCTCATTCTCGTCCTATTATTGTTATTAAATGCAGGTAGGCCGGATATAAAGTAAAAAACCACAAGGAATGATATTTTGGTTTATTTTTCTCAAAACTTAAGATAACGATAGCAAAAGAATTCAAACCTTGACCTCCCTGTCAACGGAAATTTTTTGTGCGACGCGATTACAACACCTTGGATCCCGCGGTCATCGGTGTGGGTTATATTAAATTTAACTAAATGTACACCCGCGTTCGGTGGCCACATGGTCTAACGCGATAATTTATGTTAGACTGGACTGCTGAAGACAGGAAGATTGGTGTTCGATCCACTCGGGTATACTGAAGGTGGTTTTCCCTAAATTGTTTTCCATACTCTCTCCACGCTAATGTGAGTGCATTTCCTCTCAAATAAAGCCTTCCTAATCCTTACCTATTAGTGTAACTAGTACATAGGCATATAACCTGAACGGGTAGGGACGGGTGATAAAAAACTGAATGGAATAGATAAAGGCGTGTCTTTGGATGCTGTTAAGCCAAAACAGCAGTTGGTCGTGTTTGAAATATTAGTCAATTAAATCTTATATTTTAAAGTTTTCTTAAAGTATCGGTATTGTTAATTTAAAAATAGAATAACATCAAGACGCCATTAGAAGAACGCTCATCTTTGAATAATAGTCGATTAAAGAACACCCAACACTTATATGTTAGTGTTTATTACTTGGCTAGCTAGAGCCATTAGTGAAGCAGAGAACAAGCTTAACGCAATCTGGTAGAACATTGGCTTCCACTTATTCATAAACATCAGAGGAATAAATTAAAATATTAATTAGTCTCAAGAGAATGTGGTACGTGTCTAATACTATATAGCAGTACACACATGCACGCACGCACGCACACACACAAACACACACTAAAAGGGGCTATTAATAGAGTTGGGTTGAATCCACTATTTTACGAATCCGAATCTCCAATTTATTTTCGAATCCTGAATCTCAAATCCTAATCATGTTATAGTTATAAACATAAAATATACCCGCTTTATTGGATGTGGGCTTTACCGCGTTACTGTGGCAGTAGAATAGACTGCTGAAGGTCGAGGTTTCAAACTAGATCGGGGTGCACTGAGGGGATTTTACCAAAATGGTTTTCCAATATACTTCCACAAAAATGCGGGTACACTTCCTATAAGTATAAACTTCACTATCATTAAAACCATTAGCATAATTAGTCCATAAACGTACAATCCGAGCGGGTAGTTGTAAGACGTGGTGCTAAAAAAAAATAGGATATAAATACAGTAGTAATAATAATAATAATAATTAATATGAGAGTCAAATTCAATATAAAAAATATATATACAACCAATGTGTAACTGAAATTTAGACTAGTTACAAAGTTTGCAAGGTTCCTTTGATTAACAAATTATACTTGAAATGAGTGGAAGTTAGTCATTTCAAGTATAATTTGTTAATCAAAGGAACCTTGCAAACTTTGTAACTAGTCTAAACTTCAGTTACACATTGGTTGTATATTTATATTTTTATATTGAATTCGGTTACCTGGTGGTCTAGGGGTAAGGTGTCAGACTTCTGTGCTGGCGGCCGGGGTTCAATCCTCGGTCCCGGCACAGATTTATCTGATTTCCAAACCCTTCCTACACCTCTGACAAGACATTTGTGAATGTGTGGAATGCCAGGTCGCCACCGTGGTTCGGATTCCACGTTAAACTGTAGGTCCTTCATTTCATCTCACAATCACTCTACCATTATACATTAGCGTAAGTGCGTATAACCAGAACGGGTAGTAAGACGCGGTGTAATAATAATAATATAATAATAATAATAATAATAATAATAATAATAATAATAATAATAAATAATAATAATAATAATAATAATAATAATATATAATAATATTAATAATATTACGATCATTGATAATTCGTTTCCTTACTACATTACACCATGTTTTTCATGAATAATAATAATATTTAGCACCGCGTCTTACTACCCGTTCGAGCTATACGCTTTAAGTACTAATTACCTTAATGGATTTAGGAATTGGGAAGGTTGAATTAGAGGAAGTGAGCCCGCATTTGCGTGGAGGGAGAGTGGAAAACCATTTAGGAAAAACCACCCCCAGTTCACCCGACCAAGATTCGAACCTCGATCTCCCCGTCCTCAGCAGTCGAGCTCAACACGACAAGCGCGTTAGCCAAATACGCCGCCGAGGTGGGTATAAATATAGTAGAATAATATGAAACGCAAATAGTAAATAAATGCTAACGTTATTTCTTATAATCCATTCATTACAACTTTCATAAATTCAGTTGTGTTAAATTACTGGTCTGGAGCTTGGTTGTTAGGTTCATCCTATAATAATTATATAACCTAATTGTTTTTGAACCGCCAAGCAGTATTAAAGCTCTGAAACTAATTTCACTTGAAAAAATTAAAAATCAAGGATTTGAGTCTCGAATTTGAGCTTTTCTCGGATCCTCTAATATTGAATATCCTTAAGGATTTGAGGACCCATCACTAGTTGTTAACTTTCAAGATCACCGGTACTGAAAATGGGTTCTCGGTTCAGGTGAATCTAAATTTTTGTAAAGGAGATGGTATACACATCCTTTGAAAACTCATTCTTGATTCTGACTAAGGAAGATATGGTTTAAATCCCTGAAAAGGAGACTTTATTTTCTTCCCACGATGTGGTTTAGCAATTATTTATCAATATTAGGTTAGCTTGGATCAAATTTTGGTAAGAATAACTTTTTAAAATATAAAATATTTAGCTGTTAACAGCAATAATATGTTACTATATATATAATCAGCGTTATTTTATAGATATTGCTTAATACATGTTAAAAGTGTCAGCTGAAGATCACATGACTTGACATATGAATTCGTGACTTTTCTAGTTGTCAGATAAGGGCTCTTCCAATGAAAACTGAACTAAAGAATAAGTCAATGATAGCTATAATAATTGGTAATATGGTGTACTAAAAATAAAACTATGACGTTATTTCGGCATTGTAAATATACTGATTTAAAAAAAATTAAATCAAATAAAAATACATATTTATACTTGCTTTTTTTTTACATAATTATATTTATTTTACTTATTTAGCACGCGTCTTACTACCCGTTCGGTTATACGCTTTAAGTACTAATTACGCTAATGGATTAGGAATTGGGAAGGTTGAATTAGAGGAAGTGAGCCGCATTTGCGTGAAGGGAGAGTGGAAACCATTTAGGAAAACCACCCAGTTCACCCGACCGAGTTTCGAACTTGATCTCCCGTCCTCAGCAGTAGAGCTCAACATACAGCGCGTTAGTACTACATTATACATATATTACATAAAATTATGTTTTTTAAATCATATATTTCTTGATATTATCAATAATTATTCAGATGTTGATAATATATTATAAAATATGTTATAGGCTATATCTTTTTATGTTTTAATAATATATTATCATAAATAATTAAATTACTATATATTTATTTGTATCATATTTATACATATGTATATAATGGTATAGGCTACACAATATATATAAATATGTATAATAGATAAATATATAATATATATACATATTTATAAAATATATAATATTTATACGATATTTATATATATTTAATAGTATTTATAATATATAAAAAATATACATATGATAAATAGATATATTTAATATATATTTTATATAAATACATATTGTATACATACAGTATTTATATATATGTAATATATTTGTACATCTTGGGTCATTTTGTGGTTCAAGCCATATATTTTCTGCTACCGGCTTACTAGGCCTGTCGTAGCTTCATAAGCCTTATAAAATAACTTAATTCTAGGACAGGCCCAAAATCCAGTCCCCAACCGTTAAACTTGAAAGGGTAAAACAATATTTTACCAATATAACGTTTTCGCTCATTTCGGGAATCAAACCCGGTACCCATAGATCAGTAGGCAGACACGCTACCGACTGATCTAAGATGTTGAATATATAGAATATGTAATATATTATATATATGTATATTATTTATACATATATGTGTATTTATAATGTATTTAATACATGTTACTTTATATTATAATATATACAGTAATATTTACTGTAAGTGGGTCTGGCCCACTGAAGGAGCTGACTGTTAACACTCCAGAATAAAAGAAAGACTCGTCTGATGACACAAACCCGTCTTCTCTCCAACAAGAACAACTTCTTCAGTCTTCGGCTCGGAGAGAATTAATGAGTGGGCAGAGGTGGTTATATTTTATTATCCAGGTTGTTTTTTTATAAATATATTGTAACGGGGAAGATGAGGAGACGGCCTTGGGTTTCCATCTCAAGGACTACACGTGTCCCTCCAAGCAGAGAAGGGAAAGGGGGATTAGAGGGGGGTAAAAACAGGTGGACTCGACAGTGTTGCCATAAACTTCTGAACAATGAAGCAGAGATATAGGGGCCAAGATGAAGAATAAAATTAATTATTTAAAAAAAATTAAGGTTTTTGGAAGGGATATAGTATTTAAGATAATATTTTTGCAGTATTTATAGCAAAAAAAAAAATCATTCATAACTATCAACTAATTTTTGCACAAAAACAAATTATACAATGCTATTTATCATGTGAAACAAATTCTAGATATGCATTTTAAACAAAATCATTGGAGATATTTTCAAAAAAAATTGATTAAAAAAAATTACTGATCAGTTAGCTAGAAGGGCTGGTGTGAAAAAAAAAACCGTTTTATGCTATACCCTCTCAATATATAAATAACAAGTTTGAAGAACATTTATCAAACCGTCTTGAATCCGTGACCGGGACAAACAACAACGACAGACAGACAGACATGGAGACAAGAGATATTTGTAAAATCCACTTTTTTGGGGTTATTGTTCATGTAGAAAGTAAAAAAAAAAGTAATAATTTCTTGAGTGATTTGTTTTCACAATCACGAACTTTTTTTTAATATGAGAAAGTAAAAAATGCTTTAGCTATTGTAAATTGAAGGTAGAAGGGGAAAAATTCACACTACACAATTTTAATGACAATGAATTTTATATTTCCAGCCTCAGTAATAATAGGTACAATAAATACAAATTTTTATTAATTTAAATATGGCACAGCCTCTTTTTAACAATTCTAAATGTCTTAGAAAGATCTTTTGATTGTCTAATAGATGGCAGAATTAACTCAATTTAGAGTTAAAAATGTGATTTTTCCCTTTTTCCCTTGTACCCTTCACTTAAATATTGTTTCAGAAGATAATCTCTAGTTTAGTTATCCACGCATTGTAATATCAAGAGTTGTGAAATAGTTGTCGTGGAAATTGTGGAATTTGATGAGAATTTTTTTGTCTCTTCACCAAAAGTTTCCTCATATGATCATGAAAGATATTCAAGAGTTGTTAGTGCTACTTTTTTTTTTTACATCTATTTTGGTTTCCAGACTGTGGCCTGGGTCAGTTTTTTTTTTTATTCAAACCATATATTTTCCACTACCATCTTGCTAGGCCTGTCGTAGCTTCCTATGCCTTACAGTCTATATTAAGACTAGGATAGGCACAAAATCCAGTCCCCGTCAGTTAATTCATCACTGTGAAAGTGTAAATCCACAATTCACCAATGATAAATTATTTGGCCATGCCAGGAAACGAACCCTGGACCCTTAGCTCAGAAGATATACATGCTGCCGACTGAGATAATATTTCGTAATGTTAATATTACTATGTTCAGGAAATTAAACTAAGTATATCTACTGAAGAATATCTTACTGTAACACAGAGATGAGGAATAAAATGATGAAATGCTACATATGAAGGATCTCTTTGTCTGAAGCTGAAACATGAAAGCTGAAGAAAATTGAGAAGAACTATTTTGAAATTTTTCAGGTGTGGCTGGAGGGGAATAAATAGGATAAAATATATATTTTTATTAATATGCTTTAGTATAAGACTAATTACTTTGCTTATCTAATATATTATTATTATTAGCACCGCCTCTTACTACCCGTTCGGGTTATACGCACTTACGCTAATGTGCAATGGTGGGTGAATGTGAGATGAAATGTAGGACCTACAGTTTAACGTGGAATCCGAACCACGGTGGAGGCCTGGCATTCCCCACATTCACAAGATGTCTTGTCAGAGTTTATCTAATATAACTAGAATTGGTATGAAGAGCGAACTTTAATAAATCATAACCACGTCTAGCAGAGTAGATAACTAGTAGTCCTATTGTGTGGCGAAAAAAACCCATCCCAAGTGTAGTCGGCCATGATCAAATCCAGACTCCCAAATCAGTGCTAACAACTAACCTAATGCTACCGATTATTTATATATAAGTCTGTATGTCAGGACGGCTAGTCATAAACTCCTAGCCAGTTCAAAGATCGTCTCTGCCGACCTAAAAAAAATCCACTTTGGAATTTCTTTTTTAATTTAGCCAAATCGTTAAAACCGTAAATTATTTCCCAAATAGTAGTTGGCTTGAACCGCCTTTAGAACTGCCAAATTATTGAATTATACAGCTACCAATTTGTTGAGTCAAATGTTTAAAACGACTCAAACTATGTAGAATTAGCTTCAAGGCAACGTGGAAGAGAGAGAAAAAAAACATTACACTACCAGATTACATTAAACAAAAGGATAAATAACCATTAGCCTTTTTACAAAGATTCTTACCACAGAGTTTTTTTAATCTTTAAAAATATATAATTATGCACACAGGTTATAATCGTGAAATAAATTTTGGCTCGATCTTATCATAGGACCAAATGGTTGGAGGTATTTAGTTAGAACAAATTTAGAGTACTTTGGTTCGATTACAGATAGTGCTGACTAAGATATTAGTACAATTTTCAAAACAAAGGCATTTTAGAATATAAATATTAGTTTTATGGACAACGTTGATAACACTTTACTTATTTATTAGTGTTATTTTATAGGTAGACAATTGACACTATTTCTCAAACATAGAAGCTTAAGCTCATATGAATTGACGTATGAATACGTTAAAGTAGATCTAGTAGCTTTTATAGCTGTCAGATAAGTCTCTTCCTAGGAAAACTGGAATGCTTAATCAGATACGGTCTTGTCATTCTACTCAAGAAGAGGGTGTACCTTTGGCCATACTGTTCTCGGGTATCGGGTAAGTTAGATTGTAAGTCATGTGTGATGTGAGTTTAGAAAGTGCATCTAATCTAACCATCTCATTGGGGCTATTTGTGGAGTATATAGATATATTAATTACAAAATTATCTTGAGGTAATAAAATTATATTAATTTAACTAATATTTTCATTAGAAATTACCGTAAAATTGTTTAAGAGACCAGTATTTTATTCAGTCCATCTAATATATTTAAATATTATATTTTATTGAAATAATTCAATAAAAAAAGAGTTAACTAATGAGTAATCTTAATTTACTTACTCTGTGGCATAATCCTAACTAATATTATAAATGTGAATGTGATTTGTTTGTTTTTTGTTTGTTTGTTTGTTTGTTACGCTTTCACGCCTAAACTGCTCAACTGATCATCATAAAATTCTGTAATTTGGTGGAAAATGATGTGGAGCTCATTGCTAAAGTTTACCCATACTTACAACAAATTTTAAATGTGATCACTGGTTGTGTGCAAGAGCAATTCCTGCACCAAAAAATGAAATCGTTAACAAAATCAACACTGACACTTTGAAAGAGGTGCAGGGAAAATAAAGGAGTATTTGTCAATATATACAATCATGTACACAGAACAGAGCACTTCATATCCCGCTGAGTTTTTAAATTCTCTGGAGCTATCGGGTGTACCCTTACATAAACTACAATTGAAATTAGGTGTACCAGTTATGCTTATGCGAAATTTAGATGCACCCTGATTATGTAATGGGACAAGGCTTCGGATTACACAATTAGGGCAAAATATAATCTTTGCCACCATTTTAACAGGTGTGGGGAAAAGGGGGAAGTGTAATCATACCACGAATCTCAATAATCCCCACTGACCTACCATTTCAATTCAAAAGACTCCAGTTTCCAATCAAACTTAGTTTTGCTATTACTATAAACAAAGCGCAAGGGCGAACATTGCAGGTAGCAGGGGTGCATTTGGAAAAGCCATGTTTTTCCCATGGACAGCTATATGTAGCATGTTCGCGTGTGTCCAATGCCCAGAATTTGTATGTATTTGCGGCAAATGGAAGGACATACAACATAGTATATAGGAGCGTTCTAAAATAATGATATATTCTGTTCCCATGATTGCAACGGCCAAGAACAAGCGGATTAAATAAGGGATGTTAATTAACTGTAGGTAAAATTTAAGATGGAGTGAGATTTTCAATTCACGGCAAGGCATAACCTATGACTCTACTGACACACACTCCGCTACTTCTTTTCTACTCCTACACTTAATCCTTATTTATATTGTGTAGTTTGTATGTTTCTTTATCTCTACCTGTATTGACCAACAACATGAATAAGTTCAACGTTTTTATTTTCATACTTCCTGCTTCAACTGAAAACCTGAATTTATTGACAAAATAAACATTAACGCGAGCGAAGCCGTGGGCAAAAGCTAGTTAACTATAAATTTCATTGCTGCACTTACAAAAATAATTGCTATACTTTAATTAGTATTAATCTTTGATTTGTTATACAGATTTTTTGAACACTGCCCAAAAAATAAACCTGTCTAGCTAAAGAAAGAAACTAAAATCATAGTTCCTGTTATATATTTTCTTTTTTTATTATGCAAGACACAGAATGTTTTCACTTCCCAAACGTCTTTGATAGTTTTTTTAAAATTTAGAACCACGTCTTACAACACATTTGGGTTATACGCTTAAGTATTAATTACACTAATGGTTTAGGAATAGGGAAAGTTGAATTTAGAGATAGGGACCCTATATTTGTGGGGAGGAAGAGTGGAAAGCCATTTAGGAAAAAGCACCCCCATTTCACCCGAGTGAGATTCGAACCTCAATCTTCTCATCCTCGACAATCTAGCTCAACACGAATCTAGTGCGTTAGATAGCTACGCCACCAAGGCGGGCTTTTTGAGAGTATGCATATACTTGTATAAATTGCAGTTTATTTGATTGGGGTCCTTTAAATCCCTAAATACTTTTAGGTTAGTAGTTCATAGACGTTAATGATTTTGATATTTTCCTAACCTGTATACTCTTCCTTGTCTCCAGCATGGAAACTAGATACTAGTCACGCGAAGAGATGGAGAACTGGAGTTTAAGTGGTATCGAAGGATACCGCAGAAATGTTGGACGTTTTTAACAGCTACGCTCACAAGTTAGGGCTTCTATCTTACTACCTAATAATATTTGATTAGATTATAAATTGCGCCGGTGGGCATAAGTACAAAGGCGTGAGTTTCATTTTGTTTGATTTGTCCTTGAACGGGAGAATGGGGCTGAAATCCGGGATGGTTATATGTTCTACAAAATGTTACACCCACTTTATCTTAAAGCAAATATTGGTATAATCTCTCCCAAAAATGTATAAACCCCTACGCCCTGCATCGCTGTCCACATGGTCTAACGCGTCATTCTCACGTTGGACAGAATTGTTGGTGACGGGGAGATCGAGGTTGGAATTTCAGTCAGGTGTAGGCCCCCCTACTGAGGGTGATTTTTCCAAAATTGTTTTCCACTATTCCCTCACGCAAATTCATGTGAATTCTTCTAGATATAACCTTCCATATTCATAAAAAACATTAGTGTAATTATTTTATGAGTGTATAACCCGAACAGGTAGTAAGACGTGGTGCTAAAAAAGAACTTAAACACGGAGACTGATTTCCACGCAAGAAATTCTATTCATGCGGGTAAGGAAATTAGCAAACTTAACTGTATTGGCCTTTACGCAATTATTTGCGCTTCTTTATTTAACTCAAGGATATTTGATGCAGCATCTGTTTGGGTTCTTAAGATGTGAGGTATGCGGATATTTCACAAACAAGTGTTAATAATTATTTTAAAAAAACCTTGCACTCTTAGGCCAAGGTAATATTCTAATAGCTTTTTTTTAATATTCAAAAATGACACATGCATTTGTAACATTTTTAGATTATGTTTTGTACTTGATTTTAAATTAACTAAGAATATATATACATAGCAATTATAAACTTTCATTAAAGTTATAATTAATTTTACATATATTTAAAAATCACACGTAAGTGACTAACTACATAACTTCAAATATTAAAGATACTAAATACTAACAATTATAGGCCTCTCATTATCTCAAGCTAGTTATATCCAGTACACTTCATTACACCCTATCCTTATCTTGAGCTAGCTCTATTCATTCCCCCTCAGTAGACCCTATCCTTATCTTGAGCTAGCTCTATTCATTCCCCCTCAGTACACCCTATCCTTATCTTGAGCTAGTTCTATTCATTCCCCCTCAGTACACCCTATCCTTATCTTGAGCTAGCTCTATTCATTCCCCCTCAGTACACCCTATCCTTATCTTGAGCAAGCTCTATTCATTCCCCCTCAGTACACCCTATCCTTATCTTGAGCTAGCTCTATTCATTCCCCCTCAGTACACCCTATCCTTATCTTGAGCAAGCTCTATTCATTCCCCCTCAGTACACCCTATCCTTATCTTGAGCTAGCTCTATTCATTCCCCCTCAGTACACCCTATCCTTATCTTGAGCAAGCTCTATTCATTCCCCCTCAGTACACCCTATCCTTATCTTGAGCTAGCTCTATTCATTCCCCCTCAGTACACCCTATCCTTATCTTGAGCAAGCTCTATTCATTCCCCCTCAGTACACCCTATCCTTATCTTGAGCTAGCTCTATTCATTCCCCTCAGTACACCCTATCCTTATCTTGAGCAAGCTCTATTCATTCCCCCTCAGTACACCCTATCCTTATCTTGAGCTAGCTCTATTCATTCCCCCTCAGTACACCCTATCCTTATCTTGAGCAAGCTCTATTCATTCCCCCTCAGTACACCCTATCCTTATCTTGAGCAAGCTCTATTCATTCCCCCTCAGTACACCCTATCCTTATCTTGAGCAAGCTCTACCCAGTACACTTCATTACACCCTCTTCTTATCTTGAGCTAGCTCTATCCAGTCCACGTAATTAAACCCTGTGCTTATCTTGAGAGTGTTATATCCAGTCCACTTCATCAAGCCCTATCTCGTTCAGGTCCATTCTAATGTTATCCTCCCACTTAGGTCTTCCCATTGGGTTTGCCATTCAATACCCTGAACACGGTTCTAGATTATCCCATTAGGGCTGCATGTCCTTCACATCATAACCTATGAGATTCGATTACCTACCCTAACAATGTAATGTAATTGGTACATGGTATTTAACTCATCATTATGTAGTCTCCCCCACTCCCCAATTTCTCCATCAATTTTTTTGAACAAATGTCTTCATAAGCTCCTTAATTTCGAACATGTTCAATTACCATTCCTCCCGTAAGTTGAGAGACAATGCTTCTCCACTACACTGAGAAATACAAATATTGAAATAAAAATTGAGACATATTCTCGCACTCACCTGCACTTGGGGTTATCGAAATGTCCCTTGCTGTAGACGACGCCGCTAAAGGGGGCGTTGAACTCTAGGTTGACAGCCATCCCTGATTCGTCGCATTTCACCTCCAGGTTGTGGATGTGCGTGTGTTGCTCACGACTTTCACCGTCAAGTGCGACCAGGGCGGTATCATCCACCCTGTTACTGCCTAGCTCGCTTCTCCGCTGGGCTGCAGCCAGCTGGACACACAACACAACACAACAACGTTAGTACTAAAACCAAATAAGAAAACATAACTGTTTGTGTTCAGGTTCGAAAACACATTAATAAACTGTTTGGTTTTATTTCAGTGCGTTCTACCTGTCTGGGCAGAGGTAGACCTATATTTTGGGGTATTTAACTTGAACTTGAACCAGATAACATAAGTTTGGAGATCGGGGAAAGGTTCCTAAATACATAAAATTGGCCTTTTTTTTAGTACCACCTCTTACTACCTGCTCAGGTTATACGCCTATGTACTAATTACACTAATGAGTTAGAGATTATTTAGGCCTACATTAGAGGAAGAGTACCCATATTTGCACAAAGAGAGTGTGAAAAAATAGGAAATATCACCACCGAATGCACCCAACCGGGATTTAAACCCGATCACCCTGTCTTCGGCAGTCTATTTCATCGCGAGATTAGCGCGTTAGACCACGCGGTCACCGAAGCGGGTAGCACGGACCAATTGACGCAGTTGAAAGACAAGATTTGAAGCATTTGAAACTTGGTGATATGGAATGATGTTGAAAATATCAGTGATGGAGATGGTATTAAATACTCAAGCTGGAAGAAAGCACCGCTATACAATTAAGTATATAAAAACGGCGATGCTTGGGGAACGAATGATTATAATTACGGAAATGAACCGTATCTATATTATAATCGAATACAATGAAAAAGGTTACTATTGTATTGACTACTTGTTCTATTGGCAGCATAAAGCCACAACCAAGTCACCGGTGTCTGTTAGATAAAGGTGACCTGGTGGTCTAGGGGTAAGGTGTCGGACTTCTGTGCTGGGGTCCGGGGTTTAATCCCCGGTCATGGCACAGATTTGACTGATTATCAAACCCTTCCTTCACCTCTGACAAGACGTGTATTAATCACAACTTGTGAATGTGGGGAATGCCAGGCCTCCACCGTGGTTTGGATTGCACGTTAAACTGTAGGTCCTCCATTTCATTTCACAATTACCCTACCATTACACATTAGCGTAAGTGCGTATAATCTGAACGGCTAGTAAGATGCGGTAATAATAATAATTCTGCACGTCCTATCCACATCCGGTCACCTATCCTTCTATGTTTTCTACCCTGTCGTTCCTTCTCTATGTGTATGTATATATATTTTTAGGTCCCTGTTGACCAATTACCGGCGACAGGACGGGTTTTTGTTAACTTTTCCCGCCCATGAACTATGGCTAACGTAAAATCAGCCCGCCAGGGCGACAAATGACTTTTTTTTTATGTTATATCTACTACGGTTGGCTATCGAGAGCTCCTTCGGGGCTGGTGATTGTCTTAGTATCTGTTTTTATTCAATGTTTAATACATTTCAATGTCTAAATTAGTTTCACAAAAAATAAATATCCAAACAAACAAACAAATAATAATAATGTTATATCAGTTAAAGCTCTTAGTCGCCTATGATAACCACTCCCATCACAGACTCTACCTTCAGTCCTACTAGTAGTTATGTGAACAGTACACCTCGCTCCCTCAATGTTACTTTTCTTGGGATTTGAAATCAATATTTGTTCTTGGAGATAAAGTTAGACTGTAAACAAATTAGCACTATATTCAATAATACATCATAATCCTAAATAATAACCACTAATCACATAGTTTGAGACGCTTTTCTTGTATTTTATTTCAAATTTCAAAAAAATACTCCTAGGTAATCGATTGCTGTTTTAGAATTTTATTTCAATTTACTTGAGATGAGTTACTAAACGAAAAACATTTGCAGGACCACCATATTTAAATAGATAAGAAGATAGTAAAATCATGTTCATTCATTTTTTGTGCTAGATTCAATGTGTCCGCCAAATTCCGTTAAAATTGGTCCACGCATGTGGCATTCATCATGGGGAAAAAACAGACAAAATTTCGAGAGGCCACTATCTTGAAGCAGATAACCAGATTGACAAATCATGTACATAAGTTGCGTGGCCTATTTTTAAGGAATGTATATGCCAAATTTTGATAAAATTGGTCTATGCATTCGACATATATCGTGAAACCAACATCCGGGAGGATATATGAAACGCCAAATGGTCAAGTTAAAAGAAGACCTCGCTGCACTCAGTCAATTTTTTCCTAAACATCTGAATGTTTATTTATTACGTATGAAATATTGATTTATAACTAAGAAATCGGGCCACACTATATATGAAGTGTACGACTTTGTAAGCGTGATTAGAAGCTATCCATGAATAGATATCCAACATAGCTAACACACCTTAAATGGAACAGCAACACAAAAGGTTTAAAAAAAATACAAGGAAAAGGTGCAGTCAATAGTATAAACTTATTCCCACAAGGTCGTGGGTTCAAACCGTGACAGGCAACTGAATGTGGTCATCGTAACCCGACTGACGTTAAACTAGTTGCTTACGGGACTGAAGAAACCTTTTCTTCATTTTATAATAGATTCACTTTTACCCATCCCAATAATTTGTTCTTCCTGTGACGGATTCCTCCTGTAATTAGAGAACCATTTTCTTTCAAAAGAGGATTCTGCGTGCAATTCTTATAACCATTAACTCTTTTGCAAACGATGGACCGAACAAACACACGCGACCAACCCTGACCAATTAATTGTTTGCAACATCTGTAGATGTAATCATTACAAAGTCGCCTTTCTTTGAGACCGTTGAATCGTCTTTGGTTCGTTTAGTCCGTTACGCGATTAAGTTCAGTGATATAAGGTGTCCAAGCTGACAGTCCAATTGGTTGAAAGTGATAGGGAGGTTGTGGTTTCAAATCCCGGCTGAGTTTACTGGGAATGTGATTGTTTTCAGAATGTTCGACCCTTAAGGGGCCTTCCTTAAATGAAAAAATTGAAATTTTCTAGAAAAAAAAAATCTAAATTTTGTCTCACCACAAACATTGATAAAAGAAACCATATTAAAGATAAATTCGCCCCCACCCCCACCCCTTCTTAGTAAGAAAACGTAAGAAAATACTAAGTAACTCTAAGTAATTTAAAGATGGTTCCTTATACTATTTGGTATTTTAATAGTATGTAGTATGTTGTCTACAGGGGCGTTGTAAAGGGGGTAAAGAGAGTTTAAGTGCCCCTGTAATTCGATGGATCAAACATATACGAATAAATGTTTTATTGGATAAAGGCATAGTACAATTTTCTAGTGAACTACACCTAAAAAACTAGCTTTATTCTTGCTTGTTATTCTGAGTTGATCTAGAATTAACATAGGCTACATAGCTGATATCTTGTACAGGCATTAAATGCATAAAATAAATTAATTTTTTTAAATGCGAATATTATGGCTATTATCAACTATGAGTCAAAGCAATGCCCTAAGGCAATACGCCCCCAAATCTATCCTTTGTTTATACCTGAACTGCCCACAGTATCATAATTACCACATTATCACCACTAAAAGCTTTCAACAAGATAACTTTGTCTGTAAGCTTTGTATCCGGTTATTAAACACGCAATTCTTTAACGCATATTTTTTAATGGGCTGGCAATATAATTTAGCCAACAAATACTGGTTTGCATTGTAAAATTTCAACAGTTTTTTATATTGAACACAATCACTATACAAAAAACTCTTTAATGAGATGTTAAAGTGGTGATAATGATAGACTACTGCGGTCTAGGGGTAAGGTGTCAGACTTCTGTGCTGGCGGCCGGGGTTCAATCCTCGGTCCCGGCACAGATTTATCTGATTGCCAAACCCTTCCTTCACCTCTGACAAGACATCTTGTGAATGTGGGGAATGCCAGGCCTCCACCGTGGTTCGGATTCCACGTTAAACTGTAGGTCCTTCATTTAATCTCACAATCACCCTACCATTACACATTAGCGTAAGTGCGTATAACCCGAACGGGTAGTAAGACGCGGTGCTAATAATAATAATAAGCTACTAATAATAAGCCATTAATGAGAGGTTGAGACCAAACAATATTTAGATAACTATATATGTGTGTATTTCTTGTGTGTTCTTCAGGGAAATGTAGGAAGTTATTTATTTGATAGTAAGATATTTGTTTCTGGTATCCTTTGAATATTACTGAGATGCAAAATGTCTCAAAGTTTCTATTTCTATTTCTCCTAAATGGTTTTCCACTCTCCCTCTATGCAAATGCGGGTTCACTTCCTCTAATTCAACCTTCCTAATCCATTAGCATAATTAGTACTTAAAGCGTATAACCCGAACGGGTAGTAAGACGCGGTGCTAAATATAATAATAATAATTAAAAAATATTTTAAAGTTTTTTTTACTAATATTAGTTCTTTAGGGGTGGGGGGAAGCAACAAAAGAAAAGTGAACTTTTGATTTTACCAGGTATTTATTTCTTCAACCCAACTATAATTTTATATAACACGTTTATGAAATCTCACATCTATTTGAGAAAACTTATTGCTAAGTTAATTGTTCATCTATGAGCCAGCGATGATTAAAACTCCTACAGTAAATGAAATTATTCATTTTCAAAATGGCTCAAACTATTATTAGTTTATAGCCCAACGTCTTACTAATCGTTCGGGCTTATGTACTAATTACTTTAATGGGTTTAGGGATTATGAAGGCTATATTTATAGGAATTGTACCCCCATATGTGTAGAGGGAGAGTAGAAAACCATTTTGGAAAATTCTATTCTAATGCGAGAGCAGTGCGTTAGCCCATGTGGGTAACTATTAATGTAATATGTATAGTACATACTACGTATGGTCACAGTATTTATTATGAGATGAAATAATATAGTTTAAAACTCACACTGATTTGTTAAATCTTAATATTACTTTCTCTCGACTTCTAGAAGAGAGAAGTATCGTGATAATCGAAACATTCAAATCATGTTTTGGATAAAATGATGACGTTTAATGACGCTCTGTAACCGAAATATTGTTGTTGTATTTGACTGTCTGTGTGTATCTTAGCATGAAGCCGAAAAATGTTACCAATCGGGCATACAATTTGTATCTAAGTTTTCATAAAGTTCCCCCGAGGAATTTTTTGAATTAGATATCCAACCCTAAAATTAAGGGTAGGCCCAGTTACTGAAGGGCAAATAGAGAAATAATCAATTTGATCGAAACACGTTTAAATGACTTTGATTAAATTTCCTATCTAGGCATTGTTTAACATTACAAACAAAATAAAAATCCTAATTTTCCCATGAAAATAACTTTATTGTTATTCACATGCAGAGATTTCCAGTTTTGATCATATCTCCGTAACTATTTGAGATACTAAATAACTTATCATTGTAAATTTATAGTACTCTTTAAATAAAAAATATTTTAACCTGAAATATATCTTTATAAAAGCAATAAGTTCTGAACTTTAAACACATATATACTTTTATGGAGATCTTTGAAATGTGAAGTCGATTGTTAGGCTCTTTTAAGGACAAATGTTTTCCTCTTTTCTTAATAATATTTTTAGCACCGCGTCTTACTACTCATTCGGGTTATACGCTTTAAGTACTAATTACGCTAATGGATTAGGAATTGGGAAGGTTGAATTAGAGGAAGTGAGCCCGCATTTGTGTGGAGGGAGAGTGGAAAACCATTTAGGAAAAACCACCCCCAGTTCACCCGACCGAGATTCGAACCTCGATCTCCCCGTCCTCAGTAGTCGAGCTCAACACGACAAGCGCGTTAGCCAACTACGCCACCGAGGCGGGTTTCCTCTTTTATTAATGTGTTTGTTACATTGTATATTATTTCAACTGTGCTATTTGGTGGAGTGTTTCTGAAACAATGTATATTGCTTAGTTTCACAAATCTTACGAATTATTACTAAGTGTTTCTATTTCAATATAGAAGAGAGAGAAAGTATGTTCGGTGCACCGGATCATTTATTTATTACTATTGTCTGCCTGCCACTCCTATTCCCTTGCCGTACATACTTTAGTTGAGCCTCTAAGCATAAGAAGAAGCCGTGGTAGTTAATTTCGTATGCGTCATCAAACACTTCGTGTCCTTTGTTAGTACCTTTTATAATGGTAACGCCCAAGACCACTTAAGTGACAGTCAAGTATTGTTCGCTTCCTCTATGACCATTAACGTTCATGAGAAAAACTTATAGAAGAGATCAAACCATTTTAATGTAGGCGTTTTAATTCACCTCGCCATCGTGTTTATTGAAAGAGCATTTATAGAAGTTAGCGTATTTTGTTAGCATCGCATCTTACTATCCGTTCGGGTTATACACTTATGTACTAATTGCACTAATGGTTTTAGGGATTAGGAAGGTTATATTTAGAAGAATTGTGCCCGTGTTTGCGTGGAGGGTGAGTGGAAAGCTATTTTCTAAAAACTACACTCAGTACACCTAAACTCTATCTCCCCGCTATCGGCAGTCTACTCTACTGCTACTATTGTTAGACCATGTTGCTACTGAAGCGAATATGTTAGCATTAATTTTCTTTGGAGACTGGGGGATCAAATAATCAAGGTCTGGTTCAGAATTAAATTTTGGAGGAGAGAGGGTTGTTAGGGGGCACAGATCCATAACCACTGGAGGCTAAGACAATCTATGACCGTTAATTGCCTCTAGATGCTATTTCAATTATTCTTATGGTAACTATAGGCAGCTATGTATGTAGTGTAAGAGACCTAAGATTAGGTCCAATTTATAAAAGCTATTTTTCCAGCACTTTTTCGCATTTGTAGTTTTGGGGGTACTTTTAATGTTTTACTCGGCAGGAAAATCAGTGGTGGTGGAACCCTATATTTGTAGGAAGAGGGTTCGGCTAGAAATATAAAATGTGTTGCTCTCCAACCCAAAGAAGAATCAAGGATTCTTTCCAGAAAAATGTTGCAAGAAAAACTGATCCCACTAGAAGTTTATTTGAGGTGTCTTTCCTAAGAAAATTTTAAAAATTTAGATGATTCCAGAAATATTTTGGAGTAGTTCTTGCCTGAAATTTTTTATTGAATTAGTTTCCTTTAGAACCTATTTAAAGTAGTCCTACCCTGATCTTTTTTTTAATTGATGCTCTAGAAGCTATTTGGAATGGTCTTTGTCTGACCTTTTTTTAATTATATATTTCTAGAAGCTATTTGGTATGGTCCTAGTCAGCTGGCAAATATTTGAAAATTAACCTTAGGTTTGAAGATGGGGGGCTTATGGGGAAGGGGGGAGGTAGTGGCCCTGTTTGCAACCCTTCACCTCTCTTGAATGCATCATTGATTCCTTAGTCTTTCCAGAACGTCGCATTATTGGCAATGAACCAAATCTGATTAAGTATAATTTTATATAGTACTATTTTATGACCTCTATTATTAAACTACAGCTAACATTATATATATATATATATATATATATATATATATATATATATATATATATATATATATATATATATATAGGATGTGTTTCTTTTTCACAAAAAAAAATTAGGTGAAGTTTCAGCCCCTGTAATCAACTATATATAATTTTGTAAACATTTTATGTTATCTAAATCAAACCAAAGTAGTGTTCTCACAGTTTCAAAATTGTAACTTTAATGGTTCACTTGTGTTCTTTACGAATGCCTACTCCAGATTTTAAAATAAGTAATGGCCCGTGTAACTCCTCCACGGGGAAGAGTGTGTAGATATAACCTTACCACATTTCTAGCGCCATTAAATCGGGAAGCAATGTGTCGTTTATTCCACGTGACCACCGAGTTGGGGAAAACCCGTGCACTATCATGGTGTATTGTTGTGCCTCTGAAAGTAAAATGAAGTAATAATGTTGCTGTGACCTGGTGGTCTAGGGGTAAGGTGTCAGACTTCTGTACTGGCGGCCGGGGTTCAATCCTCGGTCCCGGCACAGATTTATCTGATTACCAAACCCTTCCTTCACCTCTGACAAGACATCTTGTGAATGTGTGGAATGCCAGGCCTCCACTGTGGTTCGGATTCCACGTTAAACTGTAGGTCCTTCATTTCATCTCACAATCACCCTACCATTACACATTAGCGTAAGTGCGTATAGCCCGAACGGGTAGTAAGACGCGGTGCTAATAATAATAATAATAATAATAATGTTGCTAGAGAAAACAATTTATATAGTTGTAAATCAAACCCTCTCTTCTGAGAAACGAACCAACACACATAACCTGCCATTTGTTTGCAGGTAGAACCGCTTCGGTGGCCGCATGTTCTAACGCGCTACTATCGTGTTAGACTAGACTGCCAAAGACGTGGAGGGGAGATCAAGATTCAAATCTCAGTCGGGTGTATTAAGGGTGATATTCTATTCCAATATGGCTATCCACTCTCCTTCCACGCAGATGAGGATACATTTCCTGTAAATATAACCTTTCTAATTCCTAAAATCATCAGCGTAATTAGTACATAACCGTATAACCTGAACGGGTAGTAAGATATGGTGATAGAAAAAAAGTTTACAGATGGTGGGTTGGTATAAACAAGAGTTTAGAAAGTATCGTTAGCTATTTAGTTTGTAATATGTCTGGTAATAATGTTGAAAAGGGTATATTTATTTTAAGCTGTTACCAAATATTTACCAGGAACGCACCCACTGTCTTGCGGGTGAAGAGGACATTGCAACACACGTGACTCTTATTCTACGTGGATAATGCATCTTAAACCGTTACCTTTAGTAAGTCTAGTGTGTGCACATTGGAATTCCTTTTAAACACTACCTACACATTTTGTGATGTAAATTGACATAAACATCGGGTGACAACATACACAAATAAGTCACACACATACACAACACGTATTACAGTTAAATGCACGTCAAACCTATCATGAAAAAAAAAAAGCATTTCATCACAAGTATTGTTTGGAAGTGAAATCAATTATTTAATTTATGTACACCTTTTGAGATGTTACCGCCTGACCTGATTCCATTTTAGAAAATGTCTTCATAATTTAGTCATCGTATCTGATGGAGATGGCCTTAAGTTGAAGATTTAATAGTATAAGAGTTTTTTTTAAATATATTATTATTATTAGCACTGCATCTTACTACCCGTTCGGGTTATTCGCACTTACGCTAATGTGTAATGGTAGGGTGATTGTGAGATGAAATGGAGGACCTACAGTTTAACGTGGAATCCGAACCACGGTGGCGGCCTGGCATTCCCTTTTTTTTTATATATTTTGGATCACTAGAATTACATACATTTACACCATTTCAAGATTGCAAGAGAATTTTCCCTAATTAAAAACGTCGTTGAACGTCTGTCCATTTCGGCGGTCACATGATTTAATGCTTTGCGGCTTCTGTGTTCTGTTTAGTGGTCAGAGCTCCTTGGCTACAGATACAGAGGTCTCAGATTCGATTCCTGAGACTTTCAGATTTTTCTGTGAAGCAGTGTCTCTAGAAATGGGTAAACTCAGCCACGTGAGAACAACATGAGGAGATACTTGAATGTAAAAATATAAGCACTAATCTAGAAAAGTGTTATTAACGGCTGGAGGGTTCGTTGTTCTGACCACATTACACCCTATATCCACCAAATTTGGCACTATCTTCACCTATAAATAGCTGGTGGTATGGCTCGAGTGTGGAATGACGCCTTGGAGTTTGCTTTAGAATTGCACAAATGTGCAGAAAGAAGTGGAAAAACATACATATATTTATACTGATTTATGTTTACATATTACTATTTTATTTGTGCATTTTAGTGCTGGTATTATGTCTAATGGGAGTTTATCTCAACCAAATTCCAGGACAAACAGAGCAAACAGACTTCAGATAGTTAGGTTACTCCTCTTTGATAGGTAGCCATTATTAAAATTATTATATATTCGATTAAAAGTGAATAATGATGTTTTATACAGGTCATAACACACATAAGGCCTTATTTACCTTTTCGTGCAGTAAATGTGAGATATACACAATGAGAGAAACAATAGTAGAAAGCGAGAAACTTATAATTACTCGATTGTTTTCTCGATAACCTCACCGCAAGTACTATTCTTAAATACGATAGTATCTTTACCCCAAAGAAATATAAGGTTTGCACCTGTGTGCTACATTTATACGAGAGGAATATTAATAATAACACTAGGGTTCCTTATGAAATAGCCACGTCATAGTTTACGTCTAGTGGGGTTTTTCGGTTTAGTGTTTGTGTGGATATTTTTCTTTCTTTCTTTCTATGTGATATTTCTAAATGCAACGTGTCGGGTCAGGGGCAATGGAGAAGGTCATCTTTGGGTTAGATCTGTGCGGTATATCATATTCACTAACTTACCTTTCAGACTTAACACACACAAGTACATTCAGTACATCCGTCAGTACTATGGAGGACTATCTATTATATAATATTGTCAACTTGGACTCTCAGGAAGATGGAAAAGAAATACTTGGAGAGCTTTGAAATGTGGTGCTGGAGAAAGCCTTGAGAAGATCAGGTGGACAGACAGGAAGACAAATGCACAAGTCCTAAGAAGATTGAGGGAGAAGAGAACCAACTTGGATGTGATTCTTCGGTAAACAGCGAACTGGATCGAACATATCCTTAGGAGGAACTGTCTTCTGCACGACGTCATAGAAGGAAAGGTTGAGGGAAAGAGGAGCTTAGGAATAAGGAGGATTCAAATATTGGATGACTTGAAGGAAAGAAGAAAATTCGGGATCTCAAGGAGGAGGCAAAGGAGATGGCGCATTGCCGGTCTAAGTTCACTGACAAAAGGAATGGACCGGTTGTAGGGCTAACCAAATAATAATAATAATAATAATAATAATAATAATAATAATAATGATGATGAGAAGAAGAAGACAACAACCCAAAAGTAGGTCATTAGTAGGTCTTTATCAATACCTTCGGCCGTTTAGCGCTGCCGGCACCCCTTGGTGCAGATTCCATGTGCTAGGGAGTTCAGGAAGCGTGGTGGTTCCCCGTTATCTTTAACGCCGAATTTCTAAGAGCAAGCTTGAAGGGCCAACCCATTTTGCCGGGAAAGGTATTTTCAAACATATTCCAGGTTTATTTTACATGTCACACTCGACATGAAACCGACGGCGTTTCTTCTAAGTAGGAAGTTGTGTTATGGATTTTTTTATTGCTCAAGAAAGATCAGTTGACCTTGGATAGGTTTGAACCCACGAACATCAAGTTCTGAGTCATGCAATTTACCCCAAGACTATGATATAGACATATATGTAGAATAATCGTGAAATAGCCACACACTTGTGGGCCGCATCCAGGACATAACCTAATTTGTGCGGCCAACGGACCTTATAATAAGCCAACATTTAAAGCAACTCAACTCTTATTTTTACTAACGTCGCACAGATAAAATATTCGGGAATTTGGCATAATTTTTAATAAATGGTTATGTAAGATTGCTGTAACAAATTTTTAGGGGTTGTTTTTCCCCAAGGGGTAATCGATTCTCAAAAGCTGTTATGTTTGAGCACCAAATATGTGCAATGTTTGTAAGCACAAATATTATGGCATTTCTTACATTAAGAGTACAAAAAAATGTCTCTGCTTATGGATACACATTTGTCAACAGTTACTAAATTTATCGGGCACAAGATTTAAATGTTGGCATTCACATCATTGCGCCAAGAGATTATGAAGCACTCAACCAAAGAGCATAACTTAACTCGTGTTCGTTATATTCTCACCTTAACAGTAGGGAAAATGTAGACTTTACAGAAAATAGGCCTTCATTTGGGTGGGAGAAGATTGGGAAACCACTTAGCTTTTTTAGCACCGCGTTTTACTGCCCGTTTGGTTTATACGCCCACGTACTAATTACACTAATGTGTTAGGGATTATGAAGGTTTATTTAGAAGACGTGTACTCGCATTTGCGTAGAGGGAACGTGGTAAATAATATTTTTAGGAAAACTACCCTAGTGCATCCGACAGGGATTGAACCTTGAGCTCCCCGTCATCGGCATGCTATAGTCTAGCGACCACAGAAGCAGCTTATCTTAATTTTATTGTTAACTCATCCAACCCAGTTAGGACTCAAACCCTGACCTTACCATCTCTGGCAAACAAGATACTGACACCCCAGTTGACACACCCACCAGTACGATTAGTAAATAGCTAAATCATACGATTTAATCGTGGGGAGAGCTTTGCCGTATCCTAGAAGATGTTTCATCCATACCATAAAAGTGTTTTAGTTATGTAAGCTCTATGCAACACGTAGCAGTAAATTTTTAATTGCAGGTTCAAGGGAACTCGAGCCGTTAAAATCCCGTTTATGAGGTCCACAGCTTGCGTAACGCTCTCTTGAACAAAAAAAAAAAAAAAAAAGATGAGTTATACCTCCCCCATCTTCTTCTTGTACACATCAACGATGTCCCCATCTAGAGCTAACGACGAAGAAATTAGAACGACTGCCACTTAGCGTTCAATAGTCAGTGAAAACACTTTCCTCTCGTATTCTGAGTCCGTAAGAGAGTGTGAATACATCGAAAGTATAAAACTTAGAACCATATATTTACTGGTTGTTCTCTCTGGTTGTGAAACATGGTCTCGTACTTTACATCACGAAACAAACAGTTTGAAAACAAGGTGCTTAGGAAGATATTGGCCACAAAAAGGAATTAGGATACTGGGGAGAGGAGGAGATTACATAACGATGAGTTACATATCCTGTACTCACCACAATACATTGTTAGGATAGTCGAAGCTCTAAGATTACGGTGAACAAGACATGCGGCGCAAATGGTAGAATCTAGAAGCGAGTTCAGGGTATTAACTGTCAAACCCAATGGGAAGAGACCATTGGGAAGACCTAGATGAAGATGGGAGGATAACATTATAATTGACCTGAAATAAATAAAGTGTAATGAGCTGGACTGGATAGAACTAGCTCAAGATAGGAATAGGGTGTAATAAGGAGGACTGGATAGAACTAGCTCAAGATAGGAATAGGGAGTATAATTTTGTAGGTGCGGACCGTGCGACAGTGAGCTTTCGGGTTCCAAATGATATTAACTTAATTAAGTAGGTGAGTGTATGTCATCACTCAAATAATATGTTTGTTATATTCATAACATTGAAATAATATACTTTTCATACAACTTTTACGGGAATGATGCCAGGCCTCCACCGTGGTTCGGGTTCCACGTTAAACTGTAGGTCCGTCATTTCATTTCACAATCACCCTACCATTACACATTAGCGTAAGTGCGTATAACCCGAACGGCTAGTAAGACGCGGTGCTAATAATAATAATAATAATAATAATAATAATAATAATAATAATAATAATAATAATAATAATAATAATAATAATAATAATAATAATAATTTACGGTAATGAAGATATTTGGTGCGTGGCAAGCTGGGTTTGTAGCACCACACATCTCTTGAAGGTGCATACAAGCCATAAAGTTGTTTATGATCTGAATTTATCCACTCTCCAATTTGTTTATCCCCTACTAGGCCCAAATATCTATCTCAAACTTTTGTTCTCAAAAACTCTCAGTTTATTCTCTTGGTAGAGAGTTTAATATTTCCATACAGAAGATGAGACGTTAATAACTTGAAGGTGATCAAGCTCAATGGCTACACTTCCCGAGGCAAGGTCGTTTGTTTCCGAGGGTCAGTCTACTACTACTGGACTCCAACGGGGGACAACCACTTCCAGTCAGAATGGTTCCTTCTTTCTTTATTTTTCAGAGACGAGTTGGCCTCTTAAGGTGCTAGAATAGCCGAACAGAGATTTATGAACTAACTTTGGAAAGGTGTATATCAAAAAAAGAACTAACATGGTCTACCATATTGTAAAACATGATAGGTTGATGAATGTAATTCTAAAAAAAGATGTGGAAGGGGGAAATTTAAGAGGGGGACCAATACTGGAATACTTGAATCAGATAATGGACGATTTTAGCAGAATAAGGTAACAAAGATGTAACAAATTTAGCCCAGAACAGGCCAAAATTGAGAACTGAAGCAAGCCAACCCATATGATTGATGGCGTAATGATTAGGAACTACCCTAGAAACATACGGTACTGGGTGACATTCACTCGGAAATATGATTCAAGGTCATCGTGTGGGAAAAAATATTACACTACAACATTGCCTCCCGGGTTAAACTCCTACATTCTAGTATGAAGAAAGTAGTTAGTTACTGTAATCGTGAAAATGTTTGGCCTCTATGAGATTATGACGGATCTTGAGATTATATGTGTCTCCAACCCCCCCCCCCCCCCCCCATCCCACCATAAAAAAATTTGGTTTTACCACTCTTTCTCTCCTTTTGTAAGTCTGCATGTGTCTGGAGGCTAAAGCCAAATGGGTGAATTTAAATTCGTTAAAACGTGATAATCTAGAATCTAGATGATATATGATCATTTTTCGAGAATAAATTATTATTTTAGTTCTAGCCTTAAAATTGATGGAGGTCTACTGCTAGCTAATTTTTTTAAATTACCCAATTTAGTGGCCGAATATTCTAAGGCATTACCCTAGTGTTAGATTGGCCTTTTGATTCCTGGGAAATCGGGGTTAAATCCTGGCTGAGTCCACTGAGAGTGGTTTTACCTAAATGGTTTCTCTTACTCATTCCATGTAAACAAGGGTAGATTACCTTTAAAATGCTTCCTTCCTCATCCTTACCCAATTAAAGTAATTATCATATATTCGTTTAACCTGAACAGGTAGTATATGACATGGTGATAAAAAAAATAAAAACTTTTATTTTGATTTTTTTAAATGAATATATTTTGAGTGTTTTACATACAAAAATTATCATCTTAGACTGGTTTTTCGTAAAAAAAAAATCATTTAAAGTGTGTTAACTGATGATAGATTCATAAATATTTGAAATTGTTTGAGCCTCATATGCCATTAAGTAATAATCTTTCTACGTATTCCATATATTATCACCCATCGGAGTTAAACACATATGTACACTCTGTTTAACATGAAACGTATCAGTCTCTTCTTAATGGGTTACATTATGGCCCTATTTTATAAGCCATGCCATAGTGGAAACGCGGAAAGTAAGCTTGCTGCCTTTTAGGTAAACGGATTGTATACTAATAGGGTAAAGATGAGGAAGTTTACTCACATTTGCGTGACGGGAGGTTTTGTGAAAAAAATTTTTGAACTGAAAAAAAAAAAAACAGAATACCAACACATGTTTAACGTTCGCCCAGTACTCCTTATGTTCGGAATAATTTAACGTGTACTTTCTATTAACAGTGTTATACAAGAACACAAGATGAAGAGAAACCTAGTGTAGGAAAGTGACACTAAACAATGAACATTAATACCAGGACCCCATTCCTGGGATCAAACCAGGTAATCCTAAGCCTGCTTCCAAACCTTCTATCCACTAAGCAACGGGGGCACACTATTGTAAAAGGAGGTGTTAAAGAAATAGAGAACAGCGAGACTGGATGTTCTAACTAGAGAATGGGTCGACAAAGAAAAGGTTGACAACTACAACAATGTTAGAAATGTTATCTGTTTTATAGTCGGCTCTACGCCCAATGTAATATTGTGTAAACCCGTTTAATCCACGCGTCTTAATTGTAAGGTCATGCCATATATATTCTTAAAATGGACCGTACCAATTTAATATTCACGTTTAACTTTTACACAAAAAAAACAACTAATGTAATCCTTTAGGATTCCAATTTGGAGACAATTGTTCTAAGGAATTTGACCCACTTAGGTGGCCGCATGGTCTAAGGCACTACTCTTGCAATAAGCTAGACTGTCGATAACAATGACATTGAGGTTCAAATCTCAGTTGGGTGTACTGAAGTTTTTTTTACAAAATAGTTGTTCACTATTCCTTCACGTAAATTCGGGTACAATTCATGTAAATTTAACCTTCCTAATTTCTAAAATTATTAGCGTAATTTAGTATAACCCGAACGTGTAGAAAGACGGGAGTCTAAAAGAAAAAACTTAAATCTAAAAAAGACACAACATACAGCCTCTGGCTGTGAAAGGGGAAACCCACATTTTAACAACGATTCATTTTTTGAGCCACTCAGGAATCGAGCCTGGGACCCTTAACTCAGTAGGCAGACGTGCTATTTTCTGAGCTAAGGTTTAGGTCCAAGAAAAAGCTTAATATAATTTTGCTATTTTATTTATGAGTATTCCCAACACAGAAATATATCCGCACATAAATTAAAAGCTAATGAAAGGTAACCAGGTGAAAAATAGTCATTTTCCTTGTTTGTCCAAGTCATCAGGGTTTGTGGTTAAGTCCAACATAAGATCAATTTTTATCTGAATCTACAGATAAAGATAATTCATTTATATATTTCTACCATTCAATCACCCTTAGTACACCTAGCCGAAATGCGAACCCCGACCTCCGAAAAGCCAGTATAGATGCATTTGACATTTAGTCCATGTGCCTACAGATGCGGGTGAGTCAATTCTCTCGTGGTTTGTGTTTAGTAAATAATATTATTAAAAATAATAACAATTAATAACAGTAATAATTATTATAATTATTATTAGTTGTAATATAGGCCACTTTGGAATCCCCTGAAACAGTGGTTCTCAAAGTGTGGTCCGCAGTATCTCGGTAAGTTTGGTAATACTAATGAAATGAAGAATACTGATCACATAATTATATTACGAATTTTGAAATTCAAAAGATTTAATATTGAATTTCTTCGGTATACGCAAGTCATATGGAAAAGGAAACCTGTCTACTAACCTTGAGTCAAAAAATATGATCAACTATCTGTCAAAATATATTAGGTTTAGAATGTTAAAGATAATCAAACAACTTTGACTTATTAATTCAATGTAATTAAATGATTTTGTCTACATTTAATGAAATAAATAAAATTCAATTTTTTGTGAAGTTGGGTTGTACAAATAGTATTAATTTAACGTGAAATATATAAATGTGTAATATAATATAATATTATATATATATATATATATATATATATATATATATATATATATATATATATATATATATATATATATACAATATTTGATCGATATTTGAAGAGATTGGTAATAATAATTACAAGTTATGATACATTATATTATGGAATATCTTAGAATTATAACAAACATCTAAATAATTAAGTATATTTTAAAATTGTAAACATTTAACTCAAAATATACTTAAAACTATGTTTTTAAAAACAAAGGTTGATGTGATAATGCATAATTTAGTATTTATGTATTATATTGAGAATAAACAGAAACAATTATACAATTTGAGAAGATATATTGAATTTTATTTTATAAATAATCTTAAACGTTCCTATTCAAATATTTTTCAAAAATATTTTTTTTTGTCTTGTATTTACGGTTCTAAAATATGATCGCTTAAAAGTAATGTTTTACCCTACAAAATTGTAACCCCCAAGCCCTATTGTCCCACAGTGCGCGAAACTTCCATTTGGTGTGCTCCATCACCGAAGCTTTAAGAAATACTGCTCTAAGAAATAGTGTACTGGGACAAACTTTCCTCATCCCTGCGTCTAACTTATCATCCATACCGTATAAATAAGTATTTAGGACATTCCAATATAAGATTATAAGTTTGACATAAAACCTTGTTATTAATTGCAGTAGATAGCTCAGCTTTGCATTGACATACCCCTCCTCCTGCCCACGTCATGTTATGCAACGGTGCCAGAACGCGTTAGAAAGAAGATGAGACGCCCAAGAATAGACAACCAAGACTTCGGACCGACGGATTCGTTCCTTTAAAAAGTGAAACTAAAGCGGTGTGGACAAGCTAAAAGATGTCGTCTCTTTTTCAAACAAGTTTAAAAAAAAACTGCGTGTTCCGACTGAAGGTAAAAAAAAAACACCTTGAATAAAGGAATGAGTGTCTTTTACATTATCTAAATAATATTAAAAACATTTGATGCTATCAACTTTTAAACAACTAGTTAAGCATTTCATCACATGATTCATTATGTAGTGAGAAATAAATATTCGTTATAAATTATGAAAAGGTCACTAAAAAACCGCGTAAGGATAATTCATTGACTACTCAAGTTTGTGTATTTAATTTCTTATTTGGTTAATGAAGATATTGATTGGTTGTGAAACTTAGTATCTTACATTTTATGACGAGAAGAAATTTAGGTTATTTCGAAAACAAAGTGATTAGTAAATTATTTAGTATAAAAAGGGATGTAAATACGGGAGATGGAGGGATGTTATCTAATGAAGAGTTACTTACCCTGTGCTCATCACAAGACTTGTTAGGTTAGTTTAATCTCGCAGGTTTACGGTGGGCAGGATATGATGCATGACTGGAAGAATTTGGACCACGTTCAAGGTATTGACTGTTAAGCCTAATGAGAAGAGACCAGGGGGAAGACCTAAACCCAAGTTAGAGGATAATATTAGAATGGAGCGAGTGTAATGAGGTGGACTGGATAAAACTATTTCGTGATAGGGATAGGTCACATACTTTTGTAAGCACGCCAATGAACTATCGAGTTCCTAATGCCACAAGTAAGTGGGTAAATTTATATTTCTTACAAAAATATTCCTTCATTCCCTTTTGTAAAAATAATCTTTTTGATTTAACCTTTTCTAAGAGGACGAGTGATTGGATATTAAAGTTCAATCAATAAGTCAAGGACATCGATTAAAGTGTCTACCTAGTTTAACCAAAAGCTAATGAGCTCGTCTTTGGAAGGTTTGTTACCTTATAAGATATTCCTGATTTGTTCACGAAATTGGGGGTAATATTAGGCTATAATATATTATTTTCAGATAATTTATATGACCTAATCATGGATCCAAGGATTTGTTTATACTTTCTAAGACAGACAAGTTAAATCGTCAACTTTGTGGAAAATAAGAAAATATTTATTTTGAGATGGTTCTCAAAATTAATGCATGGTTAGGGTGTAAAGAAAAGCAATATTTTTTAGAAAAAATAAATATTAAAGCAGCTCTTTAAAAACACTGAGACTCAAACTGCGTTTACACAAATATACGAACTATACCCATAACATATAGCAAATTCTATACCAATTGTAAAGCGTAGAAACTATAAAATTGATCCCTATTTCTTTATTTTCAAGTGAAGAATGCAGAAAACCGTACTTAAATACGATTTCTTGTTCGAACTTATTCCTTTTTCGTATAACTCGGTTAATCAGTTGTAAGATGCACTATCAAGACGGTAGAGTAGAGACGTGAGAAAAAACCAGTGTCATTGAAGTTTTTTTATCAAAACTTTTTTGGCCAATATGAATCAAATATTTCTCCAATAAAAACATAGAGTTTAATTTTCTTCATATGGTGTTATCAACAGTTGTTAAATATCTGTCAAGGATATCCTGGAATTTAATGATAAATTCTCCTCTTCATTTAAAATGCTTCTCATCTAATACTGCTATGATCATGACGGATATTAAACAACTACTAATATCACCAAGTGAAAAAATTAAGCTCTGTTCTGGTAAAATAATATTTGAATTAGTTTGACCATGAAAACGTTTCGCTATGATAACCGAACAGATAATAAGACACGATTCTAAATTTAAAAAAAAATAGAGCTGAATTCCCTTGAAACCAAAGGTATAATTAGTATAAAACCATATAATGGATATTATGAATCAAATGGTTTAATTTAAAAGAGGGGTCAATAGACAAACTATATTGACATTTGTAATTCCCTCCTCCCCGTTTGTTCTACTATTGCGGACAGCTCCACCCAGAAACTGTATAACTTTATGACGTTTATAAATCTCTGCTCGACTATTATAGCTTCTTAAGAGGCTACCTCACCCCTGAAAAAAAATATGATACCACTTATGGGAAGTGGTTGTTCCCGCCGTTAAAATCCAGTAGTAGCAGACTGCCCCTCGTAAGCAAACGGCCTTGCTGAGGGAAGTGTATCTCGTGAACTTGATCACCTTCAATGGATCTCATACAGATGAGTCCAATTACCAGCTGAACTTCCCTCCAGTAAGGTCCCATCGTGCTATTCCATCACGTTCCACGTATTACATCCCATTACCTTTGTTATCCTAATAATGCAGGCGTTGAATACAATCAATGAGGTAGGTTTACCTGGAATCGTTCAACACTTTTCTACCAGACCATCGACTTATTTTAAAATAATAGTCGTATAATCGACCTTCGTGATCTTGGGGTAAAGTGCTTTGCCTCAGGAACTGATGTTCGTGGGTTCAAACCGAGCTTCTTCCTTCGGAGTGGAAGTAATGCCATCGGTCCAATGTAGATTGTGGCATGTGAAAGAACACTGGAAGATATGTGAAAATACCTTTCCAGGCAACATTGGTAGACCCTTTCGCTTTCGTTCATAGAAATTCTTTTGTTTTTGTGATCGGTAGGTGGGTGACCTGGTGGTTTAGGGGTAAGGTGTCAGACTTCTGTGCTGGCGGCCGGGGTTCAATCCTCGGTCCCGGCACAGATTTATCTGACTACCAAACCCTTCCTTCACCTCTGACAAGACATCTTGTGAATGTGGGGAATGCCAGGTCACCACCGTGGTTCGGATTCCATGCTAAACTGTAGGTCCTTCATTTCATCTCACAATCACCCTACCATTACACATTAACGTAAGTGCGTATAACCCGAATGGGTAGTAAGACACGGTGCTAATAATAATAATAATAATATATAATATAATAATAATAATAATAATAATGATAATAATAATATGTAATCGGTAGGTTTAAAAGTGCACGTTAAATACCTCAAATAAATAAAATGAATAATAATAATAATAGTATATATTATATTAACACCAAATGCCTCTGTGGTCCAGTGGTCAAAGTTCCTATCTACAGATTCAGAAGTCCTGAGTTCAATCCCTGGCACTTCCCAAGTTTTTTGTGTAAAGCAGTGGGTCTGGAGCAGTGTAAACTCAGTCTCTTGAGGGAAAATGAGAAACTACTTGAATGGAAAAGTAGCATATCTGGCTTATAACACTGGGATTAACGCCCGAAGGGTTAGTTGAACTAACCACATAACACCTTCTATCTGTGGAAGTAGGCACTATCTTCGGCAACAGACAATGGCTGCTCGGTTGATATGACTCGATTTTGGGCTAATGTTATGGTTGTTTTTTTTATAATTTGACAGCTTAGCTGAGTCAATATCATGTCTGCCTATTGAATTAAGGGCCACGGGGTTGATTCCTGGCATGTCCAAAATAATTATCGTTGGTGAATTAATAGCCAAGGTTTGGGTATTGTGTTTGTTCAAGTTTAAAGTTAGATTATCAGTCGTGTGCTGATATAATCAGTAGATTTATAACGGGCACTTTAGATAACTCAATAATATAGAGGAACTATTGTAATCGTGAACATTTTCAACGTTAATAAGCTTTTATTGTTAAATGTGTTAAACTATTTACTAAATATGCTTTTAAATACCTCGCACTTGTGAGTACTCGGACTGAGGCATCAGTCTCATCTCATTTGGTTCACCTACGGTGACTAAGTCAGGTTTTGAATCCCTGCCTGGTGTACTAAAGTGTTATTATCATCGTGTTTTCACACCCTCCCTCCACGTGGTTACATGGATAGTTTCTCTATTATGATATTGACTCAGCTAAGCTGTCAAATTATAAATTATAATATGTTAATCTCAGTTTTCTAGACCAAATATGCTATTTTTTCCATTCAAGTAGCCCCTCATTTGTCCTCGCAAGGTTGACTTCATCCTGTTCCAAACCCGATGCTTGCCTCGTAAAAATAAATGACTTAAAAACCTGGAAAATCATCTAGTATCCCATGAATTCCTTAACTCTAATTTATTAAAATATATTAAATATTTATTAGAATTCCCTACTATCCAAGTCGATAGATATTTTATATGTGACTCAAAACAAACGGTGACATTTATTTCAGCAGTACTGACTTACTATTATTATATCTTGTATGCCCTCAACAAGAATCGAACCTTATAACCTGACATACAATTCGTTATTGTAGTCAACCCCAACTTCCGTTGTTGGGCCAACCCATATCGATCAATGCTGAAAGTTTAATAATGTTTAGAAAGTCCTGACATAACGCACACACCTCCCGTGAATCGTCTCATGATACAAGTGGCTGTCAAAAGGTCTACCGTACGTACGATACATCGGTGACCCGGTGGCATTTCCCACACAGCACTTGGCCCGAGTCTTTTTGGTTTCTCTTCAGAACATTAACGGAGGGTTTCTACACCATGCTAAGAGATACAATCGTAACTCCTGTATGAGTTTCATAGGAGTCCCGTTATTTTGATCAATTAATCAAATACAATGGATCATCGATAATTCAGAAAAAATATTGAGATCGAGCCAATCCGGAACATCGATTTGTCTGGATTAAAAAAAATACATTACTAATACAAAAAATAATAAATACAAGCATAGACGAGACACTTACGAGAACTCAGTATTAAGGTAGAAATATTTTCACTTTATTTGAACTATTAACTTACACATTTTTTGTTGCTAAATATCACAAATTCTGAAGAAATATAACAAGGCAAAAGCTTACCAACGAAAAAAGTTTCAATTTTTTTTTAACAGGGGTTGAGTTGCGGGTTTTGGTGGCAATGTCTCTGATATTGATACTCCTGTGGTTATTTTTTAAAATAATATTATTTCTTGGCGATCTGGATTATCAACGCTCTACAGTAATAAATTTATAAAATGCCAAATTTTAGTGACTTTCGTTTAAATTTGGTGGTAAAAAATGGGCTTCCTATAAAAATCAGAGTTTAAACATGTTTTTATTTAGAAATTTTATAAATGCATTATATTTAGATAGGCTTAGGAGTCTATTTTGAGAAGCATAATAAATAGACGCTCAGCCATATATATAGATTACAAAAATAAGGAAAAAAAACTTAAATTATGTTAGACCCTCCAATGTGCAACAAACTTTTCGTCAAAAGATTAATTTAAAGATTATTTAATATTTTGATGAAAAGTCTGTTGCACTTTGGGATCATATTCTAACATAACTTAAGTTTATTTCCTTATTTTTGTAATTTAATCTCTCCTTATTAAAATTTACTATGAATATTATAAAAACCATCTACATAGAGAAAAGGTTTTTACTCTGTTAGTATTGACATAATCTGTTAACAGGATCAGCTATAGAACTTAGAACTTTGCTTATGAATAAATAATACTCTGATTTAATGTTATTCATGTCGATATTTACAAATCAGCTATCCTTAGGAGATTACATTGAATACTTCAACGCTCAACCCTAAAACAAAAGGTATCAACATGGGAAATACTAATTTGTTTTTTTGCAGTCAACTTTATTATTGGTGTTATTTTATTGGTATTGATAATGTATATCAAAAGGGACAGCTGCAGATCACATGACATGAATACGTGAAAATATATCAAGTAGTTTTCCAGCTGTCAGATAAACTTCTTCCAATGGAAAATGAATTATAACTGAAGGAATATACCCCATGGCGTCAATGTACAATCGATCCAAACAGAACGAGCGGCCACCGCCTGTTGGCGAAGATAGTGCCAACTTCTGAATCTATAGGGTGTCATATGGTCAGCAATATGAACCCTCCGCCCGTTAATCTCAGCTATTTTTTTTAGACCAGAGCCGTTACTTTTTTCGTTCAAGTAGCTCCTCATTTGTCCTAAAGAGGCCGAGCCGACCCCGTCACAAACCCACTGTTTCATAAGAAATTTGAAAAGCTGGGGATCAAACCCTGGACATCTGTAGTCAGGAACTCTGACCCTTAGACCACAGAAGCTGTTAACTGAAGGAATATAAAAACAGATATAAATTATTTAATAACTACTTGGGGCAGACAGAATGAGCTTCCTCTAGATTTGTTGTTGACCTCCCTAACCACTCAGCCACGGGCTTATTTTAATATTATACATTCATTAACAACTTGATAGCTAAATGACAGACGTACTGGAATCGGGGATAAGGTCTTCTTTGCCCGTCGGCCAAGTTTCTGTAGCAAGGAGAGAGAATCCTGCCACTGGTAGGTCATAGGAACAAGGCCAGCTTCTGGTCCAACAACCACATGATTGGCGTAAAGGAGGGCTGAGTTATGGTACCCTCACACATAAGAAGGGAGAATCTGACATTCTATCAGTCAAATTTCGCAATATCTTGCGGTTGATTTAATAGCCAATAGCAGGTTTGGTAAGATGGAATAGAGTTAGTTGAGGCAGGTGTTCAATACTGAACAGGTTCATGAGGGACTTGAAGATACAGCTGATTACTTTAATGAAAAAACTCAGCCTCTAATTTAAAACAAAAAATGCTATTTTCCTTTGGTATTACATCAGTATCAGTTCTACCTTCGATGACGGGGAGATCGGGGTTTGTATCCTAAAAGTTTTCCACTCTCCTCCCAAGCAAATACGGGTAGATTACCTATAAAATACTTCTTCTCTCATCCCTATTCCATTAGAGTAATCATTTATTATGTGCATAGCCTGAACAAGTAGTAAGACGAGTAGATGATTTAAAAGATCTACTTTAGGATAAGAATGAATAAAACTATAAAACTACATTTTATAATGATGACCAAACAATGAAACGGAAGAAACATGTTTCCTATTTAAAGTCTTCATTTTGTAAGTATCTATCAATACAAGATTCTCAAAAGTAAAATAAAAGATAACCAAGTTTTCAATTTAATTTTTCTATGCACATATAAGGTGATTGTTTTTAAATTACACGATCATAGTAGTATAACAACATTGGTGACAGTTTTAGATAAAGTAGTGATGATAGTTAAATAACAATTTGTATTATAACGTTGCAGTGATTGAACATTAAAACTGTTTTTATATGGCTATCATCGAGATTGGTTGTGTTCATTTCAATAATTATTTTTAAAAATGAAGAGTTGGTTTGTCTGTTATAAACGTTATGCGATATCTACCACAGGGCTGACATTTTAAAATAGTAGCTACTGTGCACAAATATGTGTACCTGGAAGACTGAATTTAATAATTTTGATTTGATTTTCTTAATTAATTAGACACTGGATTGGAATAAAGAGATTTTTTTCTGACATTTGAAGCAAAGAAATCGTTCGTTGCCTGAGGTAACCATGCAATGCATTGCGTGGTTACTCCGGGAAGGACTGAGTACTTCTGTTAGTAATATATTACAAATCTAATTTTTTTACGAGTGAGAGGTCGGTTACAGTTATTTATATCCAAAAAATGTTTGAAGTCAAGATGAAGAGTCAGTTTGACCCGCCTCAGTGGCGTAGTTATCTGACGCGCTAGTTTCGTGTTGAGCTAGACTGCCCAGGACGGGACAATCGAGGTTCAAATCTCACTAAGGTGCACTGGGGGTGGTTTTTCCTAAATTGGTTTCCACTCTCCCTCCACACAAATGCGGGTTCACTTCCTCTATATTCAACCTTCCCAATTCCTAAAGCATTAGCGTAACTATTGCTTAAGCGTACAACGAGTAGTAAAATGCGCTGTTAAGTATTTTTTATTATTATTATTAATCAATTTGGAAAGCCTGCTTTCATATATTATGTGTGTGCTTATATGTAGTTGCATACTTTTTCTTTAAACGTATCAAACGTTTTGATTTATCACCACACGTTAGATTAGTTAAAACATGTAGTGACTTAGATTATTTTACTCAATGAGTAAGCTGAATTTTAAGAAGAAAAAATACACTGTTGAAACTAATCCTCGGGGCAGTCAGTTAAGATCGAATACGTGCCTTATGGGCACCATAAATGTTAACTACTCATAAAAAAAAATATACCACCCTGTCTAATGCTATGACGTTATATAAATAACCTCCTTCGTCTATTTCTTAACATTTTCCAATCAATCTCTTTATACTTTATAAATAATTATATGTCTATTTCACATAACGTTAGCATGATTCAACTTTTTTGAGTCATTTGTTCCAACAATGATATTTAAGTAGTTGCACGTTTGGCGTAGACATAAACTATTGTGAACAACATTTTTCTGGGACTCCTTCTAACATCAACGTAATAAGTTACACGTCAACACTTAAACGTAACTCAACGTCTTATCCCTCTTTGACCTTTCTCGACACGGTAAAAATTTCTCTCTTTAATAATGATCGAAAAATCACAGACATAATCATGTATTACCCAATTGCGTGTGAAAGACACAATATGGCAGGCCTACCTTAAGAATATTCGTCTGTTTCGCTTCCCCTTAATCCTTCCTCCCACACACACACACACTCACACACCAAACGGTTGCTAACTGTTTAAGTAGTAGTTTTTAGGATACTTCCGTGATGGGAAAATACGCTCTTAGTAATCATTTGTTCATCAATCAGGGCCGGCGTTACGTGGAAGCTTGTTATTCCCATTGGTACATCTTCCTTGGAAACCTCTTTGACACTTATGTAACCCTAATAGATAGTCCTACAGTAACATGTTAAAAACTGCTATATTACATAAATAACCATTTCAACAGCATAATCTGCCATATGATGGATACAATCACTAAGGGTGCTTACATAGATATCCCTGTGAGGCGTTTCAGAAGTCTAGAAATCCCACATCATTTAATAAGTGGTTCTATATTTTTTTAATATCATGTAGGAGAAAACTATCAGCAGTTGACCAGGTTAAAAAGTTTAAATTTTGAGTTTACGGTTTATACGAAAATAAAAAGAATCAAAATGTGTAATTAAGTGATTAAAACCAGTGTTGAAAAACCTAGATCTAACCTTCCTCTATCAAATAAGATCATGTTTTAATAATGTCACAACAGATAATTTTAAGATAATGAAAGGATTGTTCTATAGGCTTTATGTAAGCTAGAATTTTTTTTTATAATATAATTTAGACATTTAAATGGTCCAAACTTTCTTCTAAAATCTGATGGAAACAGTTTTTTTTTAATATCAAACCAATTCATAGATAATCTGGTATTTATACATATCTGTATTTATTCTCACTGCTCTCCTATGTACATCTTTAAATAAACATATTGTATTTTAAAAATAGGAGAAATTGATTAAAACAACCACCTTAGGAAGAGCTAGGCTCAGCATTGCATACTTGACACTGACTCTATAGACTTGGACCCAGATGCATTGAGTTTATTTTCTCCTCTCAAGGCAGATTCTAGTGTATTTCCTCGTGATTGACCCTTAAATTATGTCACTAGTTTAACATGAAAGACATAGATATATAATTTAATGTGATAATAATATAGGCAATATAATTTGATTCATATATGAAAAACTGGTAATAATGAATACAAGTTATAAAATATTATAATAAAAAATTCAATAAAAATCATTGAAATTATAACAAACATCTTAGAAATTCAATACATTTTTTAAAAAAATTTGTAGACATGTATTTTCTCAATTCTCACAAATAATTCTGTTTGAATTCTCAATATAATACAAAGACATGTAATTTAGGCATGATTACATCATTCTTAACACACATAGTTTTAATGTAATTAACTCAAAGTCAACCAAGATTTATTTTAATGTATTAACTTTTTAGAGGTTTGTTATAATTTCAATGACTTTTAACAAATTTGTTTCATGTTAAATTAACAGAATTTGTACAATTTTACAGAAAAATCGGATTCTATTATAAATAATTACAGAAGTACTCCGACTATTCCTATATTGACGAAGTTCTATCCATTACACCCTATACCTTGGGCTAGCTCTATCCAGTCCACTTCATTACACCCTATCCCTATCTTCGCCAGTCAGAACATGGTTCTAGATTCTTCCAACTAAGCTGTATGTCCTGCCCACCGTAATTTACGAGACTTGATTATTTTATCTTGTGATGAGTAAATAATTATTTTACTAATGTTTTTTATATTAATATATCAAAGGTGGTAGCTGAATATCATATTACTTGACGTATTAATACATGAAAGGAAACCTGATAACTTTCTAGATGTCAGATAATCTCCGTAAGAAAATTGGACTGTAGTTGGTTAGTCAATCGATTAGAAGAAGAAGAAAAAACTTTGTTTCATGCTTCGTTCAAAGCTAAACAATACAACTTCCTTAACTAGCAATAAAAAAAAAGGTCGTGCATTAAATAACCTTTTGTGTAAATGTGATCATCGGAATCCCCTAAGTTAAAACATTGACCATATGTCCGATCATGTGATGTTAACCTTTATCTATACCCTTTATGTGAAATAAATCATTTGGCGAAGACATTTGGAAATCAAAACCTACGGGTAAAAGTAGTTTCGAGTACCTCCGGCGACAATTGCCTTGTACCATATTGCAAAGGCAGCTTAGTACTTGTGACCTACGACCTCTTAGGGTATTGAAGGACGAGAACGTGACTTCGCGTGAAGCAGAACAATCGCATACCGGTGGGGAACCGGTTACATGAATCCATTAGAGCAGTAGAGATCAGAATGGGTGGAGAGCATTTTCTTCGTCTCGTTCACGCCGCAATTTCTCCGAGTGTGATGGGAAAAGAGGAATAAATTAACGTAACGCATCATTAAGAACAATACTATTATATTAGGTTCTCAAAGTTCTTAAACATTTTGTGTAGGATTAGCTCGTTTCTGTTGAAATTAAAGTAAAAAATGAACTATGAACGAGAAGTGCTATCAATTTTATAGAAGCATATTTTTGAATCCAATATGAATAACTATATCAACCTCTTCGGTTGTCACATGGTCTAAAGCGCTACTCTCGCAGTAGACTATACATGCTGATTACGGGGAGATCGAGGTTTGAATCTCACTATGGTGAACTGAGGATTTTTTTCCCCAAGATGGTTGTCCACTCTCCCTCCACGAAAATGAGGGTACACTTCTTATAAGCATAACATTCTTAATCTATACACTATTAGCGTAATTAGTAAAGAAGCCTATAATTTAAAGGGATAATAAGACGCAGTGCTATTAAAAACACATGAAAAAAAGCTCCCTGTCGCGAGTTATACCGGCCGAGCAGCCGTTTCCGTTAGCGATTATAGTGCCAATATTTAACGATAGAGTGTGTCATGTGGTCAGCCCAAGTAGCCCTCCAGTCGTTAATCTCAGTTTTCTAGACTGGATTTACTACTTATTTATTCTAATTTTACCCTACGAGGCTGAGTTTGACCAAATTCCAGAACCACTGCTTCACAGAAAAACTCTGAAAGCGCTGGGGATTAAACCCAGGATCTGTAACCAGAAACTCTGACCACTAGACCACAGAAGCAGTCGATTAATTATATCATGACTTTAAAAATCATTTGATTTCTCACTAATAAAATGATTTTTCAAATTAGTTTCTTGATGAAATTGAAATTAAATACTTGTAGAGAAAAATAAGCCTGTCCATAATATATATCTGATAATCATGAGTGAGTGCCCACAGAATTTTTCCAGAAGGGGGGCGCACCTGGAAAAGCTTCTGCTGGATCTAGGCATTATAGTTTATAATTTTACTGTAAAGATACTAAAAATACAGCAGCACTCGATATCCTTCATTTTCTCTGTTCTCAGACGAGAAGATTAGGATGAAATGTCGACAATTGTTTAAAATGTAGTGACAGGCTTTATTCGGAAAATGCGTCTAGGCGATATAGTGAGCATATACCATAGTTAATCGGATAGTTGTGAAATGTTGGAAGAAAAAAACTGTAAGATGAACTAAAGGATTAAAAATGTTTACTTGTCAAAGAAAACAAAATTCCAGGGGAAGCAAGTGCCCCCCTTTGCCCGTTACTGTGGGCGCCCATGCCGATACTAACTTCAAAATGTTAATATATTATAAATAAGCAAGAAAAGGGTGAATTATATTACCTTCTTTCTTATTTTACCCAGAGAATGGGTTTTCAAATCACGTCCCCTTCTCAATTACAACTCCCAGATCAGATTTATAAGTTTGTATCGTTTATCTTAACCTGCCCCCGATTGTTTTATAACAATCCACAGGAGCTATGCCTTTGTATTATGCCAATATGATTCCATCACGAACAGTCTTTAAGTCAATCGGGAAATTCCTATCATCAAGGTTGACTACTTTTACTTTAGATCTGACATTTCATTTAGGGAGTGAGGGGAAATATTCTAAGTGCTAAATTTAAAACTAAAATGTGTTGTCATTAGAGATTTGAACTACTAAACTATCCTGAGAAACAATATTTTCTATGAATTATATATGAATTATATATTTTCAAAATTTTAATGTGAAGTGTTGACCCTTGAGGGACCCAATATTGATATTTTTATTGGTCCAAATTTACAAATGAAGACGTTAATTTTTAAAAATATAAATATAAAACATAAAACCATGAGTCAAAAAATGTTTTACGTATGTATAGTGAAATTTGGTCTCGGGTTCGCTAGTGTATATTATATTACGAATTTTGAGTAAATATCTCCATTTTTAAACAATAGCGCGAGAAAGTTCGTGCGGAGTTCCGTACCATTTATTATTTATAGTAAAATACTGAAGACCGCACTACAAGGTGACACCTGTCTCACGCTGTAATATCTAAGTCAGATGCTATTTGAGGGTGAGACTGACTCTTAAGGTGGAATGGAAGGGGTGAGAAAAGGCCAGGTTTTTTGTAGTTTTTACGTCAAAACTTTTTTCTTTTGCCAAAATAAATCAAGTATTTTCTCCAGTAGAAACAGAATTTAATTTTTTCTTCACATGATGATCTCAACATTTCTTGAATATCTGTCAAGGGTATCCTGGAATTTAATCACAACTTTTTGTTTTAATCTGAATTTTTTTTTTTCATCTAGTTCCGCTATGATCATTATGGATATTCAGGAATTGTTGATATAATCATGCGAAGAAAATTAATTTATATATTTGTACTGGTGCAATATTTGATTTATTTTAGCAAAAAAAAAGGTTCATCATAAAAACTGCAACAACACTGGCCTTACCTCATGTTCCCTTTAATCCCACCTGAACATTCAGCTACTCATCCTCAACATTATTCTTGGCGTACTAAATCATTTGGATAATTGAAATAAGTTTCCTGATACACGATTTGAATTCCCATCTATTTTCATCGCGCAAATGTTGTCTGATTTGAGCATTAACATTCCGTCAAAGTTTTTGATCCTCTACCGAGATCCAGGGAAAGCGATAAGTATCCCCAAGGTCGTTTGTAACGACGATAGTAAGTATGAGCGTTAAGTGGAGAAAATTATAACCATAGAGTGCCACCAACATAATGACACCGATAACTCGGAGAAAAACTATCTGGGAATAAAACTGAATGATTAAAATCCTCAACAACCCCAAAATAATGGTTATATTAGAGCCGTAATATCCAATGAAAATTCGGAAAATTTAGGAATTATCTAGTATATACCAGGTGATTTCTTAGCACCATGTCTCATTACCCATTCGTGTTATACGCTTATGTACTATTTACTCTAGTGAGTTAAGGATAGGAAAATTGAATTTAGATTAAGTGCACCCGCATTTGTGTGAAAGGAGAGAGTACACCTATTCAGGAAAACCACCCTCATTTCACTCGATAGGGATCGAACCCTGATCTCCCTGTGATTGGCAGCCGATATATTGCGAAAGTAACCAGTGTAATTATGATAATTGTAATTATTGTATTAATAAATAAAATATAAATCTATGAAGACATAAGAATTCTAAATAAAAAACACAGCTTATTTTTGTCTAAGAAATATTCCGAAAAATGACTTTTATATGTGTTTTTGGGGTAGATACAGGGCCACCCTTATGGATGTGCTAACGGTGCGGACACACAGTGCCCCATGATTTGGGGGAGGCTTAGGTAACAGAGGGTCGAAAACAAGTTGGAGTGGGGAAAATATATTTTAATTGCGTACTCCATGTATAGGTGACCTAGCAAATATTGTCAGAGTATAAAAACAAATAAACACACAATCATGTGATTTGATTTTTTAAATGATTGAAGGGATATTACCATTTTAATTCTACCGATTTGCATTTGTCTGTCTGTCTGCCTGCCAGCCTTTGGTGGATATGCCTTACAATAACTTTTGAACGCGTTGACCGATTCAATCCAAACTTTGCGCAGTTGTTCTTTGTATCTTTATATATTTCAAATTTGCTGTGGAAGAACATTGAAATAAGGTTGGGGATAAATAGATCCTTATATCGATAAAACCATGGTTTATAGCATTTGTTATTGCATTTATCTACCTTTCAGTACGTTTCCTGATATCTCATACGCTTAAAAAATTGTTATTTATACTAGATGTCAACAACTGTATTAACATTCAACAAAAATTAATTTTTTAACTATTTTTATTGGCGGGAGAAGGGGGAATTAGATAACTGGGGGACCCCTAAACGAAGTTTGCCCAATGCAGCACTGGGTGTACACACAACAATCGAGATGGTTGATCAATATTTATTACTCTATATTTTATGGTTACAAGTTTATTGTTTATTTATTCTAGAAATTTATAATGTAAACAAAATATATATTTACTTTTGGGAGAAAAAAAACTAGTGATTATTTTAGTCAGAGAAACATAATTAAAAATAGTTCATAAAAAACTGAGGATTTAAAATTAACTAAGAATATTATAATAAATTAGATGGTGAAGTCAAAATAAGAACACATATATTATCTTAGTTAAAATGGGCAACACTAAAAACATAATAATTTTAAAAACATCAACTCAAAGTAAAATCTTTCAGGCATGTGACACCTATTCGGTTAGATGCATTTTGAAATCTTGCTTTTTCGACTGCTCATACTTTAAATAAGACCAGGATTCGAAAACAAAGCTCTAGGATATCTTAAGAAGTATGTTGTCAGGTATTGAATAGCCTGTGATATGATTGGTTTACAAGTTGACTTAATTAAACTATTAGGTTCTGAGTGCATAACTGAATCAAATCGATGTGTGATTTCCTGCATTATTCACGTGAAACTTGCGAGAAAAAAAATATGTATTACCGTGTCTTATTACCTGTCGAGTCATACTTATATATTATAATTAATAATAGGATAGGGATGAGGAAGGAAGCATTTTAGAGGTAATCTACCCAACGTGGTATATTACCTCTAAAATGCTTCCTTCTCCATCCCTACCCCATTCTTGGAGGGAGAATGGGAAACCATTTAGGAAAAACCACCCGACCCGACCCCCCGACTGGAATTCAAGACTCGATATCCCCACCACCAGTGGGTCAGTCTAACACAAGAGTGACGACTTAGACCAGACAACCACAGAAGAGGGTCAACGGAAAGGTTAGAGTTTGAATCCTGAACAGGTATACTGAGGATTTTTTGTTACTAGATGTTTCCCTACTCTAGCTTCACGCAAAGTCGAGCACATTTCCTCTAGAATACATTCTCCGCATCCAAAATCCATTAGTTTGGTTAAATATGTACAGCTCGGATGGGTGGTAAGACGTGGATAAAAAGAAAATTAATACTTTTTTTTCATGTAAATAGATATCCTTACGATTTTATTTTTTATTTTTTAAATATGGTAAAATTATACTAAAAATATTAATTATTTGTCCGTATTACACCATGAGACGTGCTACAAAGATTGACACCTTAGTGCGGTCGGCCAAAGAAGAACCCTTCTTTCACTTTATACAGTATTTACTGAATTCCAATTAAATTTAAAAAACTGCCTCGGTGGCCGCATCGTCTGGCGTTACTCTCGCTGTAGACTAGACTATCAATGACGGAGAGATCAAGGTTTGAAACTCGGTTGGGGGTACTTAGAGAGGTTTTTACGTAGTGGTTTTCCAAGCTCTCTCTCCACGCAAATATGGGTACACTTCCTCTTAATATAACCTTCCTAATCTCTAAAAATCACTAAGGTTATTAGTATATAAGCGTATAACACCAACGGGTAGTATTATTATTATTATTATTAGCACCGCGTCTTACTACCCGTTCGGGTTATACGCACTTACGCTAATGTGTAATGGTAGGGTGATAGTGAGATGAAATGAAGGACCTACAGTTTAACGTGGAATCCGAACCACGTGGAGCCTGGCATTCCTCACATTCACAAATGTCTTGTCAGAGGTGAAGGAAGGGTTTGAACGGGTAGTAAAACTCGTAACTATAATATAAAGTGTATTAGAAAGTTTCATGACTATCTAACACAATTTGAGTTAAAATTATACTTCCCCCCAATTTCCCCTGTACCCTTTTATTTTAAAGCAAAAGATAACAAAAATTTCCTATGAACCTTGGAGACATCACAACTTATGATGTTTAAAATTAATTAATTAACGAATTATCATAAAGCACGTCATCTCCCAGAAGGTTATAAGGTACATACGCCATATTTTAAAATAGTCATTTGGCATGTACCTACGTGTTTTTATTATTATTATTATTATTATTATTATTATTATTATTATTATTATTATATTACTAATATATTTTGACTGGTAAGTATTTATCATCCGAAAACAACTAAAACTAACTTCAAGTAACTCTGTTTCGAAATATTTATCAACTAAACAGCTTATTTGGGGTTGTCCAAACTTAAAAACAATTATTACGACCTTGTTTAGCACCCAAAAATTAACGTAAAACCTTTAAGTACATTCTGAATAATAATATACTAAGGATTTGATCTGGACTTAGAACGTTAAAATAATCAAGAATGTTGAACCAATATTTATATTTAAAAACGCAAATTTATTTAGACAAAGTTTGGTACACACAATGGTAGACATTTGTGTTACATAGGCCTAATTATATCATTTCAATGGCCTGTAATTACAGTACTTGAAGAGATTAAGTCAAAACAAATTATTACTCTCGTATTTCTGTTGAAAAATTAGCCTAATAAGTGTTGTCCCATATATGGCATATTTGATCAATATGGGTTTCTATCATCTCTCCATACTAATGATGGTACATTTACTCTAACCATTTATCACAATCTCTACTATTTGGAATGATTCATTAGAGGAGAAAATTGCGCAACGCGTCTTTTTACCTGTTAGGCTAGGTGCATATTTTCACGAAAGGAAGAAGGAGATATAATTTTTGTGGAAGTGTGACTGATTTTGCGTGGAAGGAGAGTGGTAAACCATTAAGGGGAAAAAAACACCCTCAGTACACCAGACGAAGATTCGAACTTTGATATTACCATCACCGGAAGTCTATCTAGTCTATTGCGAGATTAACGCCTTCAACCAGCAATTTTCAACTTTCTTCAACTCAAGGCACATTAAACAAGCCGCTAAAATTGCCAAGGCACACCATCAATATTTTTATCTCAGTTCCTGGCTACAAATATAGAGGTCCCGGGCTCGATTCCTGGCACTTACAAAATGTATCTGTGAAGCAGTTTGGTCTGGAATAGGATCAAACTGAGCCTCGTGAGGACAAATGAGGCGTTACTTGGATAAAGAAGCTGCAGCTCCGGCTTATAAAACTGAGATTAATGGCTGTAGGGTTCACTGTGCGACCACGTGACACCCTCTATCCACAAATAGTGTCATTGTAATCGCTAATGGCTGTGGCCGCTCGGTCAGTGTAACTCGCTTACAGGCCCACCTCATTAAGTATTTTTTTATATGTCATTAAAAATACCAGTAATGGGGTATCTTGTGTTTTAAAGTCCAATAGCTAAAATTCTAATTGTTGTGTTATTTAAAAAAAATTGATCATGCATTACAACATTATTTAATTCTTCTTTTTTATTATAGCTTCTTTTGGGCTTTTCTCCGAATTCCCGCGGAACATCTTATAACTCTTCACCGCACAGCGGATAAATAACGCTGCCTTAGACTATGCGACCACCAATTTGGTAAAAAAAAAAATGTGTTAAACGGACAGTACATCTAAGTAAACAACAGCTTTCTTTCGTCATCAAACATCTTCACGTTCTTCAGTCTGCCCACGTCTTGCTCACACACACACTGACGAATGGGACCACACTAAAATATCGCTAACGTCTAGTATGTAGGTTTGCATCAGCAGGTCTACCGGCTAAGTGTGCTAAAGTGACCGTGCATTTTGTTGTTCATTTGTTTTACGTTTCACACTCTTGTCAAACATTGCCTTGTTCACTTTCTCTTCACGGGTCGAGTAACGTCCCTCATTGTGTGTAGATTCTTACATATGTTCTAAGGAGGGTCTTGAGAGGGTGGGGGGAGGGTGAAAGAGAATATTATCATACCTTCCTAGTTGGAAATACTTCCGTCCTCCGTGGCACGGTTGGTAGAGAGGATTTCCCTAGGAAGAAACTTTTAGAAACTACCAACATTTCCTGTGGTTAAAATTGATAAAGGTTTATCATATAATTAAGGTTTTTGAGTTTTTATGTATTTTTTCCCCTATGTCTTGCTACCCGTTTGAGTTATACGTATATGTATTGTTATTATTATATTAATTATCGCCATGTCTTACTACCTGTTCAAGTTAACTATGTATTATAACATTAATCTAATGGAGTATGGATGAGGAAGGAAGCATTTTAGAGATAATCTACTCGCATTTATGTGGAAGACAAGTTGGAAACCATTTAGGAAAAACCACTCTCATTACACTTGACTGGGATCGAACCCCAATTTTCCGGTCATCGCCAGTCTAGTCTAGTGTAAGAGTGACACCTTAGACCATTCGCCCACCGAAGTGGATGTCCTGAATTTAAGCTAGTCTGTAAGTCATAAGCTGATATAATCATTGGGTTCATAAAGTACACGTTAAGTATCTTTTTTAATAAGTAAGAATAATGTTAACAAGACCTGACGTTAACTAAGTTAAATTAAACCTGGTAACTTTTCAGTCAGTCGCATATGGTTCTTCCTATGGAAATCAAACCGTATGAAGCAATCTTGATTAGGACACAGTAGAACACGGTTCAAAAACTGGTTGACATCTCAAGGGTATAAATTCGTAGTTTTTTGAATCTCTACAGAGTGCGTTTATATATTCTCACATGCACCGGTAGTTCAACCGTTTGAAATTTCGAAATATAAACTGGTTTGCAAGTGACCTGTGAGTTCACGGTTCAAATTCTAGCCAGCCATCTTCAAAACATTTCGAAGGAAGAAGAAATCTTTAATATATTATTACTTACTTACTCTATGGTATTAGGAACTCGAATGTTCATAGCCACACCTACAAAAGTACACCACCTATCCCTATCTTGAACTAGTTCTACCCAGTACACCTCATTACACCCTATCCCTATCTTGAACTAGTTCTATTCAGTCCACCTCATTACACCCTATCCCTATCTTGAACTTGTTATATACAATCTACCTCATCACACCCTATCCTATCTTGAACTAGTTATATTCAGTCCACCTCATTACGCCCTATCCCTATCTTGAACTAGTTTTATTTAGTCCACCTCATTACACCCTATCCCTATCTTGAACTAGTTCTATTTAGTCCACCTCATTACACCTATTCCTATCTTGAACTAGTTCTATTCAGTCCACCTCATTACAACCGATCCTATCTTGAACTAGTTATATCCAGTCCACCTCATCACACCCTATCCTATCTTGAACTAGTTCTCTCGAGTTCACCTCATTATATCCATCTCTATCAGGTCCAATCTAATGTTATCCTCCCATCTGCATCTAGGTCTTCCCACTGGTCTCTTCCCATTGGGTTTACTAGTTAGTACCCTGACCAAGGTTCTAGTTTCTCCCATTCGCGTTGCATGTCCTGACCACCATAATCTACGAGACTTTACTATCATAACAATGTATTGTGATGAGTACAGGGTATGTAAATCATCTATATGTAACATCCTCCCATCCACAGTATCTTCATGCCTTTTTTGGACCGATTGTCTTCCTAAGCACTTTCCTTGTTTTCGAACATCCTACATGACTTTTTAGTTATGTAAGGTAAGAGACCATATTTCACAACCATAGATAATATATTATTAATTGACTTAAAATATATTTCTCACTTTATCTACAACTTCGGCTTCGACTATGTCTCCCATTTAAAGTCCTTTTCATATATACACAAACGCACACATCTACCTAATATATAAAACTTTTTATCCTTTCCTCAAACAAATACCATTAAAGTTACTCTCATACTTTCCCACACATATCCCTTTTCTTCTTAAATGAAACCGTTGATAATGAACTTAGTTATTTAAAGTAAAATAAAGGCTAGTAAAAAAAGTAAGTAGTAATGTAACTAAATTAATAATAATAATATTTAGCCCCGCGTCTTACTACCCGTTCGGGTTATACGCTTTAAATACTAATTACGTTTATGGAGTTAGGAATTGGGAAGGTTGAATTACAGGAAGTGAACCCGCATTTGCGTGAAGGGAGAATGGAAAACCATTTAGGAAAAAAAAAAATCATCCGATCGAGATTCGAACCTCGATCTCTCCGTTCTCAGCAGTCGAGCTCAACACGACAAGCGCGTTAGCCAACTACGCCACCGAGGCGGGTCCGTAAGTAAATTGAAAACGACTTTGTCCAGACTCCGTCTTAACTTAAAGATGAGAGACTACCAGGAGAACAAGGCCTTGGAAGAGGTTTCACGCTTGAGTTACGGTACCTCAGCATCCACTACTCACTGTGCCACGGGAAGCGTCATACATATTCATGACGGAGACTACGTCATCTCCGCCGTTACGTCAAAGTATGGGAGAATAAAGGGATGGCGGGAAGAGAGTGGTGCAAAAACTAAATAAGCTACAAGACACGATACTTCTGGAATTTCGAAATATAGTTTGTGACCATATTTTAAAAAAAACGCTAAATCACCAATTTAATAAGTTTTCCTCAGAAAAATAAGCTGATTTCTTAGAATAAAAAAACACACTCTTCAGATTTAAATAATGAATAAATTTTCTATATGCATTTTATTAAATAAAATGATAAAAAAATTCAATAGTTGCTGCTCGAACTAACTTTATTACAAAGTTTGTGACAAAAATTTCAAAAATATTTTATTAGTAGGCCTATACCATCCATACAAAAAGCCTCAAGGGAAAAAAAAAAACCAAATGAATGATTCTTCATATATAAATTTTGATCATCTTTGCTATTGACATTTTGCTAAATCAGAAATTTGCAAAATTCATTCAACTTTAAAAAATAATAACAAACATATATTATTATTAATAATATAAAACAATTTCCCAATATTTGTGAATGTGGGGAATGCCAGGCCGCCACCGTGGTTCGGATTCCACGTTAAACTGTAGGCCCTTCATTTCATCTCACAATCACCCTACCATTACACATTAGCGTAAGTGCGTATAACCCGAATGGGTAGTAAGACGCGGTGCTAATAATAATAATAATATTTCCCAATATCAATTTTGGAAAAAAAACGTTAATACGATTTTTGAAAAATAGGGTGAAATTTTCATAACTAGAATACTAAAGTAAAAATAGCACATATTCTTTATATTATCAGCTCTGTCCTTGAAGTTGGGGATGTAGGGAAAGCGAGAAAAGTCTAGTGTTCTTGCAGTTTTTATATCGAGCTTTTTTTGGCCTAAATAAATAAAATAGTGCTCTATTATAAACGTAGAGATTAATTGTCTTCACAAAGTGTTATGAACAGTTGTTGAATATCAGTCATGAGACTAGCGGCATTAGATGATAAACTTTTTAAATAAAGAGAAAAAGTTGTCATTAATTCCAGAACACCCTTGACAGATATTCAACAACTGATGATATCACCACGTGGTGAAAATTAAACTCTTATGTTTCTACTGGAGAAATATTTTATTCATTTTGGCCTAAGAAAGTTTTGATATAAAAACTTCAAAATACTTACCTTAACTCGCGTTCTGTACATCCCCACCATAATCTTTAACAATATCAACATCCTACCCACCCATTTCAGCGTTCGAATGATCTAAGGCAGTGGTTCGCAACTTATGGCCCACGGGCTGGATCTGGCCCGCAAAGGATTTAGCAACCAAATATTTTTTTTCATAAAAATAAACTAAAATATAATTAGGCTTACTATATGAAAAATATAAAAATAAAATATTTTGGTCGATATTTGTTTTTTAAAACTGGTACATCAATCTTTATCTTTTAAGCCATAAGGCCTGCGATATCAAAAAGGCTGACAAACTCTTGTATAAGGCGTAACTCCCGCAATAGGCTGGACTGATGATAACGAGCAGGTCAGGGTTCAAATCATGGTCGCACATGCTGAGGGTGATCTTTCATAAATAGTTTTATATTCTACCTCCATGAAAATGAGGGTACACTTCCTCAAAATTCTCACTTTCTGATCCTAACACATTAGAAACCCAATCAAGTAGTAAAACACGACTATTTTTAAAAAAAACATCATGACTGCTTAAAAAAAAGACAAATTAAACCAAAATAAGCTATATTCTAATCGTGTGT
>JBCFYV010000001.1:27885308-27905308 GCA_039000515.1 Timema cristinae
TATCTTTTGTCACGCTGAAAAGTTAAGTAGATTTACATCTCGTTTCAAAATAGCCAAAGTCCAACACTTTATCTCAGTCAATAGTGTGTCTACCTATTTAGCTAATGGTCCTGGAATCAACTCCCGTCATGGGCCCCGAAAAAAAATTAAAATTCATACGTTAAAATCGGTTTTAACCTTCCTTACAGTGAGGAAATTAACTAAAGTGGGGTGTTGTGTCTGTTCTAGGTTTAATTTAGTCTATAAGTCTTGTGTTTATATAATAAGCTGGTTTTAAAAGTGAACATTAAATATCTTGAATAATAAATATTTTGAAATGGTAAAACACATAACAACTATCATAAAAGACATGTGAATCGAATGTAGGACATGTTATTTAGCGAGTGCCACACAGAATGTGGTTCTACCAGCTATAATATGTGGTACATTTATGCATTCATATTGCATTATATAAGTACTATGTCGTAACCATTTTCCTATTCTCGCTCTTTGACCTAAGATTACACTACTTTACAGATTCGTATCTTTCTATCGTATTATATAACTCTGATCAGAGGTTTTGAGCTTCAATCCCTATCGAATAAATTAAACAAGTTTTACAAACTTTGAAAATTCTTCTATATCGAACGCCTAAACCATTTTAAAAACAAACAATAATAATTTGTCCTGGGTATTTAATAATTTATATTTATGTTTTATATTAGCACCCCTTCTTACTACCGTTTCGGGCTATACACTTATGTCCTAATCACACTTATGTGTTTTGTGTTGAGAAAGGTAGACTTTAAAGGAACTGTATCCACATTTTCACGTGGGAGAAAGAGAGTGTGTAGAGCTATTAAAGAATAAACCACCCTCAGTACACCCGACCGAGATTCGAGCCCCTATCTCCTTGCCATCCGGTCTATAGTTAGAGTGACTGACGCCTTACACCATTGGGCCACCTAAGCGGGCTATTTTATGTTAATTGGTTTATTTTGAAAGTGGCTTATACTACAGCTCTTAAGGAACAGATCAGAGGTGTGCTATTTTTACCGAAAATATTATTAGTCCTTACATACACATACACTGCCTATATTTAGTTAATACGTTATTGTTAATTTCTAAACTTAGGAATAAGCAATGATTATTTTTACGACTAATAATCGAATACGAAACACATTTTGAATACTAGGTAAGACATTGTATCACAGTATCAAAGAGGAAACGTCACAAATAGTGTGTGTATATATATATATATATATATATATATATATATATATATATATATATATATATATTAATAAATTGAAGGGTTTGTCCGTCTGTCTGTCTGTCATTAGAAATGCACGATTTGAATCGCACCCAGAGGTTTGAAATTTTAAAATTAGTATTTCCTGCACCTAAGAACAGGTATTTTAAAATTTGGATTTGATTTTTTGTAATAAATTAAAAACTGGGTCGGAAGATATTAAAATTAAGTGATTTTTTTTTTCTGTTTGTTAGAAGCAAATAAAAGAGTTACCCGGGCTAACCATGCAATGGATTGCGTGGTTACCCTGGGCAAAACCTAGTCTCTTCTGCTAATTAGATATAAATAACGTTACTCCTTAAAATGAATACAGCTTCTATGTAATTATCATAAGGATAACTATTGATTTTTTAGTTAGATAAAGTTAATTTACAGATTAACGCAAAGCATCTTTATCGATTCCATAAGATTTATGTGTTATATATATATATTCTCTAAATAGTGATATTATATATATATTTATAATATCACTATTTAGAGAATTTCAACTTTAAAAATTTCTGTTTAATTACAGACTTACCAAAAAATATCCTCAAAAATCACTTAAAAATACAATCGCCAATATTCACACAGTCCACATGTTATCCATGTATGTTCCAAAAGCTGCACCAATATTTCTTCGTGAAAATCACTTCTTTTTAATAAACACAATATCAAAAATATCTTATAAACGCACACACATTAATTTTTTTCTCTCTCTCTCTCTACTAAAACGAAAGCAAAAAAAAAAACTCACCTTTTTGTTTTTCAAAAAGGGGTAGAGGATGCGTCTCTCCTCAAAAGACTTGATTTTGGGTCAGCTAACAAAACGTGAATGGTGTTAAAAAATACAAAGAGAAAGTATTTATAGTTCCCCATAAGGTTGAAGGCTACTTCTATGAAGAATGAAGATGGGTGGGGAGGCTACAAAGTTTTGATCGTGGCTGTGGTATGCATAGGTCAGGGGGTGGGGGTAGGATAGGTGATTAGTTAGATGGTTGATCGTCTTCCCAACTTGCAGGGCGGGGGGAGGGGGGGATGGTTGACAGGAGAGATAGAGGTAGGGTACTAGGGGTCCAGTTCAGATGGGAAAGGATAGGGGGGAGGAGAGAGATGGACTTGAAAGATGCTGTCTCTGTCTTCTTTGACTCCGTCTTCTGCAGGTTACGTGAGTTCCATGCGTTCCTCCCAACAAAGAAAGTTTTCGCGCCAATATGATTATGTGACAACCGGCCCGGTATGAAGACCGATGTTCTTCTGTCATTTTAAAAGGAGGATGTATTATTAGCACCGCGTCTTACTACCCATTGGGTTATACGCACTTACGCTAATGTGTAATGGTAGGGTGATTGTGAGATGAAAATGGAGGACCTACAGTTTAACGTGGGATCCGAACCACGGGGAGGCCTGGCATTCCCCACTCTCACAAGTTGTGATTAATACACGTCTTGTAAGAGGTGAAGGAAGAGTTTGGTAATCAGATAAATCTGTGCCGGGACCGAGGATTGAACCCCAGCCGCCAGCACAGAAGTCTGACACCTTACCTCTAGACCATCAGGTCACCATTAGTAGGATGTAGAGAACGCTAGTTAAGGCCAAAGTTTTTGCAGTTTTTTATAGCAAAACATTTTTATTGGTCAAAATAAATAAAATACTGCTCCAGTACTAACATAAGGGTTTAATTTTCTTCACGCGGTGATATCAAAAGTGGTTGAATCTCTATCAAGAGCATAGAGAAATTGGATGAGAAACTTGTTAAATGAAGACAAAAATTTGTCATTAAATTCCAGGACATTCTTCAACAGATATTCAACAAATATTGAGGTAACCATTTGGAGAAAATTAAGCTCTGTGTTTCTACCAGAGTAGTCTTTTATTGATTTTGGCACCAAAAAAAGTGTTTCTATAAAAACTGCAAAATACTGTCCTTATCTCACGTCCCCTAGATCTCCTCCACCTTAAGATTTGTATTTTGACAAGTTTTTTTTTTTACAAAAAAACCTTACTGTCAAAAATAAATAAAATATGGTTTCAGTAAGTTCATTTAGTTTAATTTTCTACTCATAGTAATAGCAATAGTTCTTGTAAATTTGTATAAAGCAGTGGTGGGAAACTTTTAGGAACATGATCAACTTTTAAACTTAAGAAAGGTTCTGAGATTAAATACCATTTTTACACTCCACTTTTGACTGTTGTCTATATGACATATTTAATCTTTCCTACTCCTTCCAAAATATACAAATTAAATAAAATGCGCACCCCATTTACCCTGAAAGGTATCATTCTAACCTTGATCAAATTACACTCTAGCCCTATCTTGTTCCATAGCGTAACACGTCAAAGACCCGCATGAGTGGCTGCATAGTCTAAAGCGCTACTCTCAGAGTAAACTAGACTACCGATGACGAGATCACGGCTTAAATCACGGTTGGGTGTACTATAGGGGATTTTTCCCAAGCTGTTTTCTATTCTCCCTCCATGTAAATGCGGGTACACTTTCTATAAATTCAACCTTACTCATCCCTAACTCATTAACGTAATAAGTGCATTATGTGTATAACCTGAATAGGTAATAAGTGGTGGTGCTAAAAAAAATTATATTCTTGTATTTTTTTCAAAAGTCATGTGGTCTGCAGCGTTTAGTTTTCAAAGATAATGATAGTACCTCTAAACACCTATATTACCTGCTTCGATGGCTGCATGTTCTAAGGCGTCACTCTCGCAATAGACTAGACTGCCAATGACAGGAAGATCGGGCTTGAATTCCAATCGGGTGTGCTAAGGGTGTTTTTCCTTAAATGGTCTCCCCCTCTCTCCACGCAAATGTGGGTACATTTACTCTAAATTCAACTTTACTCACCCCTAACTTTTTAGCGTAATTAGTACATAATGCGTATAACCTGAACAGTTATTAAGTAAGAAAAATGGGTTTAAAAAAAATCACAAATTAAATAGTAAAATATTATCAATGTTGGCTAGAGAAAAGTTTGTAATTTTTAAAACGTTTTTTATTAATCATAATCCTATTGTAGAAACCACCTTACAGGTGTAGGGTTTGTATTGGCCACTAGAGGGCGATGGGCGTATTGATAGTAGTAACGGAAACTTGATGACATCACATAAATATCGTATCTACCTCATATTTCCTCTCGGCCGCGAGATCAAGTTGTATCACTGGTTCTCTGTAGCCCGACGAAATGGAAAGTGACCGGGAGGCGTTTGGAGGCCAAGTTCAAAAAGACTCTAGCTCCAGGCGGTGCAACAAAGCGTGAGCGCGCATGCGCGGCCTTCTTCTTCACCACTGGCACATAAAAGAGGGAAAACATTCAGTAAACCAAGAATATAATTTGTAATTATTTTAAACACTTCCTTTGATAAAATATGTAAATTCGATGGTTGAATGTTCTAAGTCGTCACACTCACGTTATACTGCAATCTATATGACGAGGAGATCGGTATTCGAATCCTGATCAAATGTAATTAGTTTTTCTTCAATTTTTCACATTCTCTCTCCACAGAAATGTGGATACAATTCCTTTAAATTCATTCTTATTCATCCCTAATAAATTAGCGTAATTTAGTACATTTGCGTAGAACACGAACGGGTAGTAAGATGAGTGAAAAAAAACCACTAATCAAGGTCCGTATTTTTACGGGATTTTTAACAAAAACTTTGTTCTTTTGCTGAAACAAATAAAATTTATCTTCATTAGATGGGTTTAGTTTAATTATCTACACATAAAAAAAAATTCAGCAGGTTTTTGAATATTTGTTTTGATCATTGCGGAATTTTACCAGGACATTTTTTATTCTTCGTTTATACATATTTTCTGATTATAGGGGGCACTATTATCTCGACAAATATTCAAAATCTGATGAGACTACCATGCGTAGAACATTTAACTAAACGTAGGCCTACTATTGCAGGGGTAAAACTTAAAAAAAAAAAATACTCACTTTTACACGTCGGTCTCTTCCATTCCCCCTTAAGTTTTTTATTTAGGCAAATATATACACTTATGTGTGTGTGTGGCCGCATGGTTTAGAGCGCTACTCTCGTGTTAGACTAGACTGCCCAAGTCTAGAAGATCGATGTTCAATAAATGTTCGGGTACACTTGGAGTGGTTTTTCCTAAAGGGTTTTCTACGCAAATGCGGGTTGACTTCATTTAAATTAGACCTTCCTAGTCCCTAAAACATTAGTGTAATGGTACGTGGGCGTATAACCCGAATGGGTAGTAAGACGTGGTGCTAAAACAAACTATTGTGTTGAACAAATTAATACATGGCGTCAGCCCACGATCTAGTTATACCGGCGGAGCATCCGCAGCCGTTAGCGATGATAGTGCCAACATTTTTCGGATAGAAGGTGTCATATGGTCAGCACAACAAACCCTCCTGCGGTTAATCTCAGTTATCTAGACCAGAGCGACTACATATTTATCCAAGTAGCTCCTCATTTGTCCTCATGGGGCTGAGTTTCACCCCGTTACAGTCAAATTAATTCAGAGAAAAAATAACTGGAAGCGTCAAGAATTGAACCTGGGATCTCTGGATTTGTACTCAGGAACTCTGACAACTAGACCACAAATGAAATACTACTAATTATAATATATATTAATAATATGTTAATCGGTGTAGTGAGTGGTCAATGCACCTGAATACGAGCCTAGGAGTCCTGGGTTTAGTCCCCGGTTGGTGCCTTAAGTATTTCTCCCGAAAGGGGAACTAGTCCAATAGTCATCAGGGTTAGGTTAATTAGGCTTAAGTTAGGTTAAGTGTTTCCACTGGTTTTACACCCTCATACTCACTTTCATCCTCGTCTTATCGAGACATGGTAAGAGCCTCCACGGAAAGGATGAACGATTAGTATATTTGGGCGTCTCCTAGACAACGGTACGTTAGTATTGGCTAATATTTCCACTAATGGGCTACGAATGATAAAGCCAATTCTCGTAATAGTATAGTAGTATGTTCAACTCAATAGCTCTAGCTATTAAAGATATCATGTAATAATTACATTGGAAGTTTATAGGGATTTCATGGTCTTAGCGTTGAGAGAGGATTGGAAAACAATAGTGAAAATTGCATTTAGGAAACAACTATTTATGTAACCGGCAGGCTTTTGAACCCTTAACTTCCCGTCAACGATAAACAAATACAGTTTAATTAATCTAAGAGCAAAAGTTGAGGCGGGTGAATTTAAAGAAAACTAACAAGTAAACTGACAAGTAAATGGGAAAAACACTTTTGAAACTTATTATACGAGACATTAAACTGGATTCAAAGTAAATAAATTCTTGACCTCTTAAATCGAAGTCAGGAGTGCAATCCACTGCACCAACGCCCCCAGGTGTTTTCAAGTGATGATTACTTTCCTTACATCACATGATGGTTTTGACGCGTCATTGAGCTTAAACATTAACTAGGTTCTCAGAGAAAGTTTAAATGAAATATTACGCAAAATATTATCACCAGCGGCCACACCATAAACTTTCCACCTATCTCATAAGTTATGTTATCAAAACAAGAAATTAAAGTGTATTAAAATGGTAACATGACACGTCACTTAATTTTGTTTAGCTTAAATTTATTTAGATATTACATGCATGCATACATACATACATACATACATACATACATACATACATACACACACACACACATACATACATAATATACATACATACATACACACATACATACATAATATACATACATACATACATACATACATACATACATACATACATACACACACACATACATACATACATACATACATACATACATACATACATACATACATACATACATACTACACACATACATACATACACACATACATACATACATACATACATACATACATACAACTACACACATACACACACCATACACACATACATACATACATACATACATACATACATACATACATACATACATACATACATACATACATACATACATACTACATACATATACATACATACATACATACATACATACATACACATACATACATACATACATACATACATACATACATACATACATACATACATACATACATACATACATACATACATACATAATATACATACATACATACATATCTAAGCCATTCCCTTATAGGGTAGGCAAGAAACTTTGCATATATCTCCATAAACAACTCCGTTCTTAATCTATCCTCACTTACTTTCTCCACACCGTCCTATCCTTGCCTACTCCTTTATTTAAACAAGAGCCATACATCTAGTCATACAAGATCTTTTATTCTTTTCCCAGTTTCTTGTAGTACATTTAGATGCTGTATAACAAGCTACTAGCCTTGGTCGTAACCGAACCTATGAAGTATTCGCTGCTTACGGTAAAGATACTGTACCTATCGGTGTTAGCACATTTTGGCCAGTACTGTATATCACAAGTACAACCGTTGCTCTGTTTTATTCTGAGCGCGCTTGCACTGTTCCTACAAACCAGTCCCCCAACTATAGAGACTGCGTTGCAGGCCAGTATACCGTAGCCGACGTCATTACCACTAGGCGGTAAGGCGGTGCACAGACACAATACAGGGCGCTCTAGAGATTCTTCAAATATAAGTAGCTTATATTATTTGGTAAACAAAAATATAACTAAGCTAGCTCTCTGTGTGAAAAAATTATTAGCATGATACCAGTTAGAAAGTTAAAGCTAAAGTTTAGAAATCTTGTTCTAGCCTTCCACGATAAAAAAAATGTTTTTACGTGGCCACAACATAAAGTTTTTAGATAATGTGGGATTATTTTGTAGGGTTTAATGTAAGTTATAACACCTCTTTTTTTAAACACTTTAAAATTAGAATTTATACTTTTTAACTGTTCAGAGTTTTCACCTACATTTTGGTGAAAGAAGTATTTAAAAAATATCAAAAAACTTGATAAATAATCCGGGATTTATAAACGTCTGCCACGTTTCTTAGTGTTCTCGCAAGTGGCACCTTTAAGGCGGGACTGTAGAAGACTCGAGTTAAGGGAAGTGTTCTTGCAGTTTTTACAACAAAGCTTTTTTTTTTGCCAAAATAAAAAATATATTGCATCAGTAGAAATATAGAATTTAATGTTATTCGCATGATGATATCAACAGTTGTTAAATATCTGTCATGAGCATAGTGGCATTAAATGGTGCACCTTTTAAATGAAGAGAAAAATGTGTAATTAAATTCCAGAACACCCTTGATATATCAACATGTGACGAAAAGTAATTTGTATGTTTTTACTGGAGCAATATTTGATTTCTTTTGAAAAAAAAGTTTTTATTTAAAAACTGCAGAAACAACTAACTTATCACGTATTCCCTAAAGCTTCCACCATAAGGAACTTGACTTTGAATGGCTGACAGCATATACAAGTTCATCATTTAACTTTATCCTGGTACTTCCATCCAATCCTGAACCTGACGCCCAACGTCCTTTTAATCCATTTTCTTATTATCCTCCAATTGTTTCTTCAGATTTCCCTACTAAAATTTTGTGTAAATGCCTATCATCCGTCACCACACATGAGCCATATTATTATCCTTAAAATATTTGGTGTTGCATACAAGTTATGAAGTTCTCCATTAGGTCATTTGATACATTTTCCTCTTTGTTTGTCCTACTTATGCCCGACTATCTTTTTCAGTAATTGGTTCTCATAAACTATTATTTTATTTTTCTTTGGAACAAAGGTTTACAATTCTAACTTACCTGCCTGTTAATTAAATATTTTCCAAAAAAAAAACTGCATTTAATAAAAACTTTTCCAATGAAAAACCACAGGCTGCTAAATCAATGGTATCAAATTCATTGGAAAATTTAGGTGAGTAGCATAGAGTTTAATGCCTTTTAAGTCAGGGTTCAAATCTTTGGTAAATGATTATTTGCTCTACATAATGACTTATTTTATCTTTATATTAATATTTTAATATTTACTTTAAATACACCTTCCCAACGTTTTCCTTTAGATAAGATTATTTATGTTGCATATGACAATAAATGTGTAGTAAATAAATAGATAATATAGCAAATAAGTTATGAGTGGTTTTATTTTATTCCCAGGTGGTAAACACATACAAACACACAGAAATAACTTGTTTCAAACTTTCTTCATTTTTTTTTTTTTTTACGAAATCAAGGGCTAACAAAATACAGGCCTAAACTTTCTTTCAAATCTTGATTGCGATTTTGGTTGTATTTCAAAATAATGTATACCCTTCCTAATATAAAGCAATAAGGTCAGCATTACTCAATTTAAAAACTATATTTTCATAAGCTTGCCCTCACAAAAGATTTGTGACGTAAGGCTTCTGATGAAATATTTCATCCCTGACTGCTATTCGAAAGGGAGATGTAAAGAGACGTTCTTGAATTGAAAGGTAGTGATTTAATCTATAATAATGCATAAAAATATTTAAAATTTTCCAATTAGGTATGCATAGCTAATTGAAATAATAGCATTCAATTTGATTACTTTTTAAGCTTTTAAGAACTTAATAAAGCTATTATTTAAAATGTGTCCTGGGGAACCATTACAAGTACCCCCCCACCCTTGTCATTTTTTGGAAAATATACAGCAATCATTTAAATTATCTCTAATTACAAAAAAAATTAACAGATGAATACATATTGGGTCTAGTAAAAACACATGAATCCGGTTTTTCCATCTACCCTAGAGAAATTAAATTATTAAGGTAATTCTTGAAATAGATATCTGAAAAAGTCGATAAGCCAATGGAAGCTTACAGGTTTGTGCCTGTGTATCCAAACACTGAGGGCTTATTGAAAACTCTTAGAGTAATACCCATTACTATTTCAACAGCGGAGCGATCTTTTAGTCCGTTGAAGAGAAATATATTAGACCTACTTGAGATCAACAATGAGTCAGGACAAACTTAATGGTTTGGCCGTGCTCAATATAAATAAATATATTGAGATAATCTATGAAGAGGCTCTAAAGAATATTTGCCAGAAAACATTTGCGAAAACTTAAATTATAATTTATGTAAATTGTTATCTTCCCCCATCTCCAATAATTGGATATTAAGTTTGGTGATAACATTATATAAAACAAAATGTTCCTTATCATTTATATTGAAATAACTAATTATTCATAAACTGACTCATATTCACTTTTATATAATTATTTATAATTGTTTAGAATGATGTAAGGTAAAAATATAATTATTTATATCATAGTGCCCCTCCGATCATTTTTTCTTCTTTATCCGTCACAAGGAGTACATATTTAAAAATTGAGCAAATGGAAGGACAATCCACCATTACTTCTCCTACTGGCTCTTAACTAACCTTATGAACTGTTAACATTTAGCAATGCTATGGGGACAGGATTGAGACAGGTATAATTTTGGAGAAATGTACTGTTATTTTCATGGTGGAGAAATAAAAAAGAAGCCATTTAGAAAATAGCTACACCATTTACCAGACTGGGAATCGAACCCATACCTCCCTCCAGCTGGCAAACCATATTAGGAGTGTATAGGCAGTGCGCCCAATTATGCGAGAAAATCACCAACTTAAGGCGATTGGCCCTTTTCATTTGGCGCAGAAATACAGAACCGTGGGAACAAAAGGCTATCCTCAAGAATTTGTATTGTTTTGCTATTTTCTTTTCGTAAACGGTTTGTTCAAGAATAGAAGCATGTCGATTAAGTTATACTTTTTATTTACACACCTCCTCTATAATTTTAACAGTGTTCAAATATCGATAAAATTGACATTTTTCAATAGAAAACTACCGGCTTCATAACAAAAAATAAGAAAATATAACAATTAATAAACATTGATACACTATCTTAGAAGAGGTGTTGAAAATATTAACATAAAAATTTCACTCGTTCTCGAGAAAACTAATATTTTGAAACGTATGATTTTTCCGCAGGACCTGTGCTGTAGCTAGCGCCATCTGTTCTTGTTTGTGTGGAAGGATACTTTGGTCGGTTGTGAAGCCACGCACGCCATGCCTTTCACCCTTCCGCACACCATCCCACAAAATAGGTTTTAGACTTGCACTCAACAGAGCCAAGGGCCATAATTTAGAGAATAGTTTGTGTGGTACATTTCCTTAAATTATTTATTTATTTATTTATTTACACCCTACAAATTTCAGCTCATGGGTGGTCTTACAAATTGAGAGTTACTCATATTAAGATTATTTTAGATATTATAAAAGATTGAGTAGTACAAATATTTATATTCAAAGTTAAAACTTATTTCTAATAGCCTACTATTTTTGTAACAGTTTTGTATAGACATTTGATGCTCAATTTTAAAAATCTTGGTTGGCCATCCAATGATTCTTCCACCATTTTCTGAATTTTTTTTTTTTTACAGATTTTAAATCTTTAAATTTTTCTGGTACAGCATTCCAAACCTTAGCCGCTTGAAATGTGATTGATTTTTTTTTCTTCAAAGTTTTTATTTCTATGTTTCGCTACTTGTAGATAATCTCTATTTCGTGTTTTATATTTATGATTTATATATGAAAGATATTTTGGTCACGTCTGAATAGAGATAAGACAGGCATTTCGATTCTATAATTTTAATAAAACCGTGAATTTAAACTCAAAAGACGTCGGTTTTCCATATTAGGCCACGTTAAGTTGTTGTTTTTTTAGCTAATTGCTAACATAATCATTTTTTTTTTAGACTGAAGATAAATCTTAAACAGGAATTTTGTATCTTTTTGATTTTCTGTTTTCTGTCCCCCATGAAAGGTAGCAGTCTTGCCTTGATAGATTAAACTATGGACCTATCTTATAAGCTGTACCGTAACGGAAGCGTGTGGAGTAAGTTCGATACCTCTCGGGTTAAACGAAGTGTGTAGTACATAGAAATTTATTAAAGATAAGTTTTCCCAAAACTTTTGCAAGTTGCGTACCCATTTAGATGCCATGACCTAACCAACGTAACCTTTCTAGCTCCTTATAAAACTAAAGTAAACGAAAGCCTGATATATTTTTAATTATTATAAAAAGTTGTTCTGATTGTTTGATAAATATTTAGGGATTAAATAAATTATTATTATTATTATTATTAGCACCGCGTCTTACTACCCGTTCGGGTTATACGCACTTACGCTGATGTGTAATGGTAGTGTGATTGTGAGATGGAATGAAGGACCTACAGTTTAACGTGGAATCCGAACCACGGTGGAGGCCTGGCATTCCCAACATTCACAAGATGTGATTAAATAAAGAAAATCCTTAGAGAGGGGATGAAAAGCCTAAACATTATATCATGAAATTAAGTCTTCTTCTTTTAGCACTGAGTCTTTCTACCCCTGTGGGTTTTACGCTAATATTCTAATCACGTTAGTAGTTTTAGTGATAAGGAAGGTGATATAATAGAGGAAGTGTACCCATATTTGGTGGTCAAATGGTCTACGAGGTTGATATGACAATATTCTGGACTGCCGGTGTTTGAATCAAGGTGAGGTGTAACTGGGGTATTTTATCGTTAATGGCTTTCCACTCTCCATCCTCGCAAATACGGGTATACTTCCTTTAAATTTAACCTTCCGTCATCCCAACCATATCACTGTAGTTACAGTATTACACATTTTTAAAACCTGAAGAGGTAGTGATTCGTGGGGATATAAAAACAAACAAAAATAAAAAATCTCATTGGTACGTCGCTTGCCCTAAGAAGTCGCTTGCGTACCTTTGGTGTTTCATATACCACGGTTTAGGAAACAATGTTATAGATATAATATATTGATTGAACTTTAAATAGCTTAAGTAAACAACATATATATATATATATATATATATATATATATATATATATATATATAGAGAGAGAGAGAGAGCGATAATGCATTTTTTTTTCTGAAATAAAATACCGAATAGAATAAGCATTTGGTTTCTCCAGAATCAATATTTTATTTAGTTTTGATTCATATTTATGATCCCAAATTCCTATTCGACTATACCTCATGGTTGAGTTATAAATTTCACGTTTCAACATGGTGGTCCCCTGGAGAGAGAAATATCCTCCAATAGTCGTGGGATGATGCATATCACTTAAGTGGAAGCAATTTATAACTTAAGGATACGTTGCCACTTGCGATGTGGATCTGCAGTAGGTTGTTGAAATAACACTTCATGTTCCCAAAACATTAAATGTCATCTATTTTTTCCAATGTACTTCATTACGTAAATGAGTAACTATATTTGAGTACGCGTTGTACACTACTTATTGTGTTTGTCTAAATTGCAACCTTTCAAAGAGATGTTGCAGTAATGCCTTTTTTACAGTCTATTCACCGCAGGAGTGTTGGTCATTGACTGCTATCATAAGATGTTTATTGCAAACATTAGTTGAAAGTAACTATTGTGGACCTATGCGGGAATAGCTATTATTTTTTATACTATACTATCAATCAAAAGTTTTAATAAACGCTTATAATATTATTACCTTCCTGTATAATTGGCTTTTTAGTAACTAATTGAAATAACAAAACATATTAATAAGAATCCTTTTTTGTTTCGCGGGTGTGGTAACAAAAGATTTTATAGTGCATTCAAAAATAAGTTTAAAATATTATATTCACACTTGTATCGTCTTATAACTAACTGACACCGATACAATTTCAAATAAATAAATTATTGTTATAACTAACAGAAAGAGCTATACAAATATAAGTTTCAAAATAAAAGGGTTTTTTATTTTGTAAACACATGCCCATTAACACAACTGAATACGGTTTGCATGACGTCATCAATATCATTCATTTCGTCCTGTTTGCCATCATTATTTATGAAGAAGAGGCAGACTTTTAGAAGGTTTTATTTGTAAAGAATGTTTAAGTGAACTTCCACAAAAATAAAAAAAGTAGTATCTAAACGGTTATTTTCATAGGTTAATTTCTCAATAAAGTAAAAACAGTTAAAAAGGAGCTAATTTAAAACAAATTTGTTGTTGTGAAAGCTTTGATAGCCAAAATATACAGTAACTCAACATAATATGGTCTTGCGAGTCATGGTTTGGCGAATGGATAAATGAGAGTAGATATGTAGCTATCAACTACCAGCATTCCTACGCTGGAAGGACTATACGTCACTTTATATGGCTTGTGTACAATATCTTATGAACCGGTTCCAATTGATTACAAGACCATTTGTCGTAATTATCACGCTGACTGTACAGTGTGCACTGTAAACCAAGCTTATGTTTCGGAATTCTTATTACGATGAGCTTTTAAAGTGGCAAGGTGGTTATTATGACTTATAAAGCAGTTGAGCTCAATCTAAAAGTAGTAGTAATTGAGCGCAATTCAAAAGTAGTAGCATTTCAGCGTATGGTAGAATCACTTTAGCAAATCTACTAGAGCCCTAGGAATAGATTAGAAGAATATTGTTTTCCCCGACTTGGCTTGTAGTCAGGGAGCCCACCAAGTACGTCAAAATTTAATTTGAGTTCAATGACAATGATTTATACCTAAGCTCTAAAAATTTCATTTTAGTTTTTATTGTATATACATTATATTTTGGATTATTTTAAAGTTCAGTAATTATCTAAAGAAACAGTCAAAGCGTTTTGCCTTTATAAAGGAGCAATGTTTCTCTCAATAATTCCCAAATATTAAAAATTATTCTATATATACTCTACAATAAGAACTATGATTTAATTTTTAGATCATAGCTATAAATTGTAGTCAGTTAATAGAAATTATCTTTTATATGTACTTTATATGTACATTTTTCCGCTAAAGCCAGGTTACCGTTTAATGAAGGTGTACTATAAAAATTACACCAGGGACATGCACGTAATTGGGAGAAAAATCATAAAATAAAATACCATACTCATTATTCATACTATAAAATAAATGAACATATGGAAATATTACACTGAACAGAAAAACGTTACTCACTTTGTCTTTATTTTTTCCAGTAGCCAAGCAGGATTTTATGCATACACTTTACTATCTGGGCTACCTGACTTTCTACAAACCATTTAGCCTGATAAATCACACTAAGCATATCAGAATCATTCTGTTGTAGGGCAAATTGCTGCAGTTCCTTTAAACTTTTGACAGCATCTTAATAAATCTTCACGCTATACTTTTATTCTTTCAACACAATTCCCTATGCCTCTTCTTCTTATTATTCCTCCTCTTCATCCTCCTCTACTCCTTTCCCACATTTTTCAAAATTCTCAACTAAGGAAGGCATCAATATCCATTGTGCCTGGTTCAGTTGCACGTTATTGTCTATGTTGATCTACTCATCAGCATTGCAGTTATTTAAAGCAGCTTCATTCATGCAGTTTTGAAAGTCCTGTTGGTCATTCTCATTTTATAAACTAGCAGAAACTTCACTCGTAGAAAATCCTGCTTTTTCAAAACAATTTGTCACATTTTCTGGCAAATTCTTTAAAACTTGACTTATCCAAATAACAGCATCTAGAACCGAGATGGTTCTTGCAAGCTCAGAGGTGGATGATGTAGAATTCAAATTGGGGAGCAAAGATTGCATCTGAATGATGCTCTGATCCATTGGTTGATAAAGACTTGTGGTGTTTGAAGGGAACCAAGCAAGTCGCACGTTGTAAAGTTCAATGTAGGGGTAGCATGTTGCGTTATCCAAAAACAGCAAAACATTGCGGTTTTTCTTTTTCATTCTGCCATTAAAAGCCGTTAACCCTTCCTCCATGATTTGTGACATCATCCACTTCTTCTTGTTGGATCTCCACTCAATGGGAAGTTTCTGTATGTCCATGTTTCTGAAGCCTCGTGACTTTGCTGCCTTACCAATAACTAAGGGTTTCTCCATTTCACCTGACATAAGACCACATAGAAAAACAGTCAATATTTCTTTACACAATTTTCCTTCCAAATATTTTTCACCTTTAAAACATGGTGATTTATTCGGTAGCGCGTGAAAGAATAGTCCAGTTTCGTCATCATTTGCTAAATTTACAGGTTCATATGCCTCAATTATGGAGGGAAGTTTAGCAACCCACTCTTCAATGGTTTCACTATTTACACCACTCGATTCACCACAAAGTTTGTTAAAATAATATTCGATATATTTTGAGAAAACTCTCCAACCATCCATTAGATGCTTTGAATTCAGTTTTCCCAAGTTTTTAAACGGCCATTTTAGCGTGTTCCTGCACCATTGGACCCGATACACGGTGATTTTTCACACTAACACCGTCAAAACACACACTATTTCATTAATATCTTCGTTTGCAGTTTTATTTACTTTTATTTTTATTTTCCCATTAGCACAGTTTTACCACAGCTTCAAAATTTCCATTTTCTTCTTTAGAATCTCTTAAACTTTATTTTTATCGACGCTAAGCATCTTCACAATCTGCTCAATAGATAATTTATCTCACTCACTCGCATGGACGACTTTTACTCTCGTGTTTAGAACAAGCACAACTCTTTATCTTTGAAGCGATAATAATAACTGCCAGATTAAATAAAAAATGCAGGCCTAGAGTCCATATTGAGTAAAATTTCTGGAAGGGAGAAACAATTTAATCTCCATATAGGTAATGCTGTACCGTTAAAAGCTGAATTCCAAAGGTGATTGACAAGTCATTAGCGCAGAAACTGGGAAGAACAGAGATAACAATCGAGAGGGAATTACAGTTCACAATTATGTAAGCAATGTAACAAAATAACTAATAAGGAGAAAGTAAATATACCTGACTTAATATTTTAACTCCTAATAGTATAAAGGAAGAATTAGAGAAAATAAAATTCTGTAAAATGTATAAGATGCCAAAAAATTTCCCAAAGATGTCCACCGGAACATTGGAAATTTTCCGTATAAGGGCTTATTTTGAATTCCTTTTCCGCGTTAGAGAGTTTCCCATTAATCTAGGGAACGTTGAATGTTTTTCAGACCTAAAGTCACGGGACCGTAAAATATTTCTGTTCAAGACAATTTTCCGCTTAATAAAGGGTCCGTTTAAAGCAGGTTTCACTGTATACTCCTCGTACCTCCATGCATCCATGCACTCAAGTGCTACTAACTTTCGATTTGCGCTCAGCTACTACAGATTCAGTAGGTTAAGGTGGAAGTGAATTATTTTTTGCAATTTTTGTATCAAAACATTTTTTGGTTAAATTAAATTAAATATTTTACAATAGAAACACATAGTTTAATTTTCTTCACATGGTGACATTAACATTTCTTAAATATCGGTTAAGAGGAGGGGGGTCATGGAATTTAATGACAATTATTTATTTTCATTTAAAAAGTTTCTCATTTAATGCTGCTACCCTCATGAAAGATATTCAAGAACTATTGAGTTCACCATGTGAAGAAAATTATACTTTATGTTTCTACTGGAATAGTATTTGATTTATATTAACGAAAAAAATAGTTTTGCTATAAAACTGCAAAAATAATGTCATTAACACTCGTTTCTTACACTTACACCTTAATATGATTGATCGTATAAGTTATGGTGAATATTCAAACAAACCATATAAACCTGTTTCTTTTCTACACAGGGAACTAACTGTACAATGCTTTATGATATAAATATATGTTTCTGTTAGTGATTAATTATTGACGTTGAACGTCCAGAAGACTTTGTATTGAGCACACGATAGATTACTAAATAATGTGATTAGTTTTCGGTGTGTATATGTGTTTGTGACTTTCATCGATGGGCACGAGGGTTTAACGTCAAGCTCGTTTAGTTTATCGTGACGATGAGGTCGAGTTTTGAATGCTGGCAGGTTGGAATGTGTTTCTTTCCCTCTCTAAATAGTTTCCCATTCTTCATCCAAGAAAATAATGATACATTTTCTATAAATGTATACTTTACTCATCCATACACCATTTACGTGATTTAATGCGGATATCCCGAACGGGATAATCAATTAGTATTAAAGATACAGGAGTAAAAAGCGGAGATTGAATTTTAAAATTAATTTAGTACGACCATACTTGCTTCGGTGTTTGAATGGTCTGAAACGTAACTCTGTTAATAGAATGGACTGCCAATGATGGGGAAAATGGGGCTCGAATCCCAGTTGGGGGTACTGAAGGAGTATTTTATCAACTGTTTCCCACTCTACTTCCCCGAAAATACGATCACACTTACTCTGAATTCAACCTTCCTCATCTCCATAACACAATAGCGTACAACCCAAAAGATTAGTAAGACGCAGTATTTAAAAAAAAGTTAAACCACTAAGGTTAGTCGGAAGCGTGTCTGCCCACTGAGTTAAAGGTCCCGGGTTCGATATTCAACACGGTAAAAAAAAAGTCGTCACATACACAAAAGCAAGATAATTAAATTCTATTATTTCACCTAAAATTCTGCCTTAATTTGTTTAGCAGACTTATTATCACTAAAACATGTTTTATAATTGAAAAAGAAATTTGTTAGTATGTCGCGTAACATAGTTTGGTAAACATTGCCCAACACCTAACGTGTGTGGTGAGCACGTCGACTGGAAAAGTCCCCCCCCCCTCACTCTTTATCCTCTCTCTACCAATACTACGAACCCCTATCCAACCCCACCCCGTGAAATTGGTATCCAGCTTCCTGCAACGAAAAGTTTGCGGTCACGCCTACACCACTCCTTGTTTGAACTTTACTCACAGACCTGGCTGGCACTTTCTTCCGATGAACGAGGGGACCTCCGCCGTCCTCCCTCCACACCACCTTCCCATCACTTACCTCTTCAATGACATTCATCCGTCGGGGGAAAGTGACAAGAAAACACGCACGAGCACATATGGCACATACTGGAGATTAACATAACAATCTCTTGAGGAGATTCTTCCATATTTAGCTACAATGATGCAGACAACGTGGGAATAGTAAAAACTTTTTTTTCCGGAAGCGATGTATTTGTTGATATCTTTGTTCAACGAATATTACTACTGTCCCTGCTATATGCATATCTATACTAATGAGCTAGTGGCGTAACCAGGGTGAGGCAGGTGGGGCACGTACCCTAGGCACCTAATTTACTAGCAGTACTAGCTAAAAATAATAGTTTAATTTTATTTAACGTATAAGAGTGTATTTGGTTTTTATTATTTGGTAAACGGTATTATAACGAGTAACCAGTCTGAGTACCAATATAAGAATTACCAGCTTCGGAGGCCGCGTGATCTAACGCGCTGTTCTCGTGTTAGACTAGACTGCCGATGATGGGAAGATCGAGGTTAGAATATCGGTCGGGTGTACTGTTTTCCACAGGTTTTCCAAAATTGTTTTCCACTCTACCGCCATGAAAATACGGGTACACTTTCTGTGATATAACCTTCTAATCCTAAAACCACTAGCATAAATTGTATATTAGTGAATAACCGAATGGTTAGTAGGATGAAATGCTAAAAATCAGTCAAATTTTAAAGAATAGTTTTCAAGTGGGGATGGGGTGTCATTTTTTATTTCACCTTAGACTCTAGTAAGGCTCTGGAAGAAAGATAAATTAAAAATGTACCCACATTTGCATGGAAGCGGAGTGTAAAACCATTTGAGAAAAAGAACACCTTCAGTACACTCGACTGGGATTTGAACCATGATCTTCCTCACCTCGCCCTCCCCCCACCCCGCCGGCAGTCCATTCTATTGCGAGAGTAACGCCTTACACTCATGTATCGGCAACTTATCGATCACTTTAGACCAGTCGATCTCACGGTGCATTTCAATCGGTCTCGTCAGAAGATACACCGTCATTACAAGTCGATATCTGAGTCTTTG
>JBCFYV010000001.1:27910308-27922808 GCA_039000515.1 Timema cristinae
TAAGTATTTGAGGAAGGTTAATTTTAAGGAATAAATATAAGAACCAAATAGCCAAAGCTAATATTTATGCATTTTAGTGAGGATCACTCCAATTAGATATCATATTCTGAAAATTGAAAAATGACACATGGACACGGGAATCGAACCCGGGACCTTTGGCTTAGTACGCCAATGCTCGTACCACTGAGCTATCCAGGAATCATCCCATGCCCAGAGTCATTCTTCACTCTTCACTCATATTTTAAGGCAGAGTCTATGATGGACGTGCGGAAATCATCGGCTACAAATTATTCTTAAATATGCAATTCCATACAGTTATAATAATTGTACAAATGGCAGCATTAAGCCAACTCAAGAGTCGAAGGTGGCTGCGTTATCTGATAGCTCATGATATTAATAACTCACACATTTGTATTATTATTATTATTATTATTATTATTATTATTATTATTATTATTATTAGCACCGCGTCTTACTACCCATTCGGTTTATACGCACTTACGCTAATGTGTAATGGTAGGGTGATTGTGAGATGAAATGAAGGACCTACAGTTTAACGTGGAATCCGAACCACGGTGGAGGCCTGGCATTCCCCACATTCACAAGATGTCTTGTCAGAGGTGTAGGAAGGATTTGGTAATCAGATAAATCTGTGCCGGGACCGAGGATTGAACCCCGGACGCCAGCACATAAGTCTTACCCCTAGACCACCAGGTCACCTACCACACATTTGTAGCCGACGATTTCCGCACGTCCATCATAGACTCTTCCTTAAAATATGAGTGATGGATGACATTGAACATGGGACGATTACTGGAGAGCTCAGTGGTAAGAGCATTGGCGTACTAAGCCAAAGGTCCCGGGTTTGATTCCCGTGTCAAGGTGTAAATTTTCAATTTTCAGAATAGAATTAATATTAGATGCACTCACAAAATATGATTAAAAGTAGAGTAGAAAAACGATCAATGATCGTGAGACTTTTGATAAGTTTAAAGATGATTGAGATGCATAATTGTACCAACCCTACCTTAGACCACTCAACTAGCGAAGAAAGGTTTATAATGATTTGTGTATGGGTTAAAAGGCCTGATACACATTCGAGATACACGCTCCTTACGCTCTTAAGTAGTGAGTAACTTTAATTGTACTTAACGTGGGCAATACAAAAACAAAGTTCGCGGGCTGCAATTTAAACGACAGCAAAAACACTTATTTTGTTAATTATTTTATATCAAAACGTGGGTAAAATGTGTATTCTTGCTAATTAAATGACCTACTTTATTAAACATAACAATGTTTGAAAGAAAATTTAAACTAATATAATTTTTAATTTAATATATTTGAAGTATTAAACATTTACTTTCTGACTTTATATGAGCACACGACTTATAAATTAAGTTAAATGGAGAGTAGATACAACACCCGGTCCCCCGACCGTTAATTAATAAGTGTAAATGTGTAAACCCAAATTTCACCCATGATACGTTTTTCGGTCATGCCAGGAATCAAAACCGGGAACAATTGCAAAGCAGAAGAAGACGCTACCGACTGAACTAAGGCGTCGGACTTAACTAATTAATTTTGAGCATGCATTGATGCCATAAAAAAGAAAGAGAAATAAATTTGGCGAGTCTGGTAGAAAGAGAAATTTAAAAAATACAAACTTTGTTGAGGTTTACATTGATATAATTTTACTATGTTATTTGATAGGTATTGATAGTATACATATAAAACGTGATAGCTGCAGATCACATGACCTGACGTATGAATACGTACAATTAGAAGTACCTTTTCTAACTTCCAGATAAGGTTCTTCCTAAGATAGTAATAATAATAATAATACTTAGCACCGCGTCTTACTACCCGTTCGGGTTATACGCTTTAAGTACTTATTACGCTAATGGATTAGGTAATGAGAAGGTTGAATTAGAGGAGGTGAACCCGCATTTGCGTGGAAAACCATTAAGGAAAAACCACCCCAGTTCACCCGACTGAGATTCGAACCTTGATCTCCCGTCCTCAGCAGTCGAGCTCAACACAACAAGCGCGTTAGCCAACTACGCCACAGAGGCGGGTTTCTTACTAAGATTCACGGATTGTAGCTTAAGTTAATTTGTAGCTTATGCAATTATATAATGTTTGTTTATAAAGTACAAGCTAAGTATCCCCATTAAATATAATTACTCCGTGGTAAAAATATCACTATACAGCAAAATAAGCCAATTATTATTTTGTTATCCGATATCAACTTACCTGGGATATACATTTTTATTCCTTAAAAAATAAAATAGTGTGACCCTTACCCTATGTTTTCCACTTTAGGAGGCTATATTTATTTCGGTTCTCAATCTTTTATTTAAAAAAAAATCAACGCAATAAAGAAGCTGTGTCTCAATGAGTTACATAAGTATATGAACTTTGTTATTTCTATTGGACGCTTTGCGGCATTCGTTTATCCGTGACCCATCTCATCTGCTCACACAAGAAAGAGCGATGTAGTCTTGGCCTCAGCTCTGGTCAAGATGGTCTATCCATTGTTATACAGACCGTGATAAATTCCCTCCATTAGACTTTGGTTCGAATACTGTGATGGAGTTGAAGGTTTTAGGTATCTGCTGGGTGACTGGGTACCAGCATTTTCATGGAGGTAAAGAAGGAAATCATTTCGGGAAAACCACCTCAAGTGTACCCAAGGGGTACACCAATCTACCCATCATTGGTAATCCAGTCTACTGTGAGAGTGACGCCTTAGACCATTATAACACCGATGTGTATATTAAGACGTTAATTATTATTATTATTATTATTAGCATCGCGTCTTACTGCCCGTTCGGGTTATACGCACTTACGCTAATGTGTAATGGTATGGTGATTGTGAGATGAAATGAAGGAACTACAGTTTAACGTGGAATCCGAACCACGGTGGAGGCCTGGCATTCCCACATTCACAAGATGTCTTGTCAGAGGTGAAGGAAGGTTGTAAATCAGATAAATCTGTGCCGGGACCTGGGATTGAACCCCGGCCGCCAGCAAAGAAGTCTGACACCTTACCCCTAGACCACCAGGTCACCTAAAAGACGTTAATAACTATTTCCTTGAAAGTACTAATAAAGATATGATAAACATAATCGTCAGATTTCACAGCCAGACAAAGAATAATATCACTGATAAAACTCAAGTAATAGCCATGTAGAAGAGAAAGAAATAGCAATTAGACCCACAAATATAATTTATAATGTGCGTTGCTTGGTTATATAATTAATGCCCATTTCATAACTAGAACCATAGCTATAAACTAACATGCGAATATGAAAATGAAATGAAAACATGAGCTTGTGCAATTATTTATTTCCTTATTTCGTAAGTCAGACATACAAAATACTAATGTATTATTTAATATGTAAGACTGTTTCTTTATAATTAAGCTTGAAAGTTTTAATTTTAAAATTTACTACTTTTTAAACAAATGATAGTTTAAAATAATCACGTTTCTTATATATGTGTGTTAGTATATTTAGTATAATTATATTCGTTACATTTAGTGCCAAAGTAAAAGTAAATAACTATAGAGAAGAGGATAAAAAATTGTAAATTCAAAAAAAAATCAAGTTCGTTTTTTTTAGGAAGGTATATTAAACGTTTACTTTTTGAACCGACTAAGCACAAGACTTAAAAACTAATTTAAATATAGAACAGACACAATATCCAGCCCTAAACAGTTGATTTATTTTTGTGAAAGGAAAAACTCACATTTTCCCAATGATGAATTTTCAGCCATGCTGGGAATAGATCTCGGAGCGCTTAGCTCAGAATTCAAGCACGCTTATGAAATAGCTAAGTTTGTGGACATGATCAATCATTGGCATAATATACTCTCCCCATTTAAAGTAAAGATGTAGGGGACGGGATAAAAGGCCAATGTTTTTGCAGTTTTTATATCAACAGATTTTTTATGGCCCAAATAAATCAAATATTGCTCCAGTAGAAACATAGAGTTTAATTTTCTTACATGGTGATATCAACAGTTATTGAATATTTTTCATGAACATAGCGGCGAAACTTTTTAAATGAAGAGAAATGTTGATATTATATTCCAGGAAACCATTGAGATATATTCAAAAAATGTTGAGGTCACCATGTGAAGAAAATTAAACTTTATATTTGTACTGCAGCAATATTTGATTTATTATAACCAAAACAGTTTTTTACATAAACGCTGCAAAATCACTGAACTTTTCTCGTGTTCGCTACATCCACATCTTAAGATTTCTAACTATGTCTCCAAGTAAATTACCATGTAAAGTACATCCTTAAAATACACTTTCATAAACCTGATAAATAAGTTTCTATTATTTTGTGAGCTGCTTATTGTAAAAACAAATAGTAAAACACGTGACAATAAAAACGATCAAAAGCTTGAGGCCACTTCAAATCGGATTGAAAGAAATAAAGTGACGCGCCTTGCATCATAGATAAAAGGTGGAGCAGTTATGTGTAACTGGTTGCGTTAAAGGCGCTAGAATAGTCGAGCAAAAAATTCCTAAACGCCATCAACCAAGTGGGCTTATAATGTTACAGGGTGGATCTGTCCGTCAATAGGAGAACAAACAGAGGAGGAGGAAAATACATACACAAACACATACATTGTTAATAAATTAGGTCTATGAAATATAATATTAAATAATGAAAGAGATTGAATACAGTTCATAATAATACTGAACCAGCTCACTCAAGATTAGCGCCAAAACGTAATTAAAAATAAGCCGTCCCAAAGAATGAGATAAATGGATTAAATAAAAGTGTATAAATCAAGTAAGTTGATAACGTTTCAAATATAAAATCTGGCACCATTGTTTATAGCTAGCGACGAGTATTTTTTGGCCTAAAAAGTTATTATTTATAATAAAAACTGTATAAACACGAACCCTTACTCACGCTAACTTCTCCACCTTCTTACTTTCTCCACCTTACGTGGTTTATTTGGCACGTACTTGTATCTTTCTCCACCTTACGTGGTTTATTTGGCACGTACTTGTATCTTTCTCCACCTTACGTGGTTTATTTGGCACGTACTTGAATCTTTCTCCACTTACGTGGTTTATTTGGCTCGTGCTTGTATTTTAGACCTTGCTTCAAACTAAGTTTTGACCGTTTCTGACAGTTTTAACGCTGCTCAAAAAATGAGTTCAATAATCATTCAATCCACCTCGGGGGCGGCGGCATGGTCTAAGGCGTTACTTTCGCAGTAGACTAAAATTCCGATAATGGGGAGATTGAGGTTCGAATCTCAGTCGGGTGTTTTAAGGGTGGTTTTTCCAAAAAGTTTTTCCTTTATCCGTTCACGAAAATTAAGTCACACTTCATCTAAATAAAACCTTCGTAGTCCCTAAAACAATTAGCGTAATAATCTAATAAGCTAATAATTCAAACAGGTAGTAAGAAGTGGTTCTAAGAAAATCTATTTAGTCATCCACCTTGTAACGAAGGCTTAATCAATATGACAAGTATATGTGGAATGCCAGGTCGCCACCGTGGTTCGGATTCCACGTTAAACTGTAGGTCCTTCATTTCATCTCACAATCACCCTACCATTACATATTAGCGTAAGTGCGTATAACCCGAACGGGTAGTAAGACGCGGTGCTAATAATAAATAATAATAATAATAATAATAATAATAATAATAATAATAATAATAATAATATGACAAGTACTGTCAAATTTCATAATTTAACAAAGTGAGAAAATAAATATAAGGGGAGGATGGCGCTGTAACTGTTCTTAGATTATTTTGAACTCTCAAAAAAGGTCAAAATCAACGTGAATAGAGTATTTAATCCCACCATGCAGTAAATGAAAGTGTAAATAATTCAATAATAGTTAAATTTTCGAAGGTGTGGCTTTTTAGAAAACGCCAATATTTTTGACCAAAATTGATAACATTTTACTATTTTATCAATATAATTTTATAGGTATTATAAATAACTACACGAAGTGGTACCTCAAGATGCAGTAGTTATTCTGTAAAATCATTATTATCACGAGTGTATCACCATGGACACCCTGATTTGTGTATATAGTACAGAGTGGGGAAGGAATGTTACACATTTAATGACACTATGTCATTACTCTTATAACTACTAAATGCTTCAAATTAAGTTTAAAATAATAACAAAAGATTAACAATTTTCTACATACTCTTGGATTATTAATTGCTTAAAAACAATGTCCTTAAGATGGCCATTATTATATGTCATACACTGTTGTATGCGCTTCTAGAATCTTGACATGACTCTACGCAATGTCTCTGGTTGAATTACTTCAACCTCTACTACAGTTCATTTTTATTTTATTATTATTATATTATTATTATTACCACGTCTTACTACCCGTTCAGGTTGTACGCACTTACGCTAATGTGTAATGGTAGGGTGATTGTGAGATGAAATGGAGGACCTACAGTTTAACGTGGAATCCGAACCACGGTGGAGGCCTGGCATTCCCCACATTCACAAGATGTCTTGTCAGAGGTGAAGGAAGGGTTTGGTAATCAGATAAATCTTTGCCGGGACCGAGAATTGAACCCGGGCCCCCAACTCAAGGTCCGACACCTTACCCCCTAGACCTCCAGGCCACCAGACAATTTTTTAAGTTCCTGAAATGTTATTGGGTGAATCACATAGACTCGACTCTTTAACATAACCCTCGAGAAAAATTCCGGATCTATTAAGCCTGGTGGACGTGGTGGTCCTGGCGATGTATCCAAACATGAAACAAGGTGCCCAAGAAGCATTTTTGAAGCATTTCCATTCATGTTCGACCTTTCTGACCCCTGAATTGCAACGTAAGGGGACGGATACCAACAACATATGACTCCGGTAAGATGGAGCTACGTCCCACACAGCCGGAACATTGGACCTACTCGGAAGACTGACTACCCTTCGGCCAGTCGCCCAACTCCGTTATAAACCAAGCGGCCAGCACGCACTTTTTATTGTGTGTCATGTTTACAAAGACCAATTTAGGGACTTAAAGCAATTCAACAAGAAACATTGCAAAAACTCATGTCAAAATTCTATGAGCGCATACATCAATGTATCGCAAACAATGGTGGTCATCTTAAGGACAGTGTTTTACAAAAATTAATAATTCTAGGCTTTGTGGAAAATTATAAATCTTTTGTCGTTATTTTGAGTTTTATTTGAAGCATTTTGTATTAAAATAGTACAGGCTATATTAGTGTTATTAAATATGTCAACACTTTCTGCCCCCACCCTGTATTTCAGTAAATACATTATTTGTTTTTGGTTAAAAATAACAACTCGATTGTTATTTAAGGGGCATGGCCGAACAAATATAGAAAGAGCTGTAAGAGAGGTTGTTTTTAAAGATATCACTGATGTCGGAAGGATAAATATGCCGTATATACGTTAAACACCGAAAGCTAAAAATCGATGAAAATTTGATAGGCTTTGACTAGTAAACCTTTATCTAAAAAGTCGAGTAAGGTTTCAATTTTAGTTAACTTTTCCAATATAACAAAAACGCAATAATCTGCCGTCATTGCTGCAACGACCAACCAGTATGATTATAAGAAGATTGTAAAAATATATATAAATATATATATTTTCCCACACAGGAGCACTAATTTGCATACGGCCTTGACTTTTAAACCGTTCTCCCTGATTTGGCCTGCATGTTTGATGATTCACACGTCTCCTAGTCACATGTCCATCCAAGCACGGAACATCAAAGGTCAATCAATATGTCAACCTTCATTTTCATAGTAGATTTAAAATGGACACATCTTGTTTTATACAGAGTAAAATGTTTATAATCTTATTGAAACATGATATTAAGTGTCTATATCACACACTGTTAGTTACTGCTAAGAAAATGATTAACTAATTAAACACTAATGTATGGCTTATACATTCATATAAATAAAATTACTACACACATTGTGACAGTATATTTATTTTTATAATCTATTCGTGTTTTTTTTTTTATATTTGGCTGATAACTTGACAAAATTTTAAATTTTACTATGTTGTAGTCTTATATGAATAATGTTATCCATTGAAATCATGTTTAGTTGAGTGAATTATGATAACTTGGATAATAAATTAAACCAGGGATCTTAGTTTGTGATTTAAATATATACTTATTTAATTCATACAAGCGAATTATGCTGAAATTTAAATCATAAAAGTTTTTTAGCACAGCATCTGACTACCCGTTGGGGTTATACGCTTATGTACTAATTACGCTGATAGTTTTATGGATTAGGAGGGCTATATTTATAGGACGTGTACCCATATTTTCGTGGAGGGAGAGTGAAAAACCATTTTGGAAAAAAACTCTCAGTAAACCCGACCGGGATTAAAACCTCGATCTTCCCATCATCAACAGTCTAGTCTACTGCAAGAGTAGCTCGTTTGACCTAAAATGGTATAAAATAATTTGTGATATTTTATAATATACAACAAATTCAGGGTATTAATAAATTTAAAATGTTTATGGAATCAACTTTTATTTAAAGGAAAAGATTAAATTGTAGTAAAATTACCCAAAGTCACTTATTAAACAGGGGAGATTACACTAATGCTATCAAATGGACCACATTTCAATGTATATGTGATTGAAAATCATTTTATGCCATTAAACCTTATAAAGTGGGAGCATGACTTAAGAAGAATTTGTTCCCTTTCAAAATAATTTTAATAACCTGTTATTTTATGTGCATATTAAGGATAAAGCTTCCATGCTGGTGGGCATGCATCTAAATGTAAAGTTCATTTAGTATAGTTTACCAATGATGTAGAGGTCAGGGTTCAAATTCCTGTTGCGTGTATTAAGGGTAGTTTTTCCAACATGGTTACCAATCTACCTCCACACAAATACTTTTAAATTTCCTCTAAAATTATATATTTTTCATCCCTAACCCATTATCGTAATTAATGTATGAGTAGATGCACAACTCATTGGCCGAATGGTCTAACCTCTAAGGTGTCATTCTCCTGACAGACTGGCCTGCTGATGATGGGGAGATCAAGGATCGAATACCGGTTAGGTCTATTGAAGGTGGACATTTCTAAACAGTTTTCCACTCTTTTTCTCACGAAAGTGCGAGAATGATTACCTCTAAAATGCTGCCTTCCTTATCTCTAACGCATTAGATTAGTTAAACTATATGTAGATAACCTGAACAGGTAGGAGACGCGTTGAAATAAAAATCAAGCTCTCCTCCTATACAACCATCCATCCATCTTATTGTGGTCGAGTGGACAAGTTAACCTATTTGATGGAAATTAAATTTTTTGTAACCTTGAAAGAGAAGTATAACTCGCCACGCCCTTTTGACCTACAAGATGTAAATTTTTTCCACAAAAGTACGGTGAGTTTTTTTTTATATACCATCGCCAACCGCACCATCCAGTATTCACCTGAACAACTCTTTACGTGACTATAGTTCAATTTTCGTATAAAGGACCCTAGCCAATCGACTAGAAAGGGTTTTTATTGCTAGTTCTTACTTTTTATTTTAATCATTGCGTCTTACTACCTGTTGATGTTGTACGCATATTTGATAATTACTCTAATGGTGTAGTAATGAGGAAGTAATAGATTTAGAGGTAATCTGCTCGAATTTGCGTGGAAAGAGAGTGGGAAACTATTTTTTTAAACCACAAAACCACACTTAGTAGACCCTTCCGGTATTAAAGCTCAAACCTCCCCATAATTAGCAGGTCAACACGAGAGTGAAGCCTTAGACCATATGGCCACTGAAGCGGGTTAGCTAGAAATGTACAAGATCTACTTTAATATCAGATCATTTGATCTGTAGCTATCAATTTTTATAACTAATATTAATACCTACAAAAGAACACTGATCCCCTCTGTGGTATAATGACCAAAGTCGCTGGCCACAGTTCCTTAAGTTCCCGGGTTATATTCCTAGCACTTCCAGATTTATTGTGAAGCAGTGGGTCTGTAAAGGGGTCAAAATCAGTCTCGTGAGGACAAATCAGGAGCTACTTGAATAAAGAAGTAGCATGTCCGTTCTAAAAAACTAAGGTTAACGGGGGGAGGGTTCATTGTCCTGACCACATGACACCTTCTATCCGTAGCAGTTGGCACTATCTTCACTATTTAAAAAAAATACTACGCTTGTTCGGTATAGCTCGATTGCGTGCTGATGCAATGGAGTTTATTTTTGTATGAAATAGCACCAATAATGTAATAAAAAAAATTGTATTTTCTTAAAGGCTGTATAAATCCATGCATATAGGAGTAATTTTCAACTATAAAGCCCTTGCTAAGAAAAATTGTTCCATGTACAGTGGGGTCCCAGGCTGTGAAGTAGGAAAAAGTAAAAATTTGTGTCCGGGACTGTACTCGATTCATTAAGAAATAGCTTACGTGATGAGATGACCAACAGTATATATTACATAGTTTGACTACCTTACGAAGAACCTTATCTGTCAGTTCAACCCAATGGATCGCATTTTTCTAGTGGTCAACATTCCTGGCTAATAATTTATAGACCTTGGGTTCGATTCCCAGAGGTACCATAAGTATTTTTCCAAGGGGAATTTTGTTCCAATGGTTGGTTAGGCTTAAGTTATTTTTAAGACTTCTACTGTCACCACATAGTAATTATCATCATCATAATATATTCTCATCTAGATGAAGTTACCCTGACTGCACGAGTGTCCCAACCTTAGAAGAAGGCTAAATATTCGTCACTACCAGTTGAAGACCAGGAATGTCTAGCTGACAAACCTGGGCGATATATGCTAAAAATATAAAATAAATAATTTACTAGTGATTTAGCCCCGCTCTACTGGGTAGACATTGTAGTGAAATATATTATTTTTAATCCATTTTTACGTATCTTTTTTTTGTTACCATGACATTTTACCACCAAAATAATTAACGACTTTACATAAGGGTTGGTACAGATATTGAGGATATTTTGGGAATAATTGTGCATGTAGGCCTATATAAACAGGGAGAAGGGACAGGAAAATAGCATTATTAACTAATTTTTTGAATCACTGCCCACCCTCCTCCCCATCTCAATGTGACAGGCAGAGATGCAAAAACCCTCTCACTAGCACTTCAGTCTTTTATATTTTTATCACCACGTCTTACTACCCGTTCGGGTTATACGCTTATGTACTAATTACGCTAATGGTTTTAGGGATTATGAAAGTTATACTTATATGAAGTGTACCTGCATTTGCGGGAAGGGAGAGTGGAAAATCATTTTGGGAAAACCACCCTCAGTAAACTCGACTAAAATTCTAACTTGATCTCCCCATTATCGGCAGTCTAGTCCATTGTGAGAGTTGCGCCTTATTCCACGTGACCATTGAATAGGGACACGTTATAAATTATTATTTTTTCACACCTTTTCACTACCTGTTCTTGCTATGCTATTATATTACTGCCGCTAATGTGATAGGAATAAGGAAAAGGAGAATTTAGATCAAATGTACGAACATTTACGCAAAGAAAGAATTATAAAACATTTGTAAGTAAAAAAAATCATTTCACCCTGCCAGGATTCAAACCCAGCCCTTCCCGTCCACAGCACACAGGACTAAACGAGTTTGACATTTAGTCCGCGTGGCGCGGGGTCTGTTCTCTAAATAGTAAAGACCGGCTCGTGTGGACCGGACTTGAGAGGAAGACGGTCTAGCCCTACCGGTCGACGGGTGTATGTTCTTTGAACCTGCTCACCTTGGCTACTCTCGGCAGGTTCTTGTCATACAACTTACAGACTAGCGAGAGCCGCGCTTGGCACAGGCAATCACGGATGTAGAACCGAGGAGAAGTTATTGATAGGACTGCTTGACCACTGTATACCTCACGGGACAGGCAGGGCCCACATACATACACTCGTACACAACACATACACTCATTTACAACACATACACTCATATACAACACATACACCATAATCAACACATACACTCATATACAAACAACAATACACTCATATACAACACATACACTCATATACAGCACATGCACTCATATACAACACATACACTCATATACAACACATACACTCATATACAACACATACATCATATACACACATACACTATAACAACATCACTCATATAACAACACATACACTCATATACAACACATACACTCATATACAACACATACACTCATATACAACACATCACTCATATACACACACATACACTCATATAATACATACACTATATACAACATAACTATATACAACACATACAGAGAAATATTTTACTAAGATTATTAAAGAAAAACACTACAAAAAAATTCATTTTAAAAATAAAACTTATTTCAAATGATCCTAATTCCATTGGATTCAAAAGAAGAATTCGAAAAAAAAAAACATCACTTAGATAGCCATCTCCGTTCAAACGTAACTGTATACACTATAGCCCAGTTAATCGGTAGTCGGGCGGGGTCTTAAGAGATATATTTTTCAAATAAGTG
>JBCFYV010000001.1:27927808-28227808 GCA_039000515.1 Timema cristinae
TTGATACTGTATGAACATGACTTGTAATTATTATGAACAATGATCGTTGTCTGTAATTACATGTCTCTCTCATTGGTTGATAGCCGGTGAAAGTATATAGGTGCTCCTCCTGTTAGATTTCTCTGGGTTCAAATCGTGATGGTCCTTCTTGTAAAGTCACATATTCTTTCCCTTGTGTCCTTAATTAGTTACAATGTGCTCATACGTTGCTAAGTCACCAAAAGGATGAAATGATTTTTTTTTATTCTCGTGGATATTGAGGCTTATTATTATCTTTTGTAAATTCACACATACGGAAACTTAGAATAAACGTCAAGAACGTCTATTCTGGTTTGTGGGTTATAGGAATATTATTATTATTATTATTATTATTATTATTATTATTATTATTATTAGCACCGCGTCTTACTAACCGTTCGGGTTATACGCACTTACGCTAATGTGTAATGGTAGGGTGATTGTGAGAGGAAATGAAGGACCTACAGTTTAACGTGGGATCCGAACCACGGTGGAGACCTGCCATTCCCCACATTCACAAGTTGTAATTAATACACGTCTTGTCAGAGGTGAAGGAAGGGTTTGGCAATCAGATAAATCTGTGCCGGGACCGAGGATTGAACCCCGGCCGCCAGCACAGAAGTCTGACACCCTACCCCTGGACTAACAGGTCACCGTTATAGGAATACAATCAGATAAACCGATATGGTCTTTAGTTTTTTCCTCAAATTGTTTACTGTTCTACCTTCATGCATGTTTGTGTACATTTTATAGAAATTATATCTTTCCCATTACTACAACATTGGTATGATTAGATATAGATAGCCGAATAAGTACTAAGACGTGGTATGTATACGAACACTTACATGTTTTTTAGATCCATTACTGTTTCCAGCCTAGGGCCCGGGTCAGTTCTTTATTCAAGTCATATATTTTCCACTACCGGCCTGCTAGGCCTGTCGTAGCTTCATAAGCCTTAAAATCTAACTTAAGACTATCACAGACACAGCATTACGGCCCCAGGCGTTAATTCATCATTCATCATTTCATCAATGATACATTTTTAGAACATGCTGTGAATCGAGCCCCGGGAATCTTAGTTCAGTCGACAGACACGCTACCGACAGCACTAGTGGGTCGTATATATATACATATACTTTCCACGTCATTAACTAATGGTCACCCACCTCGGTGGCCACATGGTGTAACGCACTATCTTCACAGTAGACTCGGTGACCTGGTGGTCTAGGGGTAAGGTGTCAGACTTCTGTGCTGGCGGCCGGGGTTCAATCCTAGGTACCGGCACAAATTTATCTGATTACCAAACCCTTCCTTCACCTCTGACAAGACATGTGGGGAATGCCAGGCCTCCACCGTGGTTCGGATTCCACGTTAAACTGTAGGTCCTTCATTTCATCTCACAATCACCCTACCATTACACATTAGCGTAAGTGCGTATAACCCGAACGGGTAGTAAGACGCGGTGCTAATAATAATAATAATAACACAGTAGACTAGACTGCCAATGATGAGGAAATTGAGGTTCGAATCTTTGGTCGGGTGTACTAAATGGTTTTCCACTATCACTCCACACAAATGCGGATACACTTCATATTAGTTATAAGCAACCTAATCCCTTAAACAATTAGCATAATTAGTAATAATAATAATAATAATAATATTTAGCACCACGTCTTACTACCCGTTCGGGTTATACGCTTTAAGTACTAAGTACGCTAATGGATTAGGAATTGGGAAGGTTGAATTAGAGGAAGTGAACCCGCATTTGCGTGGAGGGAGAGTGGAAAATCATTTAGGAAAAACCACACCCAGTTCACCCGACCGAGATTCGAACCTTGATCTCCCCGTCCTCAGCAGTCGAGCTCATCACGACTAGCGCGTTAGCCAACTACGCCACCGAGGCGGGTCATAATTAGTACATAAGTGTATAATCCTAAGGTGTAGTAAGACGTGGTGCTAAAAATCGTACGGTTGGCGAAACCATATGGCGACGCTACGATACAAATCTAAGTTTGCACTGTTTGCGCCTGTAGGGGTAGGCAAAACATTAAACTTCAAGCACATAACAAGAGTGAAGTATGGTGTAAACTATGGCAGCCAACAGTTCAATGCCTCTATGCTAACGGGCGCCGGCACTATAGTGTGTAGGGATGTGATATTGAAAGAAAAGTATCGATACTGTATTAATTTAAAGTATCGGAAGAAAAATATCGATACCGTAATAGTATCGAAAGAAAAGTGTCAATAACAGTACCGGTATCGAAATTTAAATTTGGAAAAAATAAATTTTGTATTAAGTAATAATGTCAACGTTTGCATAATAATAATATTTTCATATTTAAATATTTAAAATTATAATGATTTAACCATATTATAGTATATTAACTCTATCGCGTCCATGTTAAGTATTGAAACTTGAAAGGTATGATAGATTGTATTTTATAATGGAAATTATTAATGGTTTTACCTCACCAACTTTCAAAATATCTATGAAAATTTAACTGATGGAAAGTTATTTAATAGCTAAATATGATTAGTAATATATTTTTTCAATCTATTGTGTACCCTTCTTTAACCATAGTAAAAATTTAATCCAATCATGAGAGAAGATAACAAAAAAAGTGGTTTCTTTCGATACTAATCCGACATAGGAGTGTGAATACTAATATCAGTAAAAGCATCGGCTAAAAAAAAAATACTAGTATCGAAAGGAACATATTAATATTAGTAAAGAATCGATACTTTTTTCACATCACTAATCGTGTGTGTCAAAGGTAGGAGTGATGGGATGCATGTGTTGCCTACCCCTCCAGGTCATACAGGGCCAACTTTGACGTCCTCGTAGCACCCCCATTTGACATCGTCAAGCCCAAGTTAATTACGCGGAAATACTTGTCTTGTCACCCACTACAGCCTGTATAACATTTTACCTGAAGTTATGAATAACCTTAGACCATATAGCCAATAAAGAGGTTATTTATGTATATAATTGAGTATATTAATGCATTATGTAAACATTTAAAATACATACGGTAAATAGATATACTCTTCTGTGTATTAACTAATAGGTACAATACATTTTATACGTTGTTTGATAGTTAATTAGAGGGGACGTATAAATAATTCTTAGTGTAATTTACTTAAAAGTATTATATAATACCTATAGAATATTTTAACTACTTATTTTATAGTATAATCGTTAACACTTAAGTCCTATACTAATTGTCTATTACCTTGCGCTTACCTTTATCCATTTTTAATTTACAAGTATTTTATAAATCTAGCACAAGTGTATTATAAGCATTGGTTTAAAGGTTTATTAATTTAATCTCAGCTGTATTTAGAAAGTACTATAAATACTACGAAGCCATGTTATAATGTTGACTGGTTCCTTAAGAGATCTGAGCTAATAACCGCCTTTGTGGTTTTTATGACCTCATCAAAGGAAGATGTTTACCATCAAGGTAAAGTACGATTATGGTAAGAAGAGAATTTTAGAGAAGCCAAACTTTGTTAGTTTAACATTTATAGCAGTTTACTCTAATTTTACTAGTTTATTTCCTTATCGATACTTTATATCAAAAGTCACAGCTTAACGACGTTGCCTACTTGGTGATTTTAAATCTATTTTGCGAAGCTGGTTGCGTTTAACTTTACTCACTTAAGCACTGTAAGCACGAACACACTTATACGCCGATGTTACAGTACAAGCTAGCAAGAGAAGGAAGAAAATGCGAGGCCTATTTCCTATGGGTTAATAACACTTCCCCTCTTCCTCTGATGAGTTTTCACACTCACGCTACTAAGTAAAATTTGCTTGCTTCTTAAAATTATCCTTTTTCTTATTTTATATTCTGGATAGGCATGTTCATCCACGGGTTTTTTCAATCTACATCCTGGCATAAAGATTCCTACAGGTCATGTTCGTGAATAAACCAAATAAACCGAGTTGTAGACGATTTATGAAAAAATACGCTTATAAAAAATTATTTTAATATCAAAATTATGTTTGTGATACTGTATGATTCTTTTTAGAATTATTAAATAATGTATAGTTTGTTACAATATTATTTCCTTTAAACTCGCCGAATAAAACGCAAATACATTTAAATGGGAAATCCTATCTTGATTTGTCATCACGTCACAGGTAAGCAACGTACTTAGGATCAATTTACTTGACGTATGACTACATGAAAGTGGGTTTAATGGCTGTGTTGAGGCTTTCAAATACTGTTCTTCATAAAAAATAAAAATACATACGGATAGTTAACCTCAATTATATTGTAGCACTTGAAAAAGTCTATAAGCACAATTTTTTTCACTAATATTTACGATTAGTAAATAATATTAATCAAAATATTCAATTTAAATCACTACTGAATATAATTTATTAGCACATATATAATTCGCATTGTATGAAACTAAAACACGTGTTGTGAATGTAGAAACTAGAAACATGTGGATAAATATTATATATATGAAAACAGTGATCAGAGGCGACGAGCGTACCATAGAGAAAGGAATAACATAGTATACATTTCTCTATGAGCGTACCAACATGCGCGACTAACAGAGGTTCTATTTCTATTTTGTTGGTAGTTTTTTTTTTTCGAGACTTAGTGAGCGGTTTACCTTCAACCTGTTACTTTTGTGTTACAGTGATGCGCGCGCATCTTAAAATTTCACTCTCATCATTTTTTCATAACGCGCCTAAAGAAGTATAACTTCAAAAAAATAGCACCGTTATCCGTTCTGGTTATTCGCTTTATTCTTACTAGAGTCCTACTATACCCAAGAGAAAACTTTTTTTTTGTTCGTTGTGTTTTTAAAGTTGTGGTCTGATGAATACTACATGTTGATTTCTGAATCATCTTAATTTTTGTAGAACGTTGTAAACATTCTAAGAAAATTATTTAATGGCTAGTTTTTATGCAAAAAGAGGACGAGCTGAAGTTAAATATAGAGGGATTTAAAGGTGTAACACCTTGATAAAAGTAGTAGGTCAACCATTTCACTGTTGCTACTAAGTGTATAGAATTAGATGTAATATCTAGTTATCACCACACATATTGGTTTGGTGGTATTCACAAAATTGCATGGCTAAATAATTTAAGTTCTAAGAAAATAAGAAATAAACTATTCACCTTTAAACTTTCAAACAAGTTGGGAATACCAAATTTTAAGTTGACATTTGAAAAGAAGGTTTCATCAAGGCCACATCTAAATCACCATTTTTTTTTTGTAAAAAAAAATCTTCATTTGTACATTATTTTTAATGAGACCAACAACCTTTGACAAAATATCTCTACTCAGAAATTATTTTTAAAATCATACTCTTGTATTAAAGTATTGTTTGAATACAAATTTTATTTAATCATAGCCATGATTTGTATTGTTTATTTTGAGCCGTACTGATGGAAGTAAATTATTATAAGCTCTAATTTGAACCTAAGGACCCTGGATTTACTTACGTAGTAGCTAAACAAAACTAAGTTTATTTGGGCACACTTTCATCCTATTATCTAGTTTATACATAAATGTTCGTGATATTGTTGAGTAATTATTATTTAATGCGCTCTTATTATGATGCTAAATCAATGTCTCTTAGAGATTGCACGTAAACTAGTAAAATAAAAAATTTAGGACTACAAAATATTGTTTTACTTTAATCTTAATTTTTTTTTATAGACGAGGCTATCCACATGTTTACATTAATAGGGTAAGAATGAGTGGGTAAAATCAGAGGAAATGTACAAAAGTTTCATGGAATGAGGGTGAAAATTATTAAATAAAATCCACCCTCAGTACATCCGACTGAGATTCAAACCTTCAACTCCCAGTCACTGACAATCAAATATATTGTGAGAGTAATGGCTAAGATCACGCGACTACCAATGCCGGTATAAATATATATATTGGCATTGTGTCTATTACTACCCGTTCGGGTTGTACGCACTTACGCTAATATGTAATGGTAGGGTGATTGTGAGATGAAATGAAGGACCTACAGTTTAACGTGGAATCCGAACCACAGTGGAGGCCTGGCATTCCCCACATTCACAAGATGTCCTGTCAGAGGTGAAGGAAGGGTTTGGTAATCAGATAAATCTGTGCCGGGACCGAGGATTGAACCCCGGCTGCCAGCACACTAGAGTCTTAGATCTGTGGGACAAATAAAAAAGCTTCCCAGTATATAAGGTTTTTTTAACACTGCTTCTTACTACCCGTCCGGCTTATACGTACTTTTACCAACTACTCAAATGTGTTAGGGATCAGGAAGGTTGAATTTATAGGAAATTTACCCGCATTTACGTGGAGAGAGTGTGTAAAACCGTTTGGTAAAAAAACTCTAAACCTGTCCAGGATCAAGATACCAAGTTCGGAAATATATTTTTTTAGAGTAACGGCTCAGCTAAGACCATGCTGTTACCGAGGTGGGCTATGAATATATTATTTTAAACCAAATAGAGGCCAGTCATTAACATAATGAATGATATAGTTATCACATTTTTCGTCGCCACCACTTTCTATCTACGATTAAACATAATTTTTTTCATCATATTATTATTTTAGTATTATTTTATATTATATTTTATTAATTATTATTATTATTATTTATTATTATTATTATTATTATTATTATATTATTATTATTATAGCACCGCGTCTTACTACCTGTTCGGGTTATACGCACTTATGCTAATGTGTAATGGTAGGGTGATTGTGAGATGAAATGGAGGACCTACAGTTTAACGTGGGATCCGAACCATGGTGGAGGCCTGGCACTCCACACATTCACAAGTTGTGATTAATACACGTCTTATCAGAGGTGAAGGAAGGGTTTGGTAATCAGATAAATCTTTGCCGGGACCGAGGATTGAACTCCGGACCCCCAGCACAGAAGTCTGACACCTTACCACTAGACCGCCAGGTCACCCAACTCCTCATAATAATTGGCCACGCTCAAACCCGTCAAGACATATTACTGTATATACGTAGGACTACTTGGCTCAGTCGGTTAGTGCTCAGGTTTCCGAGCTAAGAGTTCCAGGTTCAATACATCATTCGTCAAATTAATTAATTAATTAATATTTAGCACCGCGTCTTACTACCCGTTCGGGTTATACGCTTTAAGTACTAATTACACTAATGGATTAGGAATTGGGAAGGTTGAATTAGAGGAAGTGAACCCGCATTTGCGTGGAGGGAGAGTGGAAAACCATTTAGGAAAAACCACCCCCAGTTCACCCGACCGAGATCGAACCTCAATCTCCCCGTCCTCAGCAGTCGAGCTCAACACAACTAGCGTGTTAGCCAACTACGCCACCGAGGCGGGTCATTCGCCAAATTGAGGTTTACTCTTTAACCGTGATTTATTAACTGTTGTAAGAATTTGTGTTTGTTAGTCAGAGTTTTTTTTAGAACCGCGTCTTAATACCTGCTCAGGTTATACGCTGATTTACTAGTTATGTTAATGGTTTTAAGGATAAGGAAGTTTATATCTAGAGGAAGTATACCAACATTTGAATTAAGGGAAAGTGGAAAATAATTTTGGAAAAACCACCCTTAGCATATCCGGCCGAGATTAAACCTTGATCTTCCCGTTATCGGAAGTCTTATCTACTGCGAGAGTAACGCGTTAGACCACGCGGTCACCAAGGCGAAAGGTAAAATAGTTTATAAGGCGTAGGTGAACAACTCCAGAGGTAAAAGGGTATAAGGCGTCAATCTCACAATAGACGGGACTTCTGATGGTGTTAGGTTGGGATTTGAAACCCGGTGTGGTGTTCTGAGGGTGTTTTATTCATAACTGGTTTGCCCCTTTCTGCAAATACTGGTGCACTTCCTAATCCCTAACACATTAGCGTTGTTTGTACATATGCTTACAAGCCAAATGGATAGTAGGACACTGTGTTAAAATTAAAATAATTGTATCTAATAAATAGTGACGTGTGAAAATATTTCCATACATATTGACGGCGCCCTTAATCCGATGCTTAGGCTGTATAAATTAAAAAGTTTTTTCCTTGACAGAACGTTGATATAAATAGATCATCAATAAATCTTTTTAATAACATTTTGTCTATGAATATAACGCCGAATCAGACGTGACTTCAAATTTGGACAAGAATAGTCAAGGCATACATGATAAAACATTGTATATCGGTTGTTCGACCAAAATGCTACCACTCGACCTTGAGAATGAAGGTGTGTCAACAAGTCACGTAAAAATATTCAAGGTCACGTGACTGATCAGTCTAGCAGAATTAGAGTGAACATAAAATGACAAGATTTTTTTTATTACTTCATTTGAAATTACTTCTCCAGTCAGTACCTTTGCCTAGCAATATATTAGACTAATTATTTATCTTTTTTTTATCACACCGAAATTATAAAAGTGAAGATGAAAAAAAGGGGAAACCATCCGGAATGTGTTTTAATGTTTTAAGCCCTGTGCATTTTATGTCTTCTATAGCTGTTGAAAAGTTGAGAAAGAGAAACACAAACTTATTGTCTTTTAAGTTTAAACACCTTGGCGAGAAGAAGAAAGTGATGGTCTATCAACCAAAATATGCGAAGGAAAACCACTGTAGGAAGCACTTCTCAGGAAAGGGAGGGGGGGTTGAGGACACTTGAATCCTAAAGAAGACAGGAGGTGCACAGCAACAAATCGATGTAAGGCCGGAGTGTAGGGGAAGCAAGCAAGGGCCAGTTTTTACCAATTTTTGTATATTTATTTATTTTGGTTTATTTATCGTGCACTTTATGAACCCTACTGATTGTATCAGTACACGAAAATTTTCTTTGAACGAGAGCGAAAGGGCTTACCAATGTTGCCAGGATAATTGTTTTCACATACCTTCCAGTTATATTTTACATACTACAATCGGCATGAGACCAATGGCTTTACTTTATCTCCGAAGGAAGTTGTGCTACGGATTTGAATCGCTAACAGAAAAATCCGTCAACCCCAGTTGGGTTTGAACCCATGAACATCGAGTCTTGAGGCAAACAATTCACACCAAGACCACCAAGGTCAATAGGTTTTTTTATATAAAAAAATTGTTTATCAAAATAATTCAAATATTGCTTCAGTAGAAACATACATGGTGATATCAACAGCTGTTTTTTTAATATATGTTAAGGGTGTCCTGGAGTTTAGTGAAAACTTTTTATTTTAATTTAAAAGTTTCTCATCTGATGCCGCTATACTCATGACAATATTCAACAACTGTTGATACCACCATGTGAATAAATCTAAACACTATTTCTGTTTACCCGTCTCGGTGGCATAGTTGGCTAACGCGCTTGTCGTGTTGAGCTCGACTGCTGAGGACGAGGAGATCGAGGTTCGATCTCGGTCGGGTGAACTGGGGGTGGTTTTTCCTAAATGGTTTTCCACTCTCCCTTCACGCAAATGCGGGTTCACTTCCTTAATTAAACCTTATCAATTCCTAATCCATTAGTGTAATTAGTACTTAAAAGCATATAACCCGAACGGGTAGTAAGACGCGGTGCTAAATATTAAATATTAGTATGTTTGTTTATTTTGGACAATACAAAGTTTCGCTATAAAAACTATAGTAACATTGCCTTTACTTTCACTACCCACTCCCGCCTTAATAAATCATATTCAATCAAAATACCTGGTACATTTATATTGTTATTGACCAGTAGGGCTGGTGACTCATCAGTCCAGGTTTAAATCTTGACCGGACCCACTTAGGGGTACGAATGATCTAAGTCATCGTGCTCGCGATAAACTGGACTGCCGATGACGGGAAGATCAGGGTTCAAATCCCTGTATAGTGTACTAAAGGGGATTTTCCTTAAATATTTTGTCACTGTCTCTCCACGCAAATTTGGATACACTTCCTCTAAATTAAAGATTCCTCATCTCTAGAACCTTAGTAATTAGTACATGATAAGACGAATGGTAGTAAAATTCGGTGTTATATATATATATATATATATATATATATATATATATATTATGTGTGTGTGTGTGGTGTGTGTGTGTGTGTGTGTGCGTGTGTGCGTGTGCGTGTGCGTGTGTATGACAAAATTAAGCACCATTTTTAATAAAACTTATTTTTTAAATATTAAGACAGCCTCAGTAGCATGGTAGACTTTCGAACCCGCCAACACCCACTTTGCCATCCATTGATCTGGCACTGCTCAGCCAGTCTCTTTGTTCCTGCATTTCATCCTTGTCCTCACCTCACCTCCACCACCCTTTCCCTACACTTCTACGACCCCCTCACCCACCCTCCACCATCATCTGTCACTGAACAGTCTCCCAGAATACACCTCTTCTTCCCACGCGCCCTTTTTTCTGACGTCCTGCTATCTAAGATGACGAAGTGAAACTAAACCCTGATTTTGTTTGGATTATTAGCACCGCGTCTTACTACCCGTTTGGGTTATACACACTTACGCTAATGTGTAATGGTAGGGTGATTGTGAGATGAAATGAAGGACCTACAGTTTAACGTGGAATCCGAACCACGGTGGAGGCCTGGTATTCCACACATTCATAAGTTGTGATTAATACACGTCTTGTCAGAGGTGAAGTAAGATTATTATTATTATTATTATTATTAGCACCGCGTCTTACTACCCATTCGGGTTATACGCACTTACGCTAATGTGTAATGGTAGGGTGATTGTGAGATGAAATGAAGGACCTACAGTTTAACGTGGAATCCGAACCATGGTGGAGGCCTGGTATTCCACACATTCATAAGTTGTGATTAATACACGTCTTGTCAGAGGTGAAGTAAGATTATTATTATTATTATTATTATTAGCACCGCGTCTTACTACCCATTCGGGTTATACGCACTTACGCTAATGTGTAATAGTAGGGTGATTGTGAGATGAAATGAAGGACCTACAGTTTAACGTGGAATCCGAACCACGGTGGTGGCCTGGCATTCCCCACATTCACAAGATGTCTTGTCAGAGGTGAAGTAAGAGTTTGTAATAAGATAAATCTGTGCTGGGACCGAGGATTGAATTCCGGACCCCTAGCATAGAAGTTCGACACCTTACCCCTAGACCACTAGGTCACCTATTTTGGTTGGAAGAACAGTATATAAAATTCAAACATTTATTTGCGACCAATATCTATAACGTTATACTATTTTATTTGTGTTATTTTATAGGTATTGATAAAATCTATCAAAAGTGATATCTGAAGACCTCATGACTTGATGTATGAATATATTAAAAGTGTTTGAATAACTTTAGTAACTAACTTCTACCGTTTTTATTACCAAAATCCAACTATAGTGCCAGAGTTCCCGAAGCCACGTCCAAATGACTGAAATCGAAACGTGATATTTCATGTTCGAGAGGGGAAGGACCGACAAAATGACCTTGACCCACCCGCCCTAGAGTGAAAGGATTCGAAATTATGTACACGTTACAAGTAACAAACGTTTGTTGGTAGAGTACCTGTTAGACTGTGATTAGATAACCTTTCACACGAGCAGGATGGCCGTTGACATTAATAAACGTTTTTTCATATTATTTTTATAAGCTAATCAAGTCATAAGATCAAGGTCATTTAAATTGGCATAGCTTTGTTTGACTCTGACTCAGCAGTAAGGGTTTGAATCCTGGTTGTCTGGCCCCAAGGATAGCGTGAGCTGACGCAGTAAGCAGTGATTAAATCCTGGTTAGTAAGGCTGGTCAGAAGTATTGTGTGCCTGTCGCAGTAAGCAGTGATTACATCCTGGTTGGTAAGGTTGGTCAGAAGTATAGTGACTGATGCAGTAAGCAGTGATTACATCCTGGTTAGTAAGGCTGGTCAGAAGTATTGTGTGCCTGTCGCAGTAAGCAGTGATTACATCCAGGTTAGTAAGGCTGGTCAGAAGTATTGTGTGCCTGTCGCAGTAAGCAGTGATTACATCCTGGTTAGTAAGGTTGGTCAGAAGTATAGTGTCCGATGCAGTAAGCAGTGGTTACATCCTGGTTAGTAAAGTTGGTCAGAAGTATTAGTGTCCGATGCAGTAAGCAGTGATTACATCCTGGTTGGTAAGGTTGGTCAGCAGTATAGTGTTTGATGCAGTAAGCAGTGATTACATCCTGGTTAGTAAGGTTGGTCAGAAGTATAGTGTCCGTATGCAGTAAGCAGTGATTATATCCTGGTCAGTAAGGTTGGTCAGAAGTATAGTGTCCGATGCAGTAAGCAGTGGTTACATCCTGGTTGGTAAGGTTGGTCAGAAGTATAGTGTGCCGTCGCAGTAAGCAGTGATTACATCCTGGTTAGTAAGGTTGGTCAGAAGTATAGTGTCCGATGCAGTAAGCAGTGGTTACATCCTGGTTAGTAAGGTTGGTCAGAAGTATATGTGTGCCTGTCGCAGTAAGCAGTGATTACATCCTGGTTGGTAAGGTTGGTCAGAAGTATAGTGTCCGATGCAGTAAGCAGTGGTTACATCCTGGTTAGTAAGTTGGTCAGAAGTATAGTGTGCCTGTCGCAGTAAGCAGTGATTACATCCTGGTTGTAAGGTTGGTCAGAAGTATAGTGTCGATGCAGTAAGCAGTGTTACATCCTGGTTGGTAAGGTTGGTCAGAAGTATAGTGTCCGATGCAGTAAGCAGTGGTTACATCCTGGTTGGTAAGGTTGGTCAGAAGTATTGTGTGCTTGACGCAGTAAGCAGTGATTACATCCTGGTTAGTAAGGTTGGTCAGAAGTATAGTGTGCCTGTCGCAGTAAGCAGTGATTACAATCCTGGTTAGTAAGGTTGGTCAGAAGTATTGTGTGCCTATCGCAGTAAGCAGTAATTACATCCTGGTCAGTAAGGTAGGTCAGAAGTATAGTGACTGATGCAGTAAGCAGTGATTAAATCCCGGCTAGTAAGGTTTGTCATAGGCAGGGATTAAAATCCTTGGTTAGTAAGGTTTGTCACTAGGCTAATCGGCGTGACTTTAAATCATGCAAGGATTCAATATTTACCCATTTATTCATTCTTGTATATTTTGTCTTGAAAAGGCAAGATAAAACTAAGAAAAAGGCTCATATTTGACTATGAACGAGCAAAGTTAAAATATTAATACTAACCTGATAAAACGATAATCTGCTAATTAAAGGTGACCTGGTGGTCTAGGGGTAAGGTGTCAGACCTCTGTGCTGGCGGCCGGGGTTCAATCCTCGGTCCCGGCACAGATTTATCTGATTTCCAAACCCTTCCTACACCTCTGACACGACATCTTGTGAATGTGTGGAATGCCAGGCGCCACCGTGGTTCGGATTCCACGCTAAACTGTAGGTCCTTCATTTCATCTCACAATCACCCTACCATTACACATTAGCGTAAGTGCGTATAACCCGAATGGGTAGTAAGACGCTGGTGCTAATAATAATAATACTAATTAAAACTTAAGTAATAAATAAAACTTCCATATAATTGACCATCATTGCATTAGTATATATTTTTTGCAGGTGTCAAGCTATTCATGCATCTGTTTCACTACAATTGTCAACAAAATTTAACCGGTTTCTCAATATTTTTCCATATATTTCTGTATAAGCTTACAAATAGAATTCCCAAGACACTCTTTACAGCTATTCAACAACTGTTGATATCACCATGTGTATTTCTACTGGAGCAATATTGGAATTATTTTGATAAACTTTTTTTTTTTATAAAACCACTGTTGAACTCAGCGATTTGGGAAGTAATTATTTCTATCGATTAAACTATTGCTGGTAGTTTTTTTTTTTATTTTTTTGTTGTAGAACTAATCATATTTACAAGTAGCTTTTTTTAAAAAGTCTGTTTCAATTGAAAGAGAATAAACAATTAGTGCTCCTTTGTTTTAAATGCTCATTAGGAGGTTGAACGTTGTGTATTTCTAGATCTCATTATGTTAGGTAAATACAGACTCTTTGTTAAAATTACTTTAGACAGTTTCAAAATGGTTGTATCCGTGGCTAAGTTGCAGAGAAGCATTATTAGGTACAGAACCCATTGAAGGCTGTGGGAAAAGGGGGGGGGGGGGGGCAAAACGATTAATTATTTACTTTAGGTTTTACTTCCCTGTTTATTTACTTAGAATTAATAGTGTTTTGGCAGTAGTTTAGTGATAGTTGTTAAATTCTGGGTGAAGTTAGTATATAAGTCATGATTGGATATAATGATTAATTTTAATGTTTCTGGGCCATAAAATTGGATAATGGGTTAAATTTAAGGCTCATCAAGGATGGTTTATCTATGATGGGTAGATTGGGGTCTAAATCCCGGCCAAGTTTAGTGAGGTTGTTTTTTCTCAATGGTTTCCCCATCCTCCTTAGATGCAAATGTGGTTGCATTTCCTATAAATTATACTTTATTTATCTCTAACCCACTAGCGTAATTAAATGCGTGGAGAAGAAAAAAAGTTTCTTTTAGCCACTTGAGTTGAAATAAATAATTAAAATAAACTTTATTGAACAATCTGAAATATCTGTTGTTATTTTATAATTCTTACTGCTGCGAGAAAAACAGTATTTTACACACGTGTATATAAATATAAGGAGGTAGTCTCATTGGATGGAAAAGTCATTGGGTCCTAATTTTTTCTTGGTAAAACAGCACTAATTTTAACTAACACTATTTTAATGTTTTAAACAATAAAATTACCTGCGAAATATTAATCCCTTAATTTAGTTTAGATTTAAATCGCGAATCTTAAAATGTTGTATACGCTCTAATGTTTAATTAATAAAGAGAGCCTACGAAATATTCACTGGTTTCTTTAGTTTTAAGTGTTGAATCGCGATTATTTATAGGTTGTGAGTGTGTGTGTGTGTGTTGTGAAATTGACAAAATAAAAGAACATGTAATGTTATTAGAATGCTTTTAAATTAATCACAAAATGTCGGAGGGATAAATATATATATATAAATTTTCTACAGCCTATTATTTAATCATTTTATATTATAAATATATTATTTTATACATCTTAAAAGTTTACTTCTATTTTATGGTTTACCACTGAAGGCTCAGTTTATAGATAGACTAAAAGGATAAGTATGAGTAAGGTAAAATTTAAAAGAAATATAAACCTGATTTGCGTGGAAGGATAGTGGGAAACCATTCAAGAGAAAACATCTCATTACAACCAGGTGGGATTCAAACCATTCATTATCAGATTATAGTAAACGCAGTGGGTGCCGTTTCTTGCATATTTACCCGGCAATGCGATATTACATGTTTCGAAAATAGGGAACAGTCACAAAAGAAAACTCGTTTATATTTATGAATAACAAGAACTGAATTAAAGACAAGAAACAATGATTTTATAGTGAAAAATTCATTCAAATATATGCTACAAAACCATGAATTATGTGAATTAAAAGCACATTCTTTTTTTTTGTTAAATTCCAACAATGCCTGTAGAATTAATTAGAGAGCAACCATTTTCAAGAAACTTTCATCAGTATTCTAATTTAACTACCCAATCATTACGCAAGAATAGTAAACACTTCGTGTGAAATTCCTTTAGAAATTAAACCCTCCTCAATTTCGAATCAAAGAAAAAATATTTCAATAATTCACCCCCCTCCCCAAAAAAAAACATCTAAGAATAAAAATATTTAAGTTCAAAAAATCCTGGACATTAATTTAATACCCTATTTTAATTACAAAGTTTCTTCGTTCATAATAGGGGTTCTCCGTTTACATGTAATGTGTTTTCAAAATAAATTATTTTGATACTTAGGGATTTATAATCACTTGGGATGTAATAGAATAAACAAAAAATCACGCCTTTAAATTGACGTTCACGGCGGATGAATTGCGTGTCCTATTTTATGATAGACTTTCGGACTGATCGTACAAGTCACAGTGGAATAAGGACGCAACGTCCTCTAAAGAGTATGAAAGAGCCGAAGAATCTTTACATGGCGTTGAATCTTAAACTGATGTACATAGCAGGACTTTGGAACTATCACGTGAAGGAGGGAAAAGGGGGGAGAAGTTACATTTACAAGATTTACTCTTCGATAATGTTTTTCATTTATTTCTTTTATATTTTAAAGTTAAGCTACGTTTTCTTGGAGCTCAATCTAGACAAAAGCATCAAGAACTCCGGTATCATTCTAACGCACTTCCCGACAATGGCGATCTTATATTCTATCTTCGCCTTCAGAGACAATTACGACGAGGTCATCAGACGGGTAAAGACCCACCTAGAGATCGATACCATCATCGACGGTAGATTCACGACAAAGTTCGCTGGCAAATTTCACCGCCGAGCGGAGAAGATAACCAAACTCTATTGCGCGTTCTACGCTTACGTGCTGACGTTCTGGCTTTCCCTCCCGCTTACGGTGGAGCCGGCCACCGTCGTGACGGATCAGAGGAACGTCACCACCGTCCTGAAACCTCTACCGCTCTTCATCTGGACGCCTCTGGATCGGAGCAGAAGTCTCCACTACATAGTGGAGTACGCCGTAGAGAGCTTGGATTGCACCATCTCTACTTACTTCATCGCGGTGAGCGACGCGTTTTGTATCGTCCTGATTTACTATTCCACGGCGATGTTTGAGATCCTCAACCTATCCCTCGAAGCTTCAGTACTGCAGAACGTGAGTGACGTTGGTGGGGATAGATCCAGCGAAGACACTACTCGGGTTGATCTGATGAGTGCCGAACATCCCGAGGAGGGACTGAATCTGTTGGAGTCTCAGGATGTTATCTGGTCAGAGAGAGACCCACGTTGCTCTAAGCCGGATGATGACGTGGCCAACTTTATCGGCCCAAACCTTGAAAATTCATATATTAACACTAGTAGGAGTGCAAGAGAGTGTACTAACAAACAAACTGACCGTGGGAATATTGTTGAAAAGTACGTGCTGCATCTGGTCAGATATCATCAATCTTTGCTTATGTAAGCTAACAAGTTTGTAAAAATATATGTACAGTGTATTTGTACTCGTCTAGGATATCTGCATTTTAGATAGAGCTTAGATTAAATGTAGCCCAATTTTCGTAAGAGGAGAATGAGGGAACCATTTAGTAAAAACTACGGTCAGTACACCCGAATGTTAAAATTAAATTATAGCACCACATTTTACTACCCGTTCGGGCTATACGCTGAAGTATCTATTACTCTAATGGGTTATAAATCGGTAAGGTTTGAATTTAGAGGAAGTGAACTCACATTTGTGTGGAGAGAAAGTGGAAAACCATTTAGGGGAAACTACGCTCAGTTCACCCGACCGAGATTCGAACCTTGATCTCCCCCTTCTCGGCACTCTAGCTCAAAAAGAAACCTGCTCGTTAGCTAACTACGCCATGGAGCTACACCCGAATGTCAAACTAGAATAAACTAAGGCCTCAGTTTGTATGCCCACCGATGCCAGATGTATGGATCCTAAGAGATTATGTATCATATGTAACGAAATGTTATAAGAATCAAATAGCCGAAGCTATTATTTATGCTTTTTAGAGAGAAATTTCTATCTAGATATCATATTCTGAAAATTGAAACCTGGTCACGGGAATCAAACCCGGGAACTTTGTTTAGTACACCAATGCTCTAACCACTGAGCTATCCAGGAATCATCCCGTTTTATTTCTAAAATTTAACTTTAAATTTGTTTTTGTATTAAATTTCTAACCTTTACAGGGAGGGTCAACTGAACCTTTGACCCTCCCCCCGCCTTGATTCCGCGCCTGTATATATGTATGTATGTTTGTATGTAAATTATTGCATTAGCTTTCACGATGGTAAAGAAAGAAAAACATATTTTGTTAAATTAGATAACTTTTCTAAGACATTTTTATATTATTCTTATCAAAGTAGGAATCAATTGGTGTGTTTCAGAAAAGGGATAATCTTTTATTAAGATTGATAAAGTTGGTGTAAGTTGCACCCTTAATTAACATTCACAGGTAATAGTGTCTAGAAAAGTGACGACCAAAATTATCTCAATTCTGGTAAGTAAAATTTTTTATCTCAAATGTAAGTTTAATACTTATGAAGAGTCCCAAGAAATAAGTCATTGATCTTTTGGCTAAATAATTAACTAACTAACCAAATTAAAACTTTCCCTAGTCTCTTAATGCCTACTTTTATATGGTAAAGTGTGCCCATTTATAATAAAACCATCATTTGTTTTATTTTAGGCATGTGGAAGAGCTTCGAGATTTGTTCAACCCAATCTTATTCACTCAGTACCTGGTCACGTCTGTGAATCTTTGTCTCGTGGGATATGAGCTATCTAAAGTGAGTTAATTAACATAAGCGAGTAAGCGAGAAACTGCCACGCAGACGTTCAGCTCCAAAGCAATATTAAATTATAAAATGCTTTATTTAAAAATACGGTTCATAACAAAATAAAGTCGAAAGATTCCAACAGGGATTGTTTTCTTAAACAACCCTAAAGTTTTAGTTTTACCAATTTTTTTTTTTTTTTAAGTGTGAAAATGTTACAATAGCTCAATATCAACGACTTTTAAGCACATTTGTTGAGCTTTGAGACTAGACTTGATGGAAAAAAGTTCTAGATCCAACCTTCCTCTAACAATTTATCTAATTTTAAGATATTTGAGAACTAGCAGCGAGCTTTCCTCTTTACCTTGAGATAAAAATTGCATGGTTTTCTTTCCCTTCGTTCTTATTGACATGTAAACGGAATAGTTGTTGGTGAAGAGCGAAAAAAAAAATTAATCTTAGACAGAATAGAGAAGTAGTTCCAGAAAAGGACCATTGTATTTTAAGTGATTTTTAACTCGTGTGGTCTAAGCCTCATCTATATTTTAGCACAATATGTTGGCCCACACGAGCCCAACAAGTTGTGTTACAATATAAACGCACTCCCAACTTGTTGGGGATGTTGTCCAACAGGTTGTGTCCAACTTGTTACATAATAAACAAGGCTTCAGCGATTGATACTTTCTTGCTGACTGAGGCTGCCGTTTTTAACTTAAAATCTTTTAAGTTAATGACAATCCACTTGAAAAGACCATTCACAATGTTGAATAATTATAGGTCAGTGCAATCTTTCAAACAATACTAGAATAGATAAAATAATAACATGAAATGATTAAAAAAAGGTACTATCATTAGTTTTTTTTTTGCACTGCGTCTTACAATTCTTCAAGTTGTATGCATATATACTAGTTTTGTCAGTGATTTAGGGGTGAGTAAGGTGTAATTTATAGGAATTGTACTCGCATTTGTGTGAAGTCAGAGTGTAAAATCACTTAGGAAAAACCATCCTCAGTATACCTGACTGGGAACCAAACCCTGACCTCATTATCATTGGCAGTCTTGTCTATTTCGAGAGTGAAGCCCAGAGGTCCTCAAACTTTTTGTACCTTAAGGCACATTCAAGACTAACGGCAGTGTAGTGGGCATCATTTAAATTTTCCAGGCAAATTTATGGGGTTAGAGGGGTGTAGGTGTAAGGGGAGGAGTTGGTGGATACCCATGGATAATTGGCTAGGGGAGTCAACCACAGAATATAAGGAGTTAAGATTTGAATCTAGGTGGTGCTGATAAAAATATTTATAATTGACTGATTATTCCTGCGCATTAATTAGTAAGCATTCAGAAGCTGAGGTTGTATGTATGTGTACTGCTCTAGACTAAGCTAGCTCGTAAGTAATATTCTGTCATAATCTGTGTGTTTATAAATCTCAGTTTAAATACCCTAAAAAGGGTAGGAGAAGAAAATAAAGAGTGTGCAATAGAGGCAATCACAGGTGGAAGAATGGTGAAAGGATAGAGGAAGATGTAGGCATTTTATTAAACTGACCCAGTCAAAAGCTGGAAACAGATGTTGATGATAATGATGATGAGTATAGGTGCAATTTTTATCCACGGTGACCACAAAAAAATCTATATATAGGTGTGTGTGTGTGTGTGTGTGTGCTGACATCTTCTAAATGGAGCTTCCAATAAAAATTGAAATGTAGTTGAATGACACACCGGCATGGAGAAGATTCAGGATAGCTACGTCGATAAAGCGGTCGACACTTTGAACCGGACATCTCTGTCTGGGTGTGATTGTTCTACACATCTACACAATTTTCCGACCTTTGTTGTCTTCGCCTATAGATGGACGGCATCAATTTGAAGGTGGTGACAACTGGAGGACATCTATGCTGCGTGCTTTTACGGCTGGGACTTTTCTGTTTCTACGGCACTAAGCTCACGTTTCAGGTAGGAAGGAATAAATACTTATTTATCTTCGTGTCCATAGGGCCGTATTTAAAGTATATATAGTCTCGGGAATCAACCAATCTTCCGGTATACGAACAACAAGCAGGTCGATTGGGAGATTGGCTGACGTCCGAATTTTAATTCAAATATTTATATATGTTGTATGTATATATATATTAATTCAAATATATATATATGTTATGTATATACGCTATATACACATATATATTGAAGATGGTTCAGTTCCTATATTTCTCAAATATGAATTCCAACTCTTAACTTTAAATTTTATTTCGAATCTTGAATCCAAATTCAAAATCCTGAATCTTTAAAAAGGTACAATTTTAGTTCAATAAAATATCTAAAATTTAATTTAGAAAAATTGTTTAGGACTTGGTACCATGGACTAATGCTATTTTTTCTGCCACGACAGTAAAATTACGAAATGTAATGTACTTTGTCATTTTTTTTAAAATTGATTTTGTTAGTCTTCCAAATATACATGTATTTTACCAATTGCTTGAAAATGTTATTTGAAACCAAAATCTTAATAGTTATAATTGTTTTCGAGATACTTTTTTTTTATTATTATCATCTTACAAAACTAGAATCCTTTGAATACATTTAAATGAAGAGATAAGTGGAAAAGCATTTACAATACACTCGACAGCTATTCGAACCCCGATCTCTCTGTCATCAGCAATATATTATATTGAAAGAATGACACCTTAAGCCACTAGACCACCGAAGCGAGTATTAATTTATCTAAAACGTCGGAACTGATAAAACTCTACCCGCATCGTTGGGAACAAGGACTATAGCAAATGGTCTGATTTGTAGCCATGAGATCGGGGTTTGAATCTTAAATTGTTTACTAATCACTCCCCTCCCTACCCCGCAGTAGTGAGTACATTTATTCTAAATTTTACCTTCCTCATCCCTTTCCCATCAATATAAATACGGGGATATCCCAGGTAGTAAGAAGTGTTCCTGAATAACAGTGGCGTGTCGTGGCTATGTGAGAATGTATTCCCATTGATATCCGACCAACAAGAGTTCTACAAAGTGATGAAAACATATCACAGGTGCAGTTTAAATGAACTCCAACCCGCTTACAGAATGGTCTAAAGCAGACCATACACGTTCTGGATTGTTAGGAATTTTAACTGTACGTGATTAAGCTGTATGGGATATCACAAAAGTGTATGGGCCGCTTTAGAGCATTCTGTAAGCGAGCTAGAGTTCATTTAAACTGCACCTGTGATATGTTTTCATCATCGTGATTAACCGAACGGTTGATAACCCAAAGAGTTTGTCGCTTCTATGGTGACCTGTTGGTCTAAGGGTAAGGTGTCAGACTTCTGTACTGGGGGTCCGGGGCTCAATCCTCGATCCTGGCACAAATTTATCTGATTGCCAAACCCTTCCTTCACCTCTGACAAGAAGTGTATTAATTACAACTTGTGAATGTGGGGAATGCCAGGCCTCCACCGTGGTTCGGATACCACGTTAAACTGTAGGTCCTTAATTTCATCTCACAATCACCCTACCAATTACACATTAGCGTAAGTGCGTATAACCCGAACGGTTAGTAATATACGGTGCTAATAATAACTTGTGGCTTCTGGGCGGGGACATTTTCGCTCGTACGTGAGTAAAGGCCGGTCCGGTGTTCCCACAATCACGTACCGGATTCCAAAACAGATTGAACATGCCTGAGCGGAACAGACCAGACTAATTGTGAAAGTGATGGGGTAAATTATCGGTTAGCACGACGAACGGGAAACTGTTAGGGAATCTTTATCTGATTACCAAACCCTTCCTTCACCTCTGACAAGACATCTTGTGAATGTGGGGAATGCCAGGCCTCCACCGTGGTTCGGATTCCACGTTAAACTGTAGGTCCTCCATTTCATCTCACAATCACCCTACCATTACACATTAGCGTAAGTGCTTATAACCTGAACGGGTAGTAAGACGCGGTGCTAATAATAATGTTAGGGAATCACGGACTAAAAATACTTGTCTTTCCAGAGAGTGTAGGTGCTTTGTCGGGAAATTGGATATCACGACGGGAAAACCTGCAGACTAATCACACACGGTTAAAATTTCTAGCCATCTCAAAAGTGTATGGGCCCCTTAAGGTGCGATTCTCGTTCTAGACTGACCTGCTGATGACGAGAAGATTGAGTCTAATGAAGGTGATTTTTCATATTTTTTTTAAAATCCCATACTGCTTCCACGCCATTGCTGGTAGATTACCTCTTCCTAACCCTAGACCATTAGAGTAACTTTAACTATGTTATATGCCTATAACCTGAACAGTAGTAGGACATGAGGATAACAAAAGTGAACTCTGCCTAACCGAGATACACTCCACGTCACGCCACTGCCCAATAGTCCTATGCCTCAAATATAACAAGTTTTTTTAAATGATAGTTTTATTTTTAAAGGTCCAGCGCCTTTCGCTCAGTTGATTGAGTGGATCTGTGCCTATTGTGTCCAGTTTCGACTCCTGACATGGCCTAAAACTGTATCATTGTTGAAATAAAGACTTCGCCTTTCACAGTTGTAGATTAACGGATGGAGAGCTGGTTGTTGTGTCTGTTATAGGCTTAAGTTAGTGTATAAGTCATGTGCTGATATAATCAGTCGGTTCAGAAAGTGCACGTTAAATGCCTCAATTAAGAATTATTTTTTAAAAATATGGTACCATGTTGTTTTTTCAGAGCACGCAAATGAGTGACTCAATCTACTCCAGTGAGTGGTATTCGTGTTCTGGTTCCGTTAAGAAGAATGTTCAGATAGTTCTCGTGAGAGCTCAAAGTCCGTGGTGCTTACAGCGGCAGATTCGGCGTGCTGTCCTTCAAACATTCACCAAGGTAAGTAACACCTCTTAAGGTAGCAGATTCAGCGTGCTGTCCCTTCAAACATACCAAGGTAATAACACTCTTAAGGTAGCAGATTCAGCGTGCTGTCCCTTCAAACATTCACCAAGGTAAGTAACACCTCTTAAGGTAGCAGATTCAGCGTGCTGTCCCTTCAAACATTCACCAAGGTAAGTAACACCTCTTAAGGTAGCAGATTCAGCGTGCTGTCCTTCAAACATTCACCAAGGTAAGTAACACCTCTTAAGGTAGCAGAGTCAGCGTGCTGTCCCTTCAAACATTCACCAAGGTAAGTAACACCTCTTAAGGTAGCAGATTCAGCGTGCTGTCCCTTCAAACATTCACCAAGGTAAGTAACACCTCTTAAGGTAGCAGATTCAGCGTGCTGTTTCATCAAACATTCACCAAGGTAAGTAACACCTCTTAAGGTAACAGATTCAGCATGCTGTTCCTTAACATTCACCAAGGTAAGTCACACATCTTAAGGTGGGAGTGAAGGATACGTGATTTAAGAGCAGTGTTTATGCAGTTTTTATAGCAAAATTTTTTTAGGCCAAAATAAATCAAATATTGCTCCAGTAGAAACGAGTTAAATTGTATTCACATGGTGATATCAACAGTTGTTGAATATCTGTCATGAGCATAATGGTATAAGATAGGAAATTTCTTTAAAGGCGAGAAAGCTTTGTCATTAAATTTCAGGATACCCTGACAGATATTCAACAACTGTTGATATCACCATGTGAATAAATTTAAACCTTATGGTTCTATTGAAGAAATATTTAATTTATTCTGGCAAAAAAACAGCTTTGATAAAAAAAAACTGTAAAAATGCCCCTTTAACTCGCATTCCCTACAAAATCACCGTAAGCGTGTCGCCTACTTGAAGAGAACTAGCCTCACATTTCTTCATTGATTATTGGAATGGCGGTTCTGACATTTTAAAAACCACTAACAAAATGCAATATGTTTTATTAAAATGTTTTGTTGTGACCTTAATCAAAAATAAAATCTTACTTTGTTAAAAGAAGGTTAGGTCCAAGTTTTTAACAATTTATCTTAAAAAACATTTATTTAATGTTAATATTTATCCTTGCTATAGGCCTAGTACATCTAGTTTCTTAACCCTCATGTTCTACTACCCGTTCGGTTTATACATTTAGCTTACATGAGGACTAAAAACGCTTATGTGTTAAATATGAAGGAGGTTGAATTTAGAGGAAGTATACTAGAACCTGCTTGGAAGGATGGTGGAAAACCATTTAGGAAAAGTATCCTCATTACATCCGACCGGGATTCGAGCCCCGATCTCCACGTCATCGGGAGTCTAGTCTATTGTGAGAGTGACAACCTAGACCGTTCGGCCACTGAAGTGGGTCAGCTAAATGTTAATCAATGTTCTATGCTCTGGCTGTTAAGTTTGTCCTAACTAAAACTATATTGGGTCCAAGCCATCAAAATAAAAATTTTAAAGCTATAAAACAAATAACAATTAAAATATTTTTTTTACTAATATTCTAATTTTGAAATAATATTTTTTTTTTTTTAAGGATTTGAGTCAATCGAAGTTCCAAGGATTCTAGAGTTTCATTCATAGTATACACTTTTATTTGTTTCAGCTTGTACAGACGGCTTATTCCTACTTCGCAGTATTAAGGAGCCTCACTGAAACATGAACATTTGTATTTGCTTGAAGATGTTTAATGAATGGCACAGTGCACCGAGAATGAGAATAAAAACACTCCGCCAAAGAGCATAAATTAAATAATATACATTATTACAACAACAATGAGAATAAAGGAACATCGCTGTCAAACAAAGAAACCATTTGTTTTATAAAAATATATTTCAAATAAAAGATTCATATTTTTAATAGTTCTACAACTTTACAAGTTATTTTGTATCTGAAATAATTTCGAAGTTACCACCAAATTAGGAAAGTTCTGCTTTATTAAAGTATCCTAAATTCATTTTGATGGGAAGATGAGTTTTCATTTGGTTTGTTAATGTCAAACAGTTTTAGGATATAAAATGCAATAGAAATCGTTAAAACCATTTCGATCATTTTTTTTCTTCTCTTTTTCCCCGTCAGTATCTACCTTTAATTTTAGAGTTAGATATTATCTAATTCCGAAAACAGCTGGGGAAAACTTATGAAACACTAGATACCAAGTTTTAGCCCAATCGATAAAATTGTTTCGGCTCTACCTTGAGCTATAGACAGACAGACGTTATCGTGAAAACCACTTCGGTTTCAGGGGGTCGTTAAACGTTGACATTTATCAAAATCTCGAACTTTATTTTTTTAACGGTCACAATAGGTACTGTTCTTTTCTCTAAGAGGGGTCGAGAGAAAGTAAAAATGAGAAATATAATTAACTAACCAAAATTGACTCAAGCAGAATTAAGGTTTCTCCATCTTCCTATCCTTGAGAATAAAACCACGCTCACCCGATGTTATTCAATTAAATTCCTCATCCACGTCATAATCCGATGAAGTAAATTCTTGTCAAATCTACAAAATTATGAGTGAGTCAAGGATTTGTTGGTTGATTGTATTTCTTAGTGTTCTTTTACGTGGTCCGAAAAAAAGGTTGACTTTGTATACATTAATTTCTACAACATTATGAACAATTTATTTTACTCAGTTCTGAATTTAATTAGTACTACGACCCGCCTCGGTGGCATAGTTAGCTAACGCGCTGGTCGTGTTGAGCTCGACTGCTGAGGACGGGGAGATCGAGGTTCGAATCTCGGTCGGGTGAACTGGGGTGATTTTTCCTAAATGGTTTTCCACTCCCCCTCCACGCAAATGCGGGTTCACTTCCTCTAATTCAACCTTCCCAATTCCTAATCCATTAGCATAATTAGTACTTAAAGCGTATAACCCGAAGGGTAGTAAGACACGGTGCTATTATTATTAATTAGTACTACGAATAACCTGTCTTATAAAACTCGAAAGGCATATCATGCAATTGAGCTAAAACCCAAATACACTTCTTTTAAATATTAGGGTGTGCCAGGATAAATTATGCACACCCAGTCTGCACACCTATTGAAGTTATGTTTTGAAACATTTAAAGACGTTGTCTACTTGGTGATTTCGAATATATTTTACGAAGCGGGCTGCAACTTAATTTGACGCACTTAAGAACAATAAGCATTGAAACACTTAGACGCTAATGTACAAATTAGAAATAGAGGGAGAATATGTGTAGTTCACCTCACAAGGCCTTTTGTATGTATGTTGATAACACTTTCCCTCTACTTCTGACGATAATACGCGCCCACCTTACTATATGCGCCTGGACAACATTGACTCGTATTTAAAAAGTAATGTTTTTCTCGTTTCTTATTCTAGATAGACATATACTTCTAAGGACTTTTTTAATCTACATCCTGGCAGGAAGATTCCTAAAAGCCATTTTCGGGAATAAACCAGGTAACTTAAGTTGCAGAAGATTTTTTTATATACATTACAAAAAAAACTACTTCAAAATGCAAAAGTTAATTTTATAACATTGTAAGAATGGTTTTAAAATTATTTAAGAATGCATCATTTTTTGTTCCAATATTATAATTTTAAGACTCGTTGAATAAAACAAAAACAATTTAGCACACGAAATCCTATCTTGACTTGCCGTGACGTCAAAGGTAGGGAACATCCTTTAAACGCAAAAATTAAAAAGGATATTAATTTTTTTTAACTTAGTTTCTAATGAAAATCTGAGGGAGCATTGGTGTGGATATATAAAAATGAAATCCCTGACAGGGATTTGAAGCCTGACTATCCAGCAATGCGCCCTTGTAGCTCGTCTCTGTTCCTACTAAATCAGTACGCTTGTAAATTTAAATAGTGGTTTCTCTAAATCCGTGTTTATGCTTTTGATTAAATTTTGTATCTAGGCACTGTTTAACATTACAAATAAAATTACAACTCTCATTTTGTCATAAAAAATTACTATAAGGGCACCTAATATAAGAGGAAATTTTCAATTTTGATTATATCTCTGCAAATATTTGATATACGAAATCACAAAGTAAGGTTGTATTACAATTAAAATTAAAAATCTTTTATTTGAAATACATTTTTATAAAACCAATAATTTATTAGCCATCCGCATATATATATATTTACTAAGGTCTTAGAAATATTATATATATATATATATATATATATAATATATATGATAACACATATATGCGGATGGCTAAGAAATAATATATATATAAGTTATTTAATCAGGTCTTTGAAATATGAAATTGATTGTCATGCTATTTCTTTAGTGGAATGGATGTTCCTCTTTTTTCAATATTTCTGTAGTATTATATATTATTTAATTTATGTTCTTCAACAATTTATATTATTTCGTTTCGCAACCCTTTCAAATTTTCATTAGTCTGTGCACCATTTATTTCCACTAATACTTTCTTGCCAAACAATTATAATGAAGTTGTAGTGAAAATATTTCAGCATGATAAATTTATTTTATCATAGCACATAATAATATATTAACACATTTAATTAGTATATATATATATTATTTATTTTTAATTATCTTAAAGTGCTTTAATCCCGTAAAGTGTGCTTCTGTAATTTATTACCTCCAATATTACCAATTTGAATGATAAATTAATTAATAATTTGGGTTAAAATAACAAACCTGTAATTTAAAATATGGTTTATTTATATCCATATCAGTTTTGGTTAAAATAATCAAAATTTCTAACAATAGGAATAGTTGTGCATTGTTTTAATTAGCCCTTGTGATTGGTTTTAAGTGTTCAAATGGTATGAAAACTAAGCTAATAGCTGCGTCCAAAGCAACTTCTTTATTCACCAACAACTTTTCTCAGCACAGCAAAGTAAGAGTAGGCTTTTTGAAGTATCTGGAAATATTAAAGATAAGCAAGATTAACACACATTCTTTTAATAATAATAATAACAATAATAAAAATTGCGTGTCTATATTGAAAATGTAGAGTCGCGATTATCCAGCCTCCATATTATCCGGCTCAGTTTTCGGTGTTAACGAGTACTTTTAAAATAAACAAACCGTTACATATTCACTGGTAGTTAATTTTAAAAAAATCTATCTCAAACACCTTACAACTGTTATATTGGAGTTAGCAAAACATAGCTGCTATGCATGTGGCTGGCGTATGATACAGTACTATTGCTTGGTCGGTGTAGATATCAGTACTGTTTTGATTTGACTGGAAACAGAAGCTGTGTCAAGGGAGGTGTAGTGTAGATAGCAGCACTGTTTTGATTTGGCTGAAAACAGAAGCTTTGTCGAGGGAGGTGTAGATAGCAGCGCTATTTTAATTTGATTGGAAACAGAAGCTGTGTCAAGGGAGGTGTAGTGTAGATAGCAGCACTGTTTTGATTTGCCTGGAAACAGAAGCTTTGTCGAGGGAGGTGTGGATAGCATCACTGTTTTGATTTGCCTGGAAACAGAAGCTTTGTCGAGGGAGGTGTAGATAGCAGTACTATTATAATTTGATTGGAAACAGAAGCTGTTTCAAGGGAGGTTTAGATAGCAGCACTGTTTTAATTTGGCTGGAAACAGAAACTGTGTCAAGGGAGGTGTAGTGTAGATAGCAGCACTGTTTTGATTTGCCTGGAAACAGAAGCTTTGTCGAGGGAGGTGTAGATAGCAGCACTATTATAATTTGATTGGAAACAGAAGCTGTTTCAAGGGAGGTTTAGATAGCAGCATTGTTTTGATTTGACTGGAAACATAAGCTGTGTCAAGGGAGGTTTAGAGAGCAGCACTGTTTTAATTTGGCTGGAAACAGAAACTGTGTCAAGGGAGGTGTAGTGTAGATAGCAGCACTGTTTTGATTTGCCTGGAAACAGAAGCTTTGTCGAGGGAGGTGTAGATAGCAGCACTATTATAATTTGATTGGAAACAGAAGCTGTTTCAAGGGAGGTTTAGATAGCAGCACTGTTTTGATTTGACTGGAAACATAAGCTGTGTCAAGGGAGGTTTAGAGAGCAGCACTGTTTTAATTTGGCTGGAAACAGAAACTGTGTCAAGGGAGGTTTAGAGAGCAGCACTGTTTTAATTTAGCTGGAAACAGAAACTGTGTCATGGGAGGTTTAGAGAGCAGCACTGTTTTAATTTGGCTGGAAACAGAAGCTTTGTCAATAGAGGTGTGGGGAGAAGCACTGTTTTGATTTGGTTGGAAACAGAAGCTGTGTCAAGAGAGGTGAATATAGCAGCACTGTTGTGATTTGATTGGAAACAGAAGCTGTGTCAAGGGAGGTGAATATAGCAGCACTGTTTTTATTTGATTGGAAACAGAAGCTGTGTCAAGAGAGGTGTAGAGAGCAGCACTGTTTTAATTTGGCTGGAAACAGAAGCTTTGTCAATAGAGGTGAATATAGCAGCACTGTTTTGATTTGATTGGAAACAGAAGCTGTGTCAAGGAGGTTTAGAGAGCAGCACTGTTTTAATTTGGCTGGAAACAGAAGCTTTGTCGATAGAGGTGTGGATAGCATCACTGTTTTGATTTGATTGGAAACAGAAGCTGTGTCAAGGGAGGTTTAGAGAGCAGCACTGTTTTAATTTGGCTGGAAACAGAAGCTGTGTCAAGGGAGGTTTAGAGAGCAGCACTGTTTTAATTTGGCTGGAAACAGAAGCTTTGTCAATAGAGGTGAATATAGCAGCACTGTTTTGATTTGATTGGAAACAGAAGCTGTGTCAAGGGAGGTTTAGAGATCAGCACTGTTTTAATTTGGCTGGAAACAGAAGCTTTGTCAATAGAGGTGTGGATAGCATCACTGTTTTGATTTGATTGGAAACAGAAGCTGTGTCAAGGGAGGTTTAGAGAGCAGCACTGTTTTAATTTGGCTGGAAACAGAAGCTTTGTCAATAGAGGTGTGGATAGCAGCACTGTTTTGATTTGGTTGGAAACAGAAGCTGTGTCAAGAGAGGTGAATATAGCAGCACTGTTTTGATTTGATTGGAAACAGAAGCTGTGTCAAGAGAGGTGAATATAGCAGCACTGTTTTGATTTTGCTGGAAACAGAAACTGTGTCAAGAGAGGTGTAGAGAGCAGCACTGTTTTTATTTTGCTGGAAACAAAAGCTGTGTCAAGGGAGGTGTAGTGAACCCCAGTGTTTTAATTTGGCTGGAAACAGAAGCTGTGTTAATAGAGGTGTGGATAGCAGCACTGTTTTAATTTGACTGGAAACAGAAGCTGTGTCAAGGGAGGTGAATATAGCAGCACTGTTTTGATTTGGCTGGAAACAGAAGCTGTGTCAATAGAGGTGTGGATAGCAGCACTGTTTTAATTTGATTGGAAACAGAAGCTGTGTCAAGGGAGGTGAATATAGCAGCACTGTTTTAATTTGGCTGGAAACAGAAGCTGTGTCAATAGAGGTGTGAGCGCAGTTTAGCTACATGAGGCAAACCCCTACTGAAAATTAATTACACTTGTATTCCATTTTATCCGGCCCGGAATGCCACCACTTTAGGCCGGATAATCGCGACTATAGTGTATAGTATTACTAATAAAATAACAATTATTTCCAGATAAGATAATATTAGTAACTTTTAAACAATGTTTGCAATAACAATCAGTTACCACCACTTCAACCGTATATCGAATATAGCTCACCCCCATGAAGGACTCCAGGGAGAGCACCCCAAAACTCCCAGCCGTTAGTACCACTGGTTTCTGTGCCCTCATGATAATCATCAGAAGACTCTTCTTGAAAGTCGTTGAACTGTTGTACCAGTCACTGGAGAAGGCTGCGTTACCCACCTCCACGCTCTGAATGGATACAGGAAGAACACCGGTTAGTATTATTAGGACGTCCCATTTAGACTCAACGGTTTTCAAAGGGGATGTCATAATTTTACCCTTGTAATACCATGAAAATTTGAAACAGGTTACATATTATATTTATATATATTCAATGCTTTTAGTATTTTATAGTAATTGTTTGCTCACGAAACTGTTTTTTTAGTTACAGATTCTAATACGGTTTTTCTCAACTTAAAATGTATAAACATAAAGACGTTTACTAGGTTAATTTACACTTCGTAAATATAATCATTAATTATGAACCTTACATATGTAATCCAAAATTTAGATCAAAAGGATATGTTATGAGCATTAGATGACAAACTTTTTAAATGAAGAGAAAATGTTGTCATTAGATTCTAAGACACCCATGACAGATATTCAACAACTATTGATAACACCATGGGAAGAAATTTATACTACTGTAAAGCCACATGGCTGACTCATTCACTGACATTAATGTTCACCCACTTTCAGACAACTATAAACTTGAAATTTGGCAAACTTATATATTTTAGTCTGTAACCGACGGAAAAATTCCAAAAGGTTAAAAAAAATTTAACCTCCTAACTCTGGAGCAACTTTAAAGTTGGTGCGGACCTTTCTTTGGAGGTCTCTGGTGGCTAAACGGTAAGGCCTATCAAAAAACTCCCCTGGAATTACATTAGTTTACATCCACTTGGAAAAAAAGACTCGCTTGGGGTTTGGGGGCATAGCCCCCAACGAGCAAAGCGAATTAAACTCTATGGTTCTACTGCATAAATGTTTTTTATTTATTTTGGTCAAAAAATGTTTTGCAATAAAAACTGCATGAAAACTGACCTTAACTAGTGTCCCCACACCCCCACCTTAATGGTTATTCACCCCAGAAAAAGACGAGAGAGACAATTAACAGGAAGAAACCCTGGTTCACACTAGTCTCAGCTCTTTGTCTTCTATGATTATCGAGATCAACGGGGTTAGATCTGGTTGACAATACACACGAGCATGGCTGACACAGGGTTCCACAGATCCAATCCTCATATATTTCTTGGTTTATTTTATTACCTATGTGGTCAAGCGGTCCATGACCTATTAAAAGCTCTAAATACAATCAAGGTGTACACATTCAGGATTACTAAAATAATGTTCGTTTACAAAGTTTCATCTCTTTATCTTTCTTGGTTTTGGAGTTGTCCGCAGTAGTGGCTATGTCGTCTCAGGCGTTAAGCTCTGATTTAACTCCCTTTTAATTGAGAAGCTACACATTGGGTATGAATACATAATTATAAATGTAAAATGAAATCAAATAAGGATTTCACTTACTAATGTGTATACGAAACAACTAACAAAACTGGAATCTAATTTCTCTTTGTTTAAAGATTGACGTTTCTTATTTAATTTCTCTTTGGATTTGATATTTTCTCTGGGAGATCAAGCTATACAGAAAACAAATGAATACCACATTCAATATTACATTATATTCCTAGAAAATTGCAGTTTGTTCAGCTTTTTAGTTTTCTTGGTTTTGTAGTTTTTGCGTTTACACACAAACACACATACATATTTTTACAATTATTTATTATATAATCAACATTTTTGTCCTAGATGTGTAGCTAAGTATTAAGCTTAAATAAACCAGTGCTATGAATTTTCAAACAAACTAATTATGGCTTGAGTAAATGTGTTTTAATTGTCTGCAAATTCAAGTCAATAGTTTTTGAATATTTGTTGTAATTTTATCATTTTTCGACCCCTTTGTAATCATTTTATGTTTTAATACTTTTAATATTAATACTAAACTATCAGATGTTGCCCATCCTTCTGAAAGGTACTATTTTAATCGACTGCAATATTGCGTTCTACTTCTTTAGATACAAACAGATACACGTTTAAAGAAAAGGATGAAGGTTATTAAAGGAAGCTTCTAGAAGGGATAATATTGTCCGGTGGGGGGGGGGGGGGTAGTTTTAAACCTTACCTTACCTAGGACTGACTTGTCTCTCAACTTTAGAACGGGTAGAACGTATCGGTAACTAATCGTATTTAATTTATTGTTATCAAAATTTCTGTCTCTAAAATTCCAATATTATTTTTAATTTAGTAATCAAAATTCTCTTCTCACAAACTTCATACTAACAGTGTTTTTGTTTAAGTGAGGGTGATATCTAGCAAGATATTTTTAGTAAAATTATTTCGTAAGTTTCAACTTCTATGTTTTTTGGATAGAATGTCTTTCCAGAGCTTTATCAACATTGGTTAGCAGAAGTTTTACTATAATTAAAACTAAGATATCATTTTTATTCATTAATTAAGCTTTAGTTAATTTAATAAAGATTATCATCAACGACATCCTTACTCTCTAATTCACCTCCCCTCCTCCAAAGTAAATCTTTCATAATTTCACCTAAAGTGAGCATGATTCAGTAAATGGCCCACACCCCGAAATCGAACATGTTATTTAAAACGTGATTTCACATAAACATAATGGCGTACTTATTAACAGCCCAGAGTGTAAGCCTTACACTGTCATAAGCATAGTTACATTCAAATTCCTTGACACTCATCACGGTTGAGATTACATAGTATAAAAATTAAAAATTAAAAGTATCTATTGAAGTAATATTTTTTTTATTTCGACCAAACCAGAGTCAGTAGCCAGATGGTCTAAGGTAGTGGTTATCAAACTATTCTTTGATTGTACCCCTTGGTCATGACTAGAAGTCTACTGTACCCTAACAGTCAGTGACGGCTCGTAGCTAATATTAGTGGGGGTGCTGCTAACACTGGAAGCAAAACAGTGCATTTTTTTTATTCACAGCCGCAAAGCCAACTTTTCCGTTGGTACCATTCATAATTAGAGCTACGAATATATTTCTTGTTGTTGCCTGGCTGAGATATTAGAATATCAGGTGTTGAACGACCTCTTTTCTTAACTGTAACTTTATCATGGAGAGATAGCTGTGAAAACTTAAGCTGTTGAATTTCACTTACAGTCACAGAACTTATTTATTGGGGATGCAAGGCCATGGTTAGAGTTTTCTGTTAAATAAAATAACTGAAAAAAAATTAATCCAATAGAATAGCTGGAAGTAGAATAATAATCTAAAATCCACACTATTCTACACTTTATCACAATCAAGAATATGGTACACGGTTTTTAAGCACAACATACGCTGAGTAAAAAAGAACTTTCTTCCACCATCACGCCAGAGCCGACACTGCGAGAGCAACAGTGCTCTCTCTACCTGGCAGTCCCGCCTTCCTCCCCCCACCCTATGTGCGTATGCGCACAACAGTCAAACACCACGTCGCTGGCACTGTGAAGCGCACAGTTCCATACAAAGATTTTTGTATCTTTTTCATAAACTGGGGGATGGCTACTGAAGTACTGACATTAAGCTTAAGGAATATATATTGAAAAAAGAACTCATTATATTAAATGATATCGATAATATCAAGTAAATATAGGGGGGGCTGCAGTTCCGTAGTGACTATACACGAGCCGCCACTGCTCACAGTAAAGGTCAAATTACAAGTAATCAAAGGCGAAAATTCCCTCAATCACCTCAAAAATTCCCCGACAAATTTACTTTCCATCCACTTTAGAGTCTCTCATCATTTTACCCGTGTTCACAGTTTTAGAACTACTAACCCAAGGCGTCACTTTTGTGTTAGACTGGCCTGCTGAAAACGGGGAGATCGGGGTCCAAGTCCGGTCGGGTCTGATCAGGGTGGTTTTTTCCTAAATAATTATCACTGTCTTTCCAGGAAAATGCTGTTAGATTACCTCTGAGATAGTCCCTTCCTCATCCCAACCCTATTGGAGTAATTAGGCTATATATGTATGTAGCCTGAACAGGTAGTAAGAGACCAAAAAAAAAAAAAAAGGCCTTGTTAATAAAAACTGTGAAAATATATATCTTAAGTTCCCTTTCATGACACATTGACTAAAATATTCTTGGATTTGGATTTGCCGCTCTTAAGTTTTTATGCCATATTATCTGGTATGTTTAACTAACCTGATAAGTGAGTTTTGATCCATAGTAGCAGAGTAGACCCAAGCGAAGTAGAACACAGCACAGGTGTCCAAGACTCATCACCATAGTCATGCTAAACTCTGTCGGCTTAACATAAAATAATATTTACTTAACTCTATCATTCAATCATACACTCAATCCATTATTAGCTTTAATTGACCCCGATGGTCTTAGGGTACAGTGCTTGACTTAGGACTGGTTGTGAAAATACCTTTCCAGCCAAAATTGATAGGCCCTTTCACTCTCGCTCATAGAAATTCATAGGGTTGATAGGATGATAATCCTCTTCACCTCAAATTAATTTATTACATAAAATGCAACAAAGAATATCTGCAGTAAAGAAGTTTTTTTTTGGGGGCATATTCTCCACATTGGGAGTTAAAGGAATTAATAATAGTAGTAGTCGCTATATCAATTAAAGAGAAAAAAAATCAACTGAGGTATTTAACGTGCGCTTTCTGAACTTACTGATTATATTGCCATACGAGAATTTCTATGAGCGAGCGAGAAGAATCTACCGATTTTGCCAGGAAAGGTATTTTCACATATCTCACAGGGTTAATTTACATGCCACAATCGACCTGGGACCGAGGGTTTTACTTTACCCTCCGAAGGAAGTTGTGCTACGGATTTTTATCGTTCGAGAAAACTACGTCGACGCCATCTGGGTTATAATAAGTGAACATCACATCCTGAGGCGATCATTTTACTCCAAGACCACCGAGGTCATCGTGTCAGTAAAACATAAAGCTATATTCATAATCATATGTTGTCAATTAAACATAAAATATCATAAAACCTGTTACATCATCTGTAATAAGTTTACTATATTTTTTAACTAATCATTTGCATTTCCTAAAAACCTAATAACCTTACATTATAACGAAGGAAATTCCAGCTCTATAACCTAAAACAAATATCTTGGTAACAGAATGGGAAGCGTTCGTAACCACTAAATTACTGGGTGCGTCACCTTTTATCGATCCAATACATCCTGGACCTAGAACCAATTTCTTTAACCAATTGGACGGACGGGGGCTATATGGAAGGGTCGGTTAACCGGGCATTTGTATAGATTAATGCTCTTCCTTCTTGTAAGAATCACCGTCTGAGAATCCCTGGTAGGCATTAAATCTCGACATCCAGTTGGGATTTTAATCTGATAATAACTATTTCGGTGGCTGAATGATCTAAAGAAGAAAGAGCCACAAGGAACGTCCAGCATGGTTCATATTGCTTTGCATTGATTACAATGGAATGCAACTCACTTGAAGCACTCGGCTCAGTTTGGAACTGCCCCGGCACATTAACGGAATGGCCTTAATGCCCTCCCGTCTGGTAAAGCTCAGTTTGTAACTGCCTGGCACATTAACGGAATGGCCTGAATGCCCTCCCGTCTGGTAAAGCTCAGTTTGTAACTGCCTGACACATTAACGGAATGGCCTTAATGCCCTCCCGTCTGGTAAAGCTCAGTTTGTAACTGCCTGGCACATTAACGGAATGGCCTTAATGCCCTCCCGTCTGGTAAAGCTCAGTTTATAACTGCCTGGCACATTAACGGAATGGCCTTAATGCCCTCCCGTCTGGTAAAGCTCAGTTTGTAACTGCCTGGCACATTATCGGAATGGCCTTAATGCCCTCCCGTCTGGTAAAGCTCAGTTTGTAACTGCCTGGCACATTAACGGAATGGCCTTAATGCCCTCCCGTCTGGTAAAGCTCAGTTTGTAACTGCCTGGAACATTAACGGAATGGCCTTAATGCTTTCCCGTCTGGTAAAGCTCAGTTTGTAACTGCCTGGCACATTAACGGAATGGCCTTAATGCCCTCCCGTCTGGTAAAGCTCAGTTTGTAACTGCCTGGCACATTAACGGAATGGCCTTAATGCCCTCCCGTCTGGTAAAGCTCAGTTTGTAACTGCCTGGCACATTAACGGAATGGCCTTAATGCCCTCCCGTCTGGTAAAGCTCAGTTTGTAACTGCCTGGCACATTAACGGAATGGCCTTAATGCCCTCCCGTCTGGTAAAGCTCAGTTTATAACTGCCTGGCACATTAACGGAATGGCCTTAATGCCCTCCCGTCTGGTAAAGCTCAGTTTATAACTGCCTGGCACACTAACGGAATGGTCTTAATGCCCTCCCGTCTGGTAAAGCTCAGTTTGTAACTGCCTGGAACATTAACGGAATGGCCTTAATGCTTTCCCGTCTGGTAAAGCTCAGTTTGTAACTGCCTGGCACATTAACGGAATGGCCTTAATGCCCTCCCGTCTGGTAAAGCTCAGTTTGTAACTGCCTGGCACGTTAACGGAATGGCCTTAATGCTTTCCCGTCTGGTAAAGCTCAGTTTGTAACTGCCTGGCACATTAACGGAATGGCCTTAATGCCCTCCCGTCTGGTAAAGCTCAGTTTGTAACTGACTGGCACATTAACGGAATGGCCTTAATGCCCTCCCGTCTGGTAAAGCTCAGTTTGTAACTGCCTGGCACATTAACGGAATGGCCTTAATGCCCTCCCGTCTGGTAAAGCTCAGTTTGTAACTGCCTGGCACATTAACGGAATGGCCTTAATGCCCTCCCGTCTGGTAAAGCTCAGTTTGTAACTGACTGGCACATTAACGGAATGGCCTGAATGCCTCCCTCCTGTTAAAAGATTAAAGAATTCACCATATTTCCTCGTCTTATTAAATATTTATTGCACTCAGCACTTTTTTTTCGCGATCTTACTCCTTCGCACAAAATTGCGCCCGATACCACTAGCGCCTCTTCGGACGAACTCCCCATTACAACTTAGAATTGCAAGGAGTTTCGACAAACGTTTTGGCCGGTCCGGTGCCGTGCCCGGATCTACAAATGGGACAAGTACAAGCCGAGCCACACCGAACCGACCCGATCCGTGCCGTACCCAGCCGTGCCGAGGCGTGCTGGCTATTACTAATGGGTTATCTCCTTTAATCTCACAATAGACTGGACTGCCGATGACAGGGATATTGGGGTTTAAATCTCGGTCGTATATAATGAGATTTTTTCCCCAAATGTTTTACCTCTCTCCTCCCATGAAAATGCGGTTACACTTTCTCTAAATTCAACCTTACTAAGCCCCAATGCATTACCGTAATTAGTACATATGAGTACAGTCCGGACTGGTAGTAGGAAGTGGAGGCAATATAAATCTGGTTATTGTTAATAAATTGATATACCTAAATCAATTTATTAATAAATTGGGTTATATTTTTATCACTTCTTTAATGATAACGAGATAATTCTTGCTATATATATGGTGTGTATATAAATACATATCTGGTTGTCTTTTATACATATATGTATGTGTAAAGATATATATATATTAATTTACTAACGATAGTCAGATATTTTTGTGTATATAATAATTTACACCAATAAAGTAAGAATGAATAAGGTATCATTTAGAGCAAATGTATCCGCATTTATGTGGAGGTAGAGTGAGAAACTATTGAGTAAAAATATATATTAGTACATATGGAATGAACTCAAACCTCAATTTCCCCAGTTCCAGATCATATTATATTCGCTTGCCAAACGATGCGTGCCATATTTATTGATAATGATAGACTAATAATAATAATAATAATAATAATAATAATAATAATAATAATTTATTACAAAAGGTTATTCTAAACTCCATATTTTAAAAAAATGTGTATATATTGTAGAGAATTACAAGACAAGTATTTACACGTAATGAACCAATTGGCGGTGCTATGGAACGTCAAAGTTAGTTCTGGAGGAACCTGAGGCCGCAGGCAACACATGTAGCATGCCACGCGAACCAACACAGGCCTCCTCACCACTCCCTCACCTGAGACACATGCAGCATGCCACGCGAACTAACACAGGCCACCTCACCACTCCCTCACCTGAGACACATGCAGCATGCCACGCGAACCAACACAGGCCTCCTCACCACTCCCTCACCTGAGACACATGCAGCATGCCACGCGAACCAACACAGGCCTCCTCACCACTCCCTCACCTGAGACACATGTAGCATGCCACGCGAACTAACACAGGCCTCCTCACCACTCCCTCACCTGAGACACATGCAGCATGCCACGCGAACCAACACAGGCCTCCTCACCACTCCCTCACCTGAGACACATGCAGCATGCCACGCGAACTAACACAGGCCTCCTCACCACTCTCTCACCTGAGACACATGCAGCATGCCACGCGAACTAACACAGGCCTCCTCACCACTCCCTCACCTGAGACACATGCAGCATGCCACGCGAACTAACACAGGCCTCCTCACCACTTTCTCACCTGAGACACATGCAGCATGCCACGCGAACTAACACAGACCTCCTCACCACTCTCTCACCTGAGACACGTGCAGCATGCCACGCGAACCAACACAGGCCTCCTCACCACTCCCTCACCTGAGACACATGCAGCATGCCACGCGAACCAACACAGGCCTCCTCACCACTCTCTCACCTGAGACACATGCAGCATGCCACGCGAACCAACACAGGCCTCCTCACCACTCCCTCACCTGAGACACATGCAGCATGCCACGCGAACCAACACAGGCCTCCTCACCACTCCCTCACCTGAGACACATGCAGCATGCCACGCGAACCAACACAGGCCTCCTCACCACTCCCTCACCTGAGACACATGCAGCATGCCACGCGAACTAACACAGGCCTCCTTACCACTCCCTCACCTGAGACACATGCAGCATGCCACGCGAACCAACACAGGCCTCCTCACCACTCCCTCACCTGAGACACATGTAGCATGCCACGCGAACTAACACAGGCCTCCTCACCACTCCCTCACCTGAGACACATGCAGCATGCCACGCGAACCAACACAGGCCTCCTCACCACTCCCTCACCTGAGACACATGTAGCATGCCACGCGAACTAACACAGGCCTCCTCACCACTCCCTCACCTGAGACACATGCAGCATGCCACGCGAACCAACACAGGCCTCCTCACCACTCCCTCACCTGAGACACATGTAGCATGCCACGCGAACTAACACAGGCCTCCTCACCACTCCCTCACCTGAGACACATGCAGCATGCCACGCGAACCAACACAGGCCTCCTCACCACTCCCTCACCTGAGACACATGTAGCATGCCACGCGAACTAACACAGGCCTCCTCACCACTCCCTCACCTGAGACACATGCAGCATGCCACGCGAACCAACACAGGCCTCCTCACCACTCTCTCACCTGAGACACACGATGGTGCCAGCGCAGCAGTAATTACTTTTGAGGAATACCAGGCCTCCACCGTGGTTCGGATTCAACGTTAAGCTGTAGGTCCTCCATTTCATCTCACAATCATCCTACCATTACACATTAGCGTAAGTGCGTATAACCCGAACAGGTAGTAAGACGCGATGCTAATAATAATAATAATAATAATAATAATAATAATAATAATAACTTATGAGCACCTGTTGTCAGGAAATCCAATACCTGTTACTAGACATAATCTACACCACACTTCACTTGTTATGCTGAAGATTGTAGAGCTACCTACCATCCAGGTGTATATAACATCAACTTTAAAGTTTCGTAGAGCCGCCATCTGGTGTCACCTACCTTAAGTTTATTACATGGAAATAATTGTTGTCACCCCGTATAACCTGTACATCGTTTTACCTTAAGATCTGTATAATAAATGTGTGCTTGCACGCGTGCGTGTGTATTTATGTATACAGAATGTTTATAAATTCTCTGACCAAAGATAAACCACAGCAAGTATTCAAAACTCCCTCCCCGAATTGGTCATAGCAATATTTGTCGGTTTCATTTGATGTGGACTGACGGCGACGTTACTCGTGGCTGGGTACGTCTATCCACCTACTGATATACAACCTGTTGTAAACGTACGTACTTATAGTCACGTACTACCGACGTTGTTGCGTCTATAACTCCAACTTTCATTTAATAGTGCTAATAACTTTTCCAGGCTTTTTTTTTTTACTAGAATCTTCTTCTATCTTTCTGCATACATGTGCTGTGGTTTAAGTTTGGGCAGAAAGTTTAGAAACATTCTGTATGTACGGACAAACCCAAACTAATATTCACCGTTGTTAGCTCGAAACCAATCAAGCACAAGTTCAATGAGACGATCAGGAACTGCACAAATAGCACCGGGTCCAACAAGTTACGAAGATCTTCACAGTGTCTGCAATGAAACAAAGATGGAGTGTGATTATATCGTGGGATGAGGTGATGGCCATTTAGGGAAAATTAACTTAATCGGTTGATAATTTGAGCGATGAAAATACTAATTTCCTTGAAAGATAAGCTGAATAGTTATAAGGGCTACTTAATTTAGTTACCCCCTCCCCCCTTTAAGAGCCCGTATCACCCCTCAGATGACACCAAACTTTGGTAAGTAGTTCAGCGTCACATTATAGGGTGATTCTATGTTTTATGATTTTTTTAAAGTTAATTTAGACCAGTGAAACCGTTTCACTGTGTTATTTTGGGTGTTCTTTTATTTCTTTGTTTACAACTACTCTGTGTCGTAAACCTATATTTTCTTTTGTTTAATATATTCACACTCCTATTGCAAATACTTGTGAAATTTAATCAATTCGAAAACACTCTCTTTCTCTCTCCCTCTTCTTTGGAACAAATAAACATTGTGGAACTCAAAGAAAGACAGAAGGAATCGTCTAGAAGGATTTCTTTCTAACTATATACCAAAAAAGAAGGTTTTTTTTTTATTAATTCTGTTTACAACCTTACTGAAAAATGGTCCACGAAAGATTAACCTCTAGTTTTAATTCTATCCACAGCTTTAATGAGAAGTGGTCCACGCTAAATTAATATAAAAAATAAAATTCAGTTGAGCTATCTAGCTTAAGCTGCCGTATCGTGTGTACAAAAATAATTATTATCGATCAATTGATTTAAATTAATAAAAACAAGTTTCTACAAAATAACAATTTCTCCACATATGAGTAGCATTAAAACCGGACTTCTATCATTATCACGCCGGTTCCAAATAAGAGAATCCACAACAAGAAATAATCCTTACAATTTGGCTTTGACAACGAACGACTTTCCAACAAAACACTCCCTGGTAGAGCAAAAAACTACACTTATAAGAAGTGAACATATTTCCGAGAAATTCATTGAACTTCTAACTGTAATTATTGTACTCCAGACTAGTGTGTTTTTAATGATGTTAGTAAAAATAAACATTTACGGAAGTATAGCTAAATTATGAAACAAATTTATTTTTGAAATGTTTTACTTTGCTAGCCTTTATAGTCTAATTTCCTATACAAACTATAAATGCAACTTTTCGGCCTTGCACTATTTAACATAATGGTATATTTGTTTACGCCATTGAATCTTTTTAAGCCAATTGTTAACTAAAGATATATTTACAATATTTTCAGTGATTTCATTTAATTGATATCTTCATGAAATGACAGTTTTTTCAGTTTGAAAAAAAAAGTCGTAAATAATTAAAATGAATATATAACAGAGTCATGTGTTTTACAAACCTACCTTAGCAGATGTTGATGTAAGTTAAGTAATTTAAAAAGGCATTCATTCATTTTATTAGCGAGTTCATCATTTAATTGAAATTCTTCTATATAAAATTGTGATGAGTTTTCTTTTGAATCGACTAGTTCCAATTGGCTACACGAGATAAATTTGTTTGAATCTAAAATTTTCTTCTCTGAATATTCACATTTTATTTCACAATTCTTGGTATATTTTTTTGCTATTGCTACAGATTTTGTTGTAGAATTTAAGATAGGCTTTGTTATATTTTTGTTTTCAGAGGTGCTTTTGAAGTCTCCGTGTTCTTTATTGTTGGTTATTTCAAATATTCTCGGTGAAAGTCTTTTAAGAGAATCATTCGTAATTTCAAAATATCCATACGTTGTGATGACAAGAGCCAAGTAAAATGCGTCAAGAACCGCAGTGAGGTAGGTCATCAAATAGAATCCAAAGAATTGATAAACATACTGCGCTGCGAAATGGTTTGTTTCGTTCAAATTAAGGATAGTAAACATATTTAATGGCATTACACTGTGAACTATTGGTCTATTTTCTTTGGCATACATTGTTATGGCATAAAGTTTTTCAAAAATACGAGTTGGTAGTATTAACCAAGAAGACGCAACAAATCCGAAAATCATGCAGTAAGCTTTTGTGACAAATTTTACTTCTTTAGATATCTTCTCAACACTGCCCGTCCTATTCAAAACGAAATCTTCTCCACAAAACTTGGAAAATAACTCAAAATGTGATAATATATCTTGGTATTTTGTTTTATGGATTAGAATAGAGAACAGAATCGACCATGTTGGTATACATGTTAGTATAATTCCGGTGTTTTTGAAAACTGCTTCTAGGTTTCCCCAGTTGAAATAAACGTTGCACATCAGTAAGGTAAACGTGCAGTAAATAAACGTAACAATATCACGATAAACTCGTATACAAGATATTCTTCCATGGCTGCTTTTTATTTAGATTCAAATCCCATAAACCTACGAAATTTAACAGTCTCAAAACAATCTCCATGCTGCCATCGGTGTTACTCATTTTTTTTTTAAATTGTATTTTAGTTCATAGTTTTAAATATATTTCTCTTTTAAAAACAAATCGACTATAGTTTAAATCCTGACTCAAGTCTAAATGTTTGTGTGAGGTTTAAGACAATGTGAGCTAATATAAAACAGCCCTCCAATTTAAATAGAGGTTTCCAAGATAAAAGAATAAAGAACTAACTAAAACCAGAAACCATTACCATAATATAAGTAATATATACCACAGGTAAGAGCAGTGACAATAATTATACTCTTACTAGGTACTTGTAGAAGATTCTTTCTAGCATATTTAAAAGAGAATGTGTAAAAAATATTTTTTCTTTCTTTCTTTCCATAATGTATGTTGGTAGTTATAAACAATTCCGTAGATAATTTTTGCTTGAGAACATTAAAGAGCCGTTTAAAGAATATTATAAATATGTTAAGAATCACCATAGCCCAAAGGACACTTTGTAGCTTAAAACTGTCCCAATTCACACCGTCAAATTCTACAACTGAATAACACATTCCCATACATGCATAAAAAATCTCCATGGTGCTAGCCCGCCATCAAGAAATACCGACTGAGGGCCGCCGTCTGTTTGCGAAAATAGTGATAGCATCCTGCTGATAGAGGGTGTCATGTGGTCATCACAGTGAAACCTTCAGCCGTTAATTTCAGTATTCTAGACCAGAACCGCTACTTTTCCATTCAAGTAGCTCCTCATTTGTACTCACGAGTTTGAGTTGTATTAGAAAAAATATTTCAAAACTATTTGTATGGATTTATTCTAGTGGTTGAATAAAATTTAAGCTTATGTTTATATTTCACTATTGATTTGTGTAGTTTTATCTACTGTTGAATTTGGACACACTACTTTGAACATTTAGCCAAATCATGCGGACTCGTTAAAGCACTATTTGCACACCCTGTGGTTTTATAAGAGTCATATAAGTCATTGAGTTCATTTGACCATCGAAATTTTACTGCAAAATTTTAATAAGTGTACAAATATAATTTAAATAGTGATTCAATTATCTCAAATCATTACACTCCACGAATTATAAGGGGTAATATTGGCTGATTTTATGCATTTTTGCATATCAATGTTAAGGTAAAGTAAATAATGTATGGGGATGAATTATAGTATAACTAGACATTCATATGAGATGTACAGTATTTTTTTAAATATATTATTATTATTATTATTAATATAAATAAATATTAATAATCTTAATATTATAAATATTCAATTCTGTAAACCTCTAATTATGAAGTTTGATATATTAGACTAGCAATCCCGCGTGGCGTTGCCCGTGACCCACTGTGGTATAAGAATTATAAAAGCCCCTCCCCTCACCAAAAAAAAATGTTTAGAATGATGGCCGGTTTCGTATACATTTTTCCCCCCTTAGGAGGATGAGGCATATTTTTATCACAGTTATCTCTGAAACGTAATTCTAAACAAGATTATCAATTTTTCTCCAAAAATTTGTTAAAAAATAGCCTAATTAAAAAACTAATTAAAATTTTTTAAATCCAGCATCGAGGTACCTTCTGTTAACCTACGTTAAAAATTGCAGTTCTCTGTATGACGTAGATTTGGCTGGGCATCGCACACAAACAAACACGTTCTTTTATTATTATAGATTTCAACCCCATTAATATATTATGATTGTATGTGAAAAGCATAAATTAACAAGTTTGACCTCTTATAACTAGTGAACTGTAATTGTTTGAAATAATTGAATCACTATTGATCCCTTGTTAAAATTGTGCAGTAAAATATCGACAGTCGAATGACCTTAAATTAAAATGCTATTTAAAAATTATTGTGAGAACTTACCCAAGCAAACTTTGATGTAACTTCACCAACTTCAATAAGCACTCATACATTTTACTGCTCGCTTCCTCGGTCCCTCTTGATTCCTCTTGGAAAAAATTAGATGAGTTTTCCTTTGGATCAGTTAAATCGACTCTTTCCGCGAAGGTTGATTTATTTATATTTGAAACTGTGCGTCCTATCTTAAGATTACCTATTATTTCAAGGCCCCCTGGAATATATTCTCCCATTCCTAGAGCTGTATAATTTAAAATAGGATTTATTTCACTTTTGTCTTTATTGAAATTTTCCAAGGAACACGAAATAATTTTGACTTTTTTACTACAGGGTGTAACAAAAATTATGGGTGAAATTCTTGTAAGGATAGTTATTCATAATCTTGAAATGATCGTGCGTTATTATCAGAAGGGCCAAGTAGAATACATCTAGAATCATTGCGAAGTAAACTAGTAAAGAGAATGACAACACCTGATAAACATTCTCCACTGTAAATTGGATCGTTTCGTTCGTATTTAACGTTGTGTATAAATTTAACGGTAGGACACTGTGAACTATGGGTCTATTTCCTTTAGAATACGCTAAAATTACGTAAATTTTTTCAAAAATATGTGTCGGAATTATACACCAAGAAGAGGCAACAAGACCATAAACTAGACAAACAACTTTCGTGACGAATTTCACTTCTTTAGATGTTTTCTCCATGTCATCTTTCTTACTTAAAATTAAACTTTCCGCACGAAACTTCGAGAGCATCTCAAAATTTGATAATATATGTTGGTACCTTTCTTTATGAATTAAAATGGAAAAAAGTATGGCCCATGTAGGAAGGCATGTTAGTATGATACCGGTGTTTTTAAAAATTGATACTAAATCCTCCAGATTGAAATAGACGTGACACATAAGCAAAATGAACGTGCAATAAATTACAATGAGGGTGTCACGATAAATGTTATACATAAAGTTCCTCCAAGAGCGTTCTTTATTTTCATTTAAATTCCATAATCCTACGAAATTCAACAGCTTCAAGACGATAAACATTCCACTATCCTCCATTTTGATAGACTGTTTTAATTTGGAGTTTTTTTTTTAAATTTATTTCTGTAATAAAACAAAAGTGGTTGTTGTTTTAAGACAAAGTCCAGATGTTTGCATAAGGCTCTATAATATTAAATAAAAATTAAGAACATTAGCTTTCCTTTGTGAACAGAAGTTTGAAAAATTAAGTCAATATAACAAATATTTGATGATTCAATAATGTACAGGCAATTATTAAGGTATTACTAGTTATCTATAATAAATGAGAATTTTTCAACTGTATTACCGTATTTTCTTATGAATGTTGAGTAATTTCTTTAACTCTAAACTAATAAATTATGTTTAAAGTTCCAGTTAAGTTTTTTTTTTATGATTGAAAAATTAGTATAATGGATCAGGGTTGCCAATTTGTATGTTTTGTTTTTTACAATGATGCACCTACGCAGTGGATAAAAATAATCCTAAATAATTAATGATATATAAAAAAAACGCCGGTATTTTCTCTTTTACAAGTAAATACGATGCTTGTATTAAAAGGTATTAATGTATACACTATATTACACATCATAGATAACATTTCAAAACAAAGAATAATTACTTTTAATTATGTTTAAAATATTGTTTCGGGTTGAATAAAAATAAATTATTCAAAGTAATGAAATAGTATGAGAAAATTTAAGCTTACGTTACTTTTAATTAAAATAAAACAGGTATTAAAAACCTAGTATTTATAACAAAATAGTGATCTTTTACAAATTTTGGCAACCCAAAACCTAAACATATGATTTTTGAACCGTCATCCAGGTGAAAACCTATCATGAACAGACTACCTGTTCGGGCTATACGCCTATGTACTAATTACACTGATAATTTAGGGATTAAGAAGGTTTAATCGAGATGAGGGGTACCCGTATTTGCGTGGGAAAAGAGTGGAAAACCGTTTAGGAAAACCACCCTCTAGGCACACGACCGGTATCGAACTCAGATCTCCCCGTCTTCAGCAGTATACTTTTAACACGAGATTAGCGCGTTAAACCATGTGGCCACCAAAGTGTTTTTTTATGTATTTCTGTTATGCCAAAATTGGTAATCAATGGCATAAATTGATAAAAATTACTATAAAAGGAAGGTTAATTTAAATAAAGTAAAAAAATTATCCATGGGAAATGATTGAAACACATATTACTGGGGAATTAGCCCCAAAGTAACGGGTTGGGGCAGAAGTTGGGGTTTTATACTTCGGGTTAATAGTTTTAAACGTATACATAAACCTACATTTTTGTCATTTATAAACATTATCAGTATAGCTTTTAGCAACAATATATTTAAAATCACTTTTTAGTATATATGCTACGGGTAAAGTTCGAACTTGTATAAAGCCAATATTATCCAGATAATGTTGAGATTTTATTAAATACGTGACTATTGTTAAATTAGAGGGGATTATATCATGTTTTTCGATGTTTATCCAGTTAGTATGGACATTATACACCCGCACTTGATTAAGGCCAAAATGTTAGGTTTGAGGTCAGGTTAGGTTAGGTTAGAATATATTAGGTGATTTTAGGCTATGTTTGTTTAGTTTAGGTTAGTGGAGAAGAAATAATAAAAATTAGACATTTTTAATGATTCAATTTCAGAGATAAATATGACGTTCCAAAATATAATCCGTATTCACACGTGCTTAGTTTTACCAATAATATTCAACGCTATCCAAGTTTTTCTGGCCTGTGTCGAGATTATCCGGATGAGTTCGGAAATAAGATAGATTTCTTTCTATTTCTGAATTTATCTACTACACTTGGATAATGGATAATCTCCTGGCTAATCTAGACACTATCCAGATTCCGTACACAACCCGCAACACATATACAGCACAAACCCATTTAGTAATAAACTCTCTCCGTAAGCCAGACCAAGATTCGAACACCGAATCTCCATCAACGGAAATTCAGTCTATTGATAGAGTAACGCCTTGGACTATTTGACCACCAAAGAGAGTATTAAATTGTTGGCAGGGAGGTTGGAGCTTGTGTACGTTCACCTATATTTCTGATCTGATTGTCTAATGAATAAGTTCAGAGTAAAAAAAAAATAGTTCTGTCTCCTTTACCATGTTTCTTTTCTATTAATATTTTCACTTAAAATTATTTATAAAAGTATATTAACTTTTCCACTCTTTGAATGAATTCTAGTTAAAGTTTACAAATAAATGATTAATATTTAAATGCTTACTAAAAACACAAAGTACCCGGAATTAATTACAAGTTCATAGTGTTAAATACCCAAAAGTAACATTCTTTCCCCTAAAAGTCAGTAAATAATAAATATAAGAGAAATCTACATAAAATTAAAGTATATACATTATTCATACTTTAAAAACTCTTTTCTCTCTCTTATCTTTACTCCGGCTATTACTAAATGAACATGTTCAAACATTGATTTACCATTAAATTACTGATTATATTTTAAGTTTCTTAAAAAAGACTTACATAAAAAGACACATCCTTTACAAACAGAACTACAAAGTTAAATGATTAAGTTTTCAGATATTAATAAGTCTTTAACCGTTCTTACTAGCTTATAATTTCCCTTTTTCTGCCATTATATTTTAATATTTAAACAAGGTCACGTCAAGTGTTCATTTAAAAAGTGACTTAAGCCACAAATTCGATATATTCCGTAAAATAAATTTCATTGAATTATGAATAATAATAAAAAATATAGTTTTAATATTAAAATCATGGGTAACTTCAATGTATGAATAAGCATTAAAATTTTATTTTCACAGTTAAATTTTAATGTACAGCCCTATTTTTACCTTTAATATTATCATCATAATATTTGTAAGCTGAAAATTGTCCATTATTAGGTGTGTTTAATATAAATATTTATGTCCATAAATAATTATAAATTAACAATCAATTAAATTTAAAATGTTTTGTAAAGCAATACTTTATTGACAACAAAAAAAACTACACGCACACAAATGTCTTATGTAAAAAGTGTATATAAAATCTAACCATGAACAACACACATCAAAAATATTAACTAGGCGTTATAAACATATAAACATTAACAGAAACTAAATATATATTTTTACAAGAAAATTATTTATGCATTTGATGCAACTTTATCACAATATTGCATTGGGCACTCACTTAGGTTAAAAGGCATTAAAGTACAGGCCAATTATTTAGTTTATATAAGTACATTTGTTTGGCATATGGCTTTGTAAATTTAACAAAAAATATATAACCTAATATAGGCCTACTATTAAAGGGAGGAAATGTACCAACTTAAGTTTATTAGACACATTATCTTGTAGTTTGTAAGCGTATGCCATTTTTTTTTAAAGTCGGAACATTGTAATGATTGTTTTATTACAATCCTATTTGTTTGTGTTAGTTTATATTTAATTAAGTTCTGTAATATATTAATAATAGTATAATAATATGTTAGATTATAGAAAATGTTAATGCAAATGAAACGGTTTAGTTAGTAAATAAATTCAGTTAAAAAATAATTGAGAAGGAGTTTCTTTCTAACATTTCCACACCATTGTTATTAACCACACAAATAACTTTTTTTATTTTTTCATAATATATATATTTTCAAAAAATATTTGGCAACACCTAAGATCAATAAAAAAAATAATGATAGCCTTCCGGAACCTAATGACCACATTTCCATCAAAATTGTTGTAGTTTCTCAAAATGATGGTGGCGCTGGTGTTGCTAACGATGAAAGATGGAAGCAGTTCTTTGAAAACGTTCCATCCTTAGTTTAAATGGGCATTCAAAGTCCCCGTGTATGGGGAGTGTTTGATGCCAAACGAATGAGCCTGGTTGACGTCGATATTAGACTGGAACAAATTAAAGGACACGATTTATTTGTGTGTTTGTTTACCAAGCTAGCTTGATATATAACGTGTGCATAATATAAACAAATGTATCAAAGTCATAAAACCAGTTAAATGTAATAAAATCAGGTTCCCTATTGGCTAAATAAATAAATACATTTTGAATTCAAAATGGAATAATTTCGTGTTTGTGTAAAGTATATCCCCTCTTGTCTTTTTGTTTGACAAAGGCAATTGTGCCGAAATATTACACATTTTGTCTTTAAATATGTGTGTGACTATTTCTACAATAGAAGATAAAAGAAAGATGTCACCTTTGAGCATTGGATTATTCCCACCTTTTTTCCTACTTACGCCTTATTGATTAAATCTACACTTGTTAGTTAATTTTTATTTGCTTTTATCAATTTACATTATCATAAAACAATATTATAAAATAAAAACAAGTTGAGAGTTTCCATCGTCCCTTACAGAAAATTCAATGGCGTCAGCCCGCAATAAAGCCATCTGTTGGCGAGGATAGTGCAACTTCTTCGGATAGAGGGTGTCATGTAGTCAGCACAGCAAACTTTCAGCTTATCTCAGTTTTATAGACTGAAGCCGCTAATTTTTCATTCTAAGTAGCTCCTCATTTTTACCTCACGCGGCTGAGTTTACCCCTTATAGTTAATTTCAAACTACTCGTTGCTCAACTGTTTTCACACCACATTTTAAAAAAACTAATAAATGTCAACCTTATAGGTGCACTAGCCCCCAAAGTTTTTAAGAGAGAGTCGGTCAATTTATATCAATAAAATGGAGAGTTTGTTTGCATGTCATGAGTATCGCACAATATCTACCTCACCCAGATGTCTGAAATTTTAAAATTAGTAGCCCCATGTGTATGAACATGTGCATTCTGAAGCAGAAATTTATACCATCTCCATCCTGAGCTAATTATACCCAGTCGACCCATTAACCCTTCTTCTTGAGCTAATTCTATCCAGTCCACCCCATTACACCCTATTCTTATCTTGAGCTAGTTCTATCCAGTCCACCCCATTACACCCTATTCTTATCTTGAGCTAGTTCTATCCAGTCCACCCATTACACCTATTTATCTTACTAGTTCTATCAGTCACCCTTACACCTATTTTATCTGACTGTTTATCCAGTCCACCTCCTTACACCCTATTCTTATCTTGAGATAGTTCTATCCAGTCCACCTCATTACACCCTATTCTTATCTTGAGATAGTTCTATCCAGTCCACCTCATTACACCCTATCTATTTCAGATCTGTACTAATGTTATCTTCCCATCAGCATCTAAGTCTTCCCAATGGTCTCGTCTCGTTGAGTTAACCAGTCAGTACCCTGAACACGGTGCCAGATTTTCCCATTCGCACTACTTGTCCTGCCCACTGTAATCATGTGAGAATTATCCTAGCGATGTCTTGTGATGAGTACAAGGTGAGTAACTTATCATCTTAAGTAACCTCCTTTATCTCAACTATCCTCATAACTTTTGAACAACATGTTTTTTCTAAGTACTAATTTGTTTTCGAACACTTTAAATTTATTTTCATCACTCACTACCCCTAGCTCATTTAGGTGAGAAAGTAGGGGACACGATAAAAGGTGTTTTTACAGTTTTTACATATATAAGAACTTTTTTTGACCAAAATTAATAAAATATTGCTCCAACAAAATCAGAAAGTTTAATTTTCTTTACAAGGTCATTTCAACAGTTCTATAATATTTGTCAAGGTGTTTTGGAATTAATGACAACTTTTTTTTTTTTTTTAAGTTTCTCGTCTAATGTTGCTATTCTCATGACAGATATTTAACAACTGTTGATATAAACATGTGAATAAAATTAAACTTTTATGTTTCTATTGGAGCAATATTTTATTTATTTTGGTGAAAAAAGTTTTACTTTTAAGAACTGCAAAGAGACTGGCGTACCTTTCCACACTAGCTTGCTCTCTCTACTAAATTAAACGTCCCCCGCGGTAATAACTAAATTGTCTTCAACAAATACATAAAGTTTTCAAACTATGTTTCTATTTATTGTATGTTAAAACACATTTAAAAAATTATAATGGGGATGTAATATTGAAATGTGAGAGAGCGTGTACAAGATATTATCCATCCAATAATCAAAAAATTTGTGCTATTTTTTTAAAAATTCCAAAAATAGATATTTCTGACCAAATATTTTACATCTACAATAATTACAGAATAATATCCATATTAAAGCATGCATGTCTCAAAAATCTCTGAATTTAATATTTATAAACAAGAGAAACATAACAACATATCACATCGTCTTTATATTTATTGTTTAACTTTAGTTTCAAAAATTCCAAGCATGCCATAAATTTTGATAAATTCATTTTTAATTTATACAAATGTAATAAATATTAATTCACTTAAAACTAAATATTCACACAAATGGGTAAAGCATTCAATGCAGATCCAAAATAATTTTTTGGGGGGTCGGACTAAAGGCGTACAACTTAACAAACAATAAAATAATAAATTAATGTTGAAATGTAGAAACTATATATTTTTTCTTTTTAATATACACAGTGTACTGTAACATGTGGGGCCTACTTCAGTGATGGAAAGGAGAAATAAAATAAATATAAAAGATTCATTTAAATATGTGCCCCATTTGACCCTGTTTCCGAGTTATAGTCAAGTTAGTAGTCCAGTAAACATCGTAATGATATGTATTTTTGAAAGTATGTGATATTCTAAGACACAACTGCGAATTTTCATTTAGGCTGAAGGTAGTCATTTTGAGAACTTCCCATTAGTTTAAGCAGCTCCACATCACTGGAGTACTAACATGACTATAGTTAGGAAACAGGGTCAAATGGGACATATGTTTATATTAACTTTTCTCATTGTTTTTTTGTTTCCTGTCTTCTGCTGAAGCAGGTCCCACATTTATGGTACAACCTGTATATACAACGATTTAAAATACTATAATTTAGAGATCAACTCACTAATTTTAGCCAATAGACAAACCTTTTGCCTGAAAAAAAAATCCAAATACATTTTCCTGTTTGGCAGGATCATACAACCTACCATGTTATTAAAAGTGCTTGTGAACTTAAGACAAAAAAATAAAGCTAAATATTTACCCTCACCGTGCACGTGAAAATTACTGCCATTAACGTCCTCTATTTAAAACCATTCAAAGCTTAATCAACATATTTTGCACATGCAACATTTTAATTATTTTTTTTAATAATAACAGTTCGATGCGGCTTGAAAAAAATTACACTTGAACATGGAATTATAACCGATGAAGATATTAAATTTATAGAAAGTGTACCCGAATTTGCAGAGAGGGGGAATCTAACCTTAGTTAGGCAGAACCACACCCATTCGAGATTTGAATCCCAAACTCCCCGTCGGTGGTGATTTTGTACAATGAACGTTTAACGTCTTAAGTTACGTTACCAATGGTGCAAATACACAACGACACAAAATTATCATAACTGAAGCAACTCCATCAGTTACTGTCTACCAATAGATACGGTAAATATGTTTTGTAACGCATTCCGATTCTGCTAGGAAGAAATATGTTTGACAGTTACACAAGTTAATAAAACATTTTTCATGGATTAATACGGAAAGTCATGTGATATATATAGCTGTCAATTTTGATAGCTAGTATCAATATGTATAGTAATATAATAAACTGTTGACGCAAAATAATATGTTTGTATTTTCTAAAAAAAATGCCTTCCTACCAAAATTGTACTATAGCTATGCTCATTCCTAAATCAGTCATAGAATGTTCTAAGACGTCACTCTCGCAATAGACTGGACCACCGATTACGGGGAGATCAAGGTTCAAATCCCGGTCACATGTACTAAGGGCATTTTTTTTATTAACTTATTTACAGCTCTTCCTCCATGAAAATGTGGTTATATTTCTTCTTAATTCCTCTTCCTCATCACTACCGCATTAGTTTAAATATGAGGATAACACGGACGGGTAGTAAGACGGGCTACACACATAAAAATAAGTTATTCTCGTGAGATTGTAGGAAAGATTTTTTTTTGTACGTCATGTAAATACATCGGCTATTTTTAGAGACTTAAACTACGACAACCGTCTTAAAGTTAGAGTTATAATGTCCCATGTTCGTGAGATAAACCTGGCTACCTCAAATGTAAAGCATTGAAGTGTTTATATAAAAGAATAAAAATATCTTGGCGTTATTGAGGCGAAGGGTGGTATTATAGAGGATCTAATAAGAAGCGGACAGCATGAAGAGTTGTTTTATAAGTGTGTAAGAGACCTGCTATGGAGAAGAAAAGTGCCCTTGAAGAATAAATATGTGATTTAGATGGAGTACTTTGTACCCATAGTCACAAATGCAGCAAAAAAATGACAATAAATGTAAACGAAACTAATAAAGTGGAGGTCATACGAAGGAAATTTGTGAGGGGCGTGTTAACCGTCAAGAGGAGAAACAAGATTAGGAATAAAGTTATCTGGGAAAGAGTGGGGGTACAGGGAGATAATAGAGGAGGCAAGTTTGAGAAGGTATGGACATGTAATGAGGGTGTAAAAGGAGAGAATACCAAAGAGAGTGAGGGAGATGAAGTATGTAGGAAAAGACCACAAGGAAGACCAAGAAAGAGGTGAAAGGAGCAGATAACAGAAAGTGTGCAAGTGAACGGAGACGATTGAAAGCAATTAAAGGAGGAAAAATGGTAGGAGGATAGAGGAAGATTAGGCTATTTGAAGAAACTGACCCAACCACAGGTTAGAAACGGTTGTTGTTGATGATGATGATGATGATAATGATGATAGAGTATTAATTCCTATTTCCCAGGTTCAATTGCCGTGTCTAGGTGGACTTAAAAAAAAAAATTGAGTTAGATTTTTGGCGCAGGATATTAACTATGTTTAATTCCATTGATTTAAAAAAAAACATTTAGTTTGAATATCAGAACGACTGCTCATGCGCTGAAGTGCTTCTTGATGTGAGAGAAGTTGGACGAAGCCATGTTAGGGTCAATATAAACAAACACATTGTAAAAGAAAGCGAGCATGTGGGAAGAAAGCGTGTGAGTAGAGAAAATATGGGGTCGTCTTCCACCTGACTTACTTACCATTTCCTTTCATGGAAATTTAGTTTCAAGAGATCCGGCTGATTTATATTTGGCTTATTTCGATTAATGTTATGTTAATTTATTTTAAATATAAAACTTAGTAAGGGAAAATACTTAAATTACGTCAGCGTAAGGATTTTGTTCGGGGGGATGGGAATTTCCAGTATTTTTTTTTACGTTTTTTTACAAAAATGGGGAGGGATGTCAGAATGCATCATACATAAGGTTTTTTTTTAAATTATTGTTTATGGCGAGACAATATCTAAATATTTAGGGTTTAAGGGAAGTAAAGGAAAGCTTACAATCCCTTATAAGGGGGAAGAGGGGATCGAAAATCATGGATCAGAATAAGTTAAATAACTTAAGGTGCGGCAGAAGGGAGTGCCAGAATTTTTACAGTTTTTACAGAATTGTATTTTTTTGACCAAAATAAATAAAATATTTCTCCAGTAGCAACAAAATTACAGGATATCCTTGACAGATATTCAAGACCTGTAGATATTAGCATGTGCAGAAAACTAAACTCTGTGTTGCTAATGGAGAAATATTTGATGTATTTCGGCCAAAAAACTGTAAAATTACTCATGCTCCCTTAGCAGCACCTTAAAACTACTTCGATGGAGTGTATAGGTTAGGTTTGGTAAAACTGTGACCCACATCGGAGGGTATACAGGCTAGGGTGCCAGCCTAGTCTGGTCTGAACTGCCATTGCCAGGTAGGTAGGATTTTACCATTCTAGCCGGGTGTGTATAGAGGGATCTTTCTGAATGGTTTCTCCACTCTTGTTCTAAGTAATTGCGGGTGCATTCCTTCTCAATTCCATCAAAAGCATTAGTGTAAAGATGCGTAGCCCAAATAGGTAGTGCGGCGCGGTGTATATAAACAAACACACACGCAAACATTTGTGTTTTATATAAATGTAAGTGAAAGTAAAGGCAAGTAGATGAAATGGGTACACCCCTAGAAAGCATGGCCAGTCCGAGCTTTAGATTAAGGCGGGAGTGTAGGGAAAGCGAGTTAAGGGCAGTGTTTTTACACTTTTTATAAAAAAAAAAAAAAAAAAATTTTTTTTTGTCAAAATAAATCAAATATTTCTTCAGTAGAAATATAGAGTTTAATTTTCTTCACATGGTGATATCAACAATTGTTGAATATCCGTCAAGGGTGTTCTGGAATTTAATGACAACTTTTTCTCTTCATTTAAAAAGTTTCTCATCTAATGCTGCAATGTTCATGACTGATATTCAACAACTGTTGATATCACCATGTGAAGAAAATTAAACTCTTATGTTTCTATTAAAGCAATATTTGAATTATTTTGTGTCAAAAATGTTTAATATAAAAACTGCAAAAAAAAAAACACCGCTCTTTTATTGTGTTACTTACACTCCTACCCTAAATTTTATTAAAAATATAAATTATATGATTAAAATACTTGTAAGGTAGGGAATAAAAGAAAGTATCCACCTCCACCCACAAAGCCTGATAAGTAGGGATGTGGAAAAAGTATCGATACTTAACTAATATCAACCATTTCCTTCATATACTAATACTTTGTTTACTAGAAATTTTTGTTTCGATTCATTTACTTTTATAAGTACTTACATCCCGCTTTATTTTTAGTATCGAAACCAACAATCACAGGTTTATAATTCATGTATTAGCTTAGTAATGCTATAATTTTAAATCCAACCTTTGCTAACCTGATAAATGTTTCTTGCTACTTATTTCGAAAATGAGCTAAACACATAACTAGACCCTAATTAGAATTCTGTGATTATATTATGGTTATTATCTTTAATAATATTAGATAATTAAAAGTAAAAATTATATTATTGTTCGAAGTTTTATTTATTGTTACTAGATAAATAGAAGGAAGATTTTAAGGGTGTATAAAATCATCATTTCCGTAGTTACTTACTTTAAAAACAATAAAAAAAACATTATATTTGGATAAATCCTCTAATTATTCTTTTAATACCGGTATCTACTGTTATCGATAATTTTCTTTCGATACAAATACTGTATCAATACTATTCTTCCTTTATCATAAAAGTGCAAAGTATCGATATATTTTTAGTATACAAATACTATATCGATACTATTCTTCTTATACTATAAATTACAAGTATGGTATCGATACTATTCTTCCTATTTTATAAATGTGTAAAGTGTCTATATATTTCTTTCCGTATAAGTACGGTATAAATACTATTTCTTGTAGCTATATGCGTCAAGTATCGATATATTTCTTTCGAAACAAGTACGATATCGATATTATTTCCTATACAAGAAATGTGTCAAATATCAATATATATATCAATACAATTCAAGTACGGTATCGATACTATTACTTATGTGATAAATGCGTAAAATATCGACATATTTCTTTCGATACGATTACACTATCGAAACTAGGAAATGCGTCAAGTATCGATACTTTTTTCGATGCCACATCTTTATTGATGATTATACCGGTTGCTCACCTGAGCCGACAGTAGTCAAAGTGATCGACGAATCTCCTTCACAACATCATCCCCTTGTTGAGCTTGTCCTCTGCCAGGAGGTGGGGGGTGGCGATGTAAGGGGAGTGCTTGATGCCGAACGAGTGCGCGGGGGCCCACGTCTTATGAAGAAGCACCTGTGAGGTTAGCGTGGGAACGAGGGTGGGGGTTAAACTAGCGGCTGTTAGTTTGTTAATAATACCCCTCTAACAAATACAAGCTCTTTATTAGATAATTGCGCCGCTATTTGATCAACAAACATCTCGGGGTGATCTTTGGCCTCAACGTGTTCACAGTTTAAATTTAATTAGTAAACATTATTGTTATTTCAGTTACTTACATTTTACAGACGTTCATCACTAATCTCCGATTTTAGGATTATTTATCTACACTGAATATCAACTCTGTGGGAGTGTAAGGACGCAAGTTGAGAAAAGTGCTTTTGCAAATTTTATAGCAGAATATTTTTTTGGCCAAAACAAATCAAATATTTCTCCAGTAGAACCAAAGTTTAATTTTATTCACATGGCTATATCAACAGTTTTTTGGATATCTGTCATTAGAACATCAGCATTAGATGAGCAACTTTTTAAATGAAGATAAAAAGTTGTCATTAAATTCCAGGACACCCTTGACAGATAATTAACATTTGTTGATAGCATCATGGGAATAAAGTTAAACTATGTTTCTACTGGAGAAATATTTGATTTATTTTGACCAAAACAAAATTTTGCTAGAAAAAAAAAACTACAAAAATACTGCTGTTAACTGCGTTTCCCTACTTTACCATCTTAAGGAGAAAAGTTTTATCTCCGCCCTCTCGTTCTCTCTGGCGCTTAAATGTTGTCAAATCTCCTTGCCTTCAGTTATGTCGTGAAGGTGGTGTACTGGATAAGAAGGTGCTACTGACAACATCGACGCAACGTATAACCCGGACCCTATGCTTAAAATTAAAAATTAAAAGCTTGACGAACTGGCATTTCAAAATTTTAGTTTTATATCCAACCGAAGATAGACAACATGAGAATGACAAGGTTGTTTCTCCATAGTAACCTTAGAGATAATATCCAGTCTAGAACGTTACTTCCAATGTTATTATGTTATTTCACAATTCATCCTAACATATTCATAGAAAGTATCCTATCTTTCCATTCCCTTTAATTTTAAATTAAAATTAGTTTTAAAGTCAGGCATGGTGACGTATATTTATGAAGAGATGGTATCTATGCATTACGATACATACATTCACCAAAATAGGTTTGATTTTAACATTCAAAGGCGTGGCTTTGATTCTATAAAACGGAGGGAAAAAATAGGGGTTCAACATCCGAGAAAATATGAAAGTGGCGAAAATTGGGTCTTATCTTCAATAATTTTAATAAATTAGCAAATGTAGGAGTTAGGCTTGTCAAATTTTCTCTTCATAAAAAAAAATTGATTCGAACAATTCTTTTGATTCAAAATATTTAAAGGCTGTACCATGCATATAATAGTGCTACGTTGGCAAATGTAATCATCACTATGAGTCATCATCGACGTCATCAGTTCCCAACCTATGGCTAGGTCAATTTATTAAAATGTCTCCATCTTCTATCCAAAACCAACCAGCTTGGAACAGGGTCTGGCCAGTTGGCTCCCAGCTGAGTGGTCTGGCAGTGAGAGGGTTGGTGATGATCAGCTAAGTCAGAATCAGCACACATAGCCTCCTTATGGAAGGGTACCACAAATATACCTGAGGAACTATAAGTGGCAGCCCTGCCAATCAGGTCTGGGCCACGACAGGCTAAAGCCCCACCTTTCATAAGCTCCGCATCCTGATAGTCCTAACGGTCCTTAGATATATTATTATTATTATTATTATTATTATTATTATTATTATTATTATTATTATTATTATTATTATTATTATTATTAGCACCGCGTCTTACTACCCGTTCGGGTTATACGTACTTACGCTAATGTGTAATGGTAGGGTGATTGTGAGATGAAATGAAGGACCTACAGTTTAACGTGGAATCCGAACCACGGCGGAGGCCTGGCATTCCCCACATTCACAAGATGCCTAGTCAGAGGTGAAGGAAGGGTTTGGTAATCAGATAAATCTGTGCCGGGACCGAGGATTGAACCCCGGCCGCCAGCACAGAAGTTTGACACCTTACCCCTAGACCGCCAGGTCACCTCCTTAGATATAGAAATTGCGTCTACACAATCTGTATCCGTCACGTGACCATGCCCACTAAATGAGAAAGTTGGAAACAACGTCCAATTAAACTCTTCAAAAGGAAATTTTCTAGAGCTAGGCGCAAGCATACGTCACCTTTGAGGCAGACGATAGCCAAGCTGAACGATAACAAACGTAACTACAGGACATAATTTGATAAAACGTCCAAGACGTTTTAAAGGTAGGTTAAGTGCAGTCACAAGTAATACATTTAAAGCATGAGCGTGGCTTCTTTGGTGCTGACTGACAGCTCACAGCTGACTTCTGACAGACAACATTTAGGTATATACCTAAATGTTGACTGTCAGAAGTGACAGCTGCTAAACACATGTTTTTGCAGATCATATGGTTCGGGGTAGGGATACATAACTTGGTCTGGTAACTTTTCAAAGCCGTCAGCTGTCAGCTGTAAGCTGTCACTCAGCACCAAAGAAAACATGGGGCTACTGTAGTTAGTGTAGTTGTGATGATAATTCCATTGGTGCTTTCATTTCGATGCATACGTACGTTTACTTTTCTGTGATTGGTAGTCCCTTGCAGTCCGTAACTACTATTCCTTGGAAAGTTGAAGTGTAGTCAACTTCTACGGAGTGATAAGGACTAAGGAATAAGGCTAAGGACTCCGTAGACAATGAGATCTGTCAGTGTGGAGTTGATCTCTTACGGAATACTACGCACCTTACGGATACGGAGTATGTAGACGGGGCTTTAGTAAGACTATGGCCGAAACAAACAAAAGTCCTCAAGAAAATAAAGTAAAATGCCGTCACTATGAGCGGTTGGTTATGTCTGCTCAATCCAGACTAGAGGGGTTTGGCTGAGTCAATAGCTGTTCAATTGCCTTCATCGTTACTTCAATTGGTCATATTGATTTCCCACGCTCTAGTGTACACAACATTGTTCCAAGATGCCATAGCTTAGCTGTAACTAAATCTGTCTGAGCTAAATCACTCGTAGACAAGTTTGTGTAAAGATTATCCAATACTAATGTACCGTTGCCCAAAGGACGCCCGAAAGTTCTAATCGTACATCCTTTTCGTGGAGGATCTTTCAATGTCCAGCGATGAGATTAGATGAGGGTGATAGTGAGTATGAGGGTTTGGAACCAGTTGAAACACTTAAACCTAATTTCAGTTTAAATATTAAAACCCTCGTGACCGTTGAGGTAATTCCCCTTTCGGGAGAAATACCCAAGGTACCAGCCGGGAATCGAACCTGGAACCCCTATTACTCGTATCCAAGTGCACTGACCACTACACCACGGGGTTGAGCATTAAAAATAATTTGAAATGGTTCTATTTAGTTTAAAGGCCTTCAAAAGAGCCTTGTTGGTCACCTTCTCCGGGTAATGTGCGCCCGGTCCCGGTTTCTGGGTGCTGTCCGAAGGCAGCTGGTAGCGGGAACTGATGGAGTAGGCTGGGGAACGAGACTTGGTGAACTCCGACTTGGCGCTGTCGTAAGTCCCGGGGCCAGGGGTGAGCACGCGGTCATCAAGGTGCTCCTTCTGTCGGCCAGAGATGGTGAAGGATGGGGCCTGCTTCTTGTTCCCTTCCCGGGTCTGACCCAGGACACCTGGGATGTTGTACACGTTGGGGGCTGTGGGACAAAGACGAAAGAGTCTTGCACATTCTGATGGATGAGGTCACTTAGTCCAGTCGGGGCCATTAGTTCTGTCATACAGCCGCGTGACGTGGCGTGTTGCCAAGGTAAGTACAGTTTACCTATATACTTATAGATTGTTCTCGTCACTCAGTAGAACACTCATAGGCCGTATGCCAACAGAAATAAAGAGTGCGGCGGAAACAATTAGACGATCTATGCTGAGGAAAGGGATGGGCAACGTGCTGAGGTTTGACTGACGTCCAATGGAGGTCACCTGAGTGGCATTATCTTCAGAAAGTGAAAAAGTGTAGTTTACTTTTATTTATCTAGTGAATATTTACTATTAAATCAAAGTGTCAATTTTCAAGTTACTAATTATTTAATTGTTGCGGCCCATTCTGTATATTTACCATGTGAGTTATGTAGATCAGAGAAAAGTATGGTTGTTCAAATGGGCCGGAACATGGTCATAGGTGCACTTCCTTCACCCTGAATGGTGGTGATCTTACCTTGAAGGACGGCTTCACCTTATAAACTGCATCATAGCATAACCATGGACCGTAATCTTGCTATCTTTCAGGGTTAACGAAGGGCACAGTTTTAACAAGCTCTGCTTACACTCTGTCGACACGACATTTATGAAAGCACCGGGAACCAAACTAAGTCTCTAAGAGGTCAGTTGGAGAACATTAGAAAGTTTGACCATTGAACTATATCGTCCACAGACGAATCCGACACGACGATGAGTATAGACTATATAGGGTCAGTTTACCTGGCGTGGTGCTGGGTTTGTCGGTCTGGGTCTTCAGACCGAAGGTGTATTTGGGAGAATGGTCCACGGTCTTCTCAGGGCTGTAGTCCCCGGGGGCGGGGGTGTTGTCCACATGGTGATCCTTGGGGCGGCTGTGGAGGGTCGCCGCAGGGGGGCTGTCCTTGCCTAAAACAACGAACCCAATAAATGGACAGCTCGATTCGATCACGTTAACCCACAACTAGGTCCGATACTATGGCTCAGTTGGTAGTGTGTCTGCCTGCTGATATAGGGTCTCTGGTTCAGCCCCCGGTATGGACAGAAAATGTATCGTTGGTGAAATGTTTGCAGTGATGAATAAACGTCCGGGGTGTTAGGTGTTGTGTCCTTTCTAGAATTAAGTTAATGTTTAAGTCTTGAGCTGATATAGTAAGTCGGTTCAAAAAGTGCACGCTAAAAAGCTCATATAAAAATGTATGTAAGAAAGATTCCACCTATCCCCATGACCCCTCAGACCAAATTAAACAAATAGAACAGTCTACCTTTAGAGCTGAGTCCGGTGATGTTGTATTTAGGCCCTGGCCCAGGACTATCGTTCTTGCTGCTGTGTCTATAACAATAACAATACGTTATCGATCAACTTGGAATCTAAAGTTTCCATAAGGTTTTCATCAGGTTTTTCAGAGGGACTTTTGGAATCATCTATTTAACACTAATTTTAAGGGTCATTTACTTAAGAGGTAAAAGATTTTTAATTTTTTAATTTGTTATAACAATTTTTATAAATTTCATATATTGCATTATTTAACATTACAAACAAAATGGCGATTTTCATTTTCTCATGAAAATGATTTTGAGGAAAATTTGCAGAAGCAAAAATATCCAATTTTGATAATAACTCCGAAACTATTTGAGTTACGAAATTACTTATCATTAAGTTGTAGGACTAGTAAAGATAAAATAAGTTGATAATTCGTGCCCTTTAGTGGACAGAGATAGTAATTTTTTTTCTCGATATGTTTCTGTAACAGTGTAAATTATTTCACTTATTCTCTTTGGATTAATATTTATACGACAGTGTAAGTTATTTTGTTTCACATTTTTTTTATTAATAGAAAGATATGCTGCTCGCTTTGCCTTTGACAAGTTTTTATAACACTTCTCCGTTTGTTGTTAAACATTTTTGGAATCTAATCTGTTTTCCCTACTCACCTGCTCCCAAAACTAAAGGCCGGGGCTCTTCCCTTCTTGGAATCCGGTACGGTCGAACCACCTGGAAAATTAATATCAAACGTAACAATTAGTACGCGTTGTTTATAAAAGTAGCATGCACACGAAATTATAACTTGGCTGTAACATTGAGAGTGGTATACAAATATATTTTCGTGTGTGTGTTGCTTATAAAACAACATTAATATAATAATACTTTTGTTTATTTTTATTTCACACATGAACGTGTAAATGAGCTTAATGTAAAAATAAACAAGCATACTACACAGTAAGGACTATATTTTATTATAAAATAAATATTCAACTTGTGTCGCATGATAACATAGAAGTAAGATCCATACGCCATATATGGTAGAAGTAGAAGTGACACTTAGAAGATGGTTATTTATTGTAAGCATTGTCTGATAACTAGTCACTATTGTCAACCTATTCAGAAATATTTTATTAATTTTCTTAGTAATACTACATTATCAATCAAAAACTTTAATAAACACTTCTAATTATATTTCCCTAAGTACTACTTGCTGTATAATTGGCTTTTTCGCAAGGAATTGACCGAACAAAATATATTTTAAAAACTATTAGGTTTTTTGTTTCACGTTTGTGGCAACAAAATATATTAGGGCTATATTATATGACATAATAAATTAAAAAGTATTATATCCACAGTTGTTTCTTCTTATAACTGACCACCAAAATAAGAAATGTTTTTTTATAACTTAGAGAAAGAGCGATACAAAATATTGCTTTCAAATTAAAACGTTCTTATTTTGTAAACACACGAGCATGAACATAAACGAAGAGAGTATTTATGATGTCATCAACCATCGTAATTTCGGGACTGGTTTGCCATCTTAGTTTGCGAAGAGAGTTCTAGTTTGTAGTGAAAGTTTTGACTGAAAAAAATGACAGCAATTCAACATTTAGTCTTGCAGATGATATGATTTGGCGAATGGATACATGAAAGTAGATCTGGTGGCTTTTATTAGCTGTCAATGAACTATACTCCTAGAGTAGATGGTGTTTATATTACCTAAGCTAGTATTACAAATAGAGCTCAGTGATTAGAGCATTGGTGTAGTAAGCCAAAGGTCCCGGATTCGATCCCTGTGACCTGGTGTCATTTTTTCAACTTAAAGAATATATTATTTAGATGCAGATATAACCGTAAATAGCAAATATAATAGCTTTGATATTTAATACATCACTACAAATAGAGGTTAAAATGGCAGTATTTAGAAGATGTGACTCACATCTGCTTATCCCGAGTTCAATTCTAGGTGTGACCGAAGTTGTATCATTAATTAATTTTTTATTAGAGAGGCGGTGTTGTTCCTGTCTAGTATTGGGCTAGTTTGTAAATCGTTTCCTTATATAATCAGTCATGTCTTTTTGTTTTTAGCACCTCGTCTTACTACCCTTCGGGTTATACACCTATGTACTAATTACTCTAATATGTTAGGAATGAGAAAGTTTGAATTTAGAGGAAATGTACACGCATTTGCGTGGAAGGAGAGTGGGAATCCATTTTAGGGTAGGGGGAACCTCAGTAAACCCGACTGAGATTCAAGCCCCAATATCCCTGTTATTGACAGCCTAGTCTATTGCCTAGGCCATGTGGTCACCCAAGCGGTTATCAGTAGTGTTCGTAAAGTGCACGATAAATACCACTGATGGAGAAAAAAATCATGTTTTTATCACAACACCTAAGATAGAGGACGCATTGTAACCGTAGAAAAAAACTAGAAGTTTTGATTGATGTCAACGATTCATGAGCCACTGAATTCGAAAAAGTTATTTTCGCGATGTCTGCCTATCCGTCTGTATCTCTGCCTAAAGACGGAACCATATTACCAATCAGGTTAAAACTTGGTATCTTAGTTTCCATAAGGTTCTCAGGACGAGTTTATTGGATTAGCTATATAATCCTAAAATTAAGAGTACCTAGTTTAATTAAGGGCATATAGATTTTTTTTATCTATTTTCTTGAGATTGTCTATAAAGATTTTGATTTGAATTCGTATTTAGACTTGGTTTAGCATTGCAAACAAAATGACGTATCTTATTTTTCGGGAAAAATTATTTAAAGGGTACTTTAGACAAGCGGATATCTCTAATTTTGATCTTATCTTAGAAACTATTTTAGTTACGAAGTTACTCATCATTAAAAAGTTGTATGATAAGAATTTTTTTTTAAACTTTCATTTGAAATATATGTTTTAAAAAGTGTATAGCTTATCAGCGAATATATATTTTGTTGAGAAATGAATTGCTATTATCTATTTTTCTGTAAAAGTCTATATTATTTCATTTATGTTTTTTGGTGAAATGTGATGCTCAAATATATATATCACGAGTTTTAAGTAAATCTCTTCATTTTTAGCTAAACGAGCAAGTCCATGCGGTGCATCGTACCATTTATTGTGTTTTTCTGAAAATCGATTTATAAATAAACTATGACGCAACTCGCAGAGTGAGAAGATACGTGACTCTTATGGTATGGTAATTCAACTTAGCACGATTGAAGGTCGTGAGGGTTCTTTCTTCTGGTTTTTTTTTTTTTTTTTTTTTTTACTATTCACTTATTTCACCTTGGGATGCCACTATCCTCGTACAACAGTATTACTTACTATCCGTACAATTCCGTGCGTTGTGCTCTGTCGCTCGGTATTTCTCAACAGTACGAACCTTTAAAGAGTAGATTTATTTTTTATTTTTAGCACTATGACTTATTACCCGGACGGGTAATACGCCTATGTACTAATTACGCTAATGTTTTAGGGACGATGCAGATTAAGTTTAGAAAAAAGTGTACCCATATTTGCGTGGTGGTAGAGTAGGAAACCACCTGAACAAGATTCGAAACTCGATCTCCTCGTCATCGTCAGTCCAGTCCACTGCGAGAGTAGCGCCTTACACCATGTGACCACTAAATAGTGTGGAAAATTATTATTAGTATTTAGTTTCTCACACGCTTCGGTGGCTACGTGGTCCAACGCGCTATTCTCGTGTTAGACTAGACTGACGATGACGGGGAGATCGAGGTTCTAATCTCGGTCTAATGTACTAAGGGCGGTTTTTTCCAAAATTGTTTTCCACTCTCCCTCAACGCGAATGCGGGTGTATTTTTTCATAAAATTTAACCTTCTTTAACCATAACACATTAGCGTAATTAATGTATAATCTTTTTTTTTTTAAGTGAAACACTGTGCTAAAATGTTTGTTAAAAAATGCATTCCGTTAGGATTCAACCTTTGCCTTCCGGATTAAAAAAAGCTGAAACACCAAATTTAACCGACGGTTATTTCGGTAAGTTACCTTACATTAAATGCCTCCCCCCTTACCCCTACTCATTTTTACCTTTTTGAGAAAAAATTAACCCATTATCATGTACGAATCTTAATTTGACGATAAATCAGAGAGGGACCGGGCAAAAGTTGTTGCCAGGGTTGTAGAGACAAGTGAATAATTTATAATGAAATGTGTGGTGTTTTGGTGTTTAGCGGTTAGCCCCATTTGTAGAAGCGGTCGGTCAATGAACTGTGCAAACCAGTTCTGCGTATCTCGCGGTGAACTCTTTGGCTCGCGACTACTTTATAGTAACAAGAGGAGCCCATCTTACGGCTGACTAACCGGCGAAATTTAGATACAAGATTACGTTTGAAACCGGGAAATGAATCTAAACGCGATTTTCTACATTCTTATTTGAAAACAGTAGTACCCGCCTCGGTAGCGTAGTTGGCTAACGCGCTAGTTGTGTTGAGCTCGACTGCTGAGGAGGGGGAGATCGAGGTTCGAATCCCGGTCGGGTGAACTGGGGGTGGTTTTTACTAAATGGTTTTCAATTCGCCCTCCACGCAAATGCGGATTCACTTTCTTTAATTCAACCTTCCCAATTCCTAAATCCATTAACATAATTAGCACTTAAAGCGTATAACCCGAACGGGTGATAAGACGCGGTTCTAAATATTATTTTGAAAACAGTAAAATTTAATAGTTGATCTTTTAAAATAATTAATTTCTAATTTTATTTTAACCCACTTCATTGGCTCAACGGTCTAAGGCATCACTCTTGTGGTATACTGGCCTGCTTATGACGGGTATATCAGGGTTTGAGTCCCGGTCGGGTCTACTGAAGGTGATTTTTTATAAATGTTTTCCCACTCTCTTTCCACAAAAATTAGTGTAGATTATCTCTAAACTGCTTCCTTCCTCGTTCATACCCCACTAGAGTAATTATCATATATGCGTACAACCTGGACAGGTAGTAAAACGCAATGATTAAAAAAAACATGCGGAGATGATTCACCTATAGAGGATTGTAGGGTCACACAGGCTGGACCGGGACTGGAGTACTCGGCCGCTATTGGCCCGCGCCTCTTGGTCGGTGTCCAGGGCTGCTGAGTTATTCCACCCATGATGCTACCTGCAACACACACCAACAAGAATTAGCGGAGTATATACATTTACATTCTAATCTCGGGAGTCAACCAATATCACAGTACACGAATAACAATAATTTCAGGTTTTAAAAAAAGTGGGATTGCTTGGCCTAGGGCCATATTTATAGTCTAGTCTAGTAAAGATAAAACATGGAGGGAGTGAGGTCTGCGGTTCTCAAAACTACCATTATTATTATTATTATTATTATTATTATTATTATTATTATTATTATTATTATAAGCACCGCGTCTTACTACCCATTCGGGTTACACGCACTTCGCTAATGTGTAATGGTAGGGTGATTGTGAGATGAAATGGAGGACCTACAGTTTAATGTGGAATTCGAACCACGGTGGAGGCCTGGCATTCCACAAATTCACAAGTTGTGATTAATACACATCTTGTCAGAGGTGAAGGAAGGGTTTGGTAATCAGATAAATCTGTGCCGGGACCGAGGATTGAACCCCGTACCCCAGCACAGAAGTCCGACACCTTACCCCTATACTACGAGTACCAGGTCTCCCAACTATTAGTAAACCTTGTGTTAAACCTACCGATAAAAAAATAAAAGGAAGCCTCTAGCCCAGCGATTTTCAACCTTTTTCAACTCACTGCACACTGAACAAGGCGTTAAAATTGTCAAGGCACTCAATCACTTTCTTAAGGAATGTTACCAAACCCTTCCTTCACCTCTGACAAGAAATCTTGTGAATGTGGGGAATGCCAGGCCTCCACCGTGGTTCGGATTCCACGTTAAACTCTAGGTCCTCCATTTCATCTCACAATCACCCTACCATTACACATTAGCGTAAGTGCGTATAACCCGGACGGGTAGTAAGACGCGGTGCTATTATTATTATTATTATTATTATTATTATTATTATTATTATTATTATTATTATTATTATTATTAAGGAATGATTCCATCACTAAAAAAAACTTTTATTAAAATTGTGTTTAGATTGTAATAGTTAAAATTTTAATAGTAGACTAATTGTGTTACCTCTGACAAGACGTGTATTAATCACAACTTGTGAATGTGTGGAATCCCAAGCCTCCACCGTGGTTCGGATTCTACGTTAAACTGTAAGTCCTTCATTTCATCTCGCAATCACCCTACCTTTACACATTAGCGTAAGTGCGTATGACCCGAACGGGTAGTAGGACGCGGTGCTATTAATAGTGTTGACTATAGATTTTAAAAGATTTATTTTTACTCATTTTTTTCTCGATTTTTTTTACCTTTCCCCAAACTCCCGTGGCACACCGGTTGAAAAACTCTGATCAAGACTATGCCAAATGAAAACGTAATGTCTTTATATTTCCTGTTAATTACACTAATATATTTTTGTGTACTAAATTTTGGTGAACTCTCTCGAGATCAATGCACTTACGTCATCCATATGAGGAATAAAATATAACGAATGTGTTGATAGGCGATTTTTAGAAAATAAATTTACTTAAATTAGAGTGGTACAAAAATACATTTTTCTTGAAACTCGGGTCCCACCCAACTTTCCATCTATCCCCGCTTGCCCTAAACGAAAGGTAAACACGCACTGCCAACCTTACCTTTTTAAAAAAAATGTATCTTCCCTAAGAAAGAAGGACGCGACCCCACCATGCAATAAACTTTTAAAAAACCTCTCCCATCTTTTTTTTTTTTTTTTTGCACGATCTTGAACTTGATGGTTTATATTCTTTGGCTGACATGTATAAGAGATTCTAAGGGTCGCCGCCGATCCGTACCTGGCGCTGCCTGTTCACGTGACCTCTTTGACAATCGATAGCTCGATTATCGTTGCTCCCTGCGCGCCATCGGGGGAAGGACAAGAAGAAGTAGAAATAGAGACCAGGAATGAAACGGCATTCCATCGTTTCTTTTGTGGGGGAGGGGGGGGGGGAACTTCCCTATGGCAAGTTTTTATTTAATTTTATTGTTGGAATTTAATTCACAAGCGCTCTACTTTATTTTGTGTTGAAATTAAAAGGCTAGTGTCTTATTTTTATATTCAAATCATATTGAAAATTTTGTTCTTAGTGACGTAGGCATACTTGGTAAATTCTAAGTTATTTTTCAAAGCGAGGGTTGCATCTAAATATTACGCACATAATCACTCTAAGCACTATCACACTTAGACGCCAATGTACATAATAGAATAGGATGAAATAAAATGAGCAGTTCATCATGCGTGTCCCATGGTGTACCTACTGATAACAATTTCTCTCTTCCGCTGACGAATACATACACTATAGTGTTTGCGGGTGACCTGGTGGTCTTGGGGTAAGGTGTCGGACTTCTGTGCTGGGGTTCGGGGCTCAATCCTCGGTCCCGGCACAGATTTATCTGATTACCAAACCCTTCCTTCATCTCTGACAAGACGTGTAATAATCACAACTTGTGAATGTGAGGAATGCCAGGCCTCCACCGTGGTTCGGATTCCACGTTAAATTGTAGGTCCTCCATGTCATCTCACAATCACCCTACCATTACACATTAGCGTGAGTGCGTGTAACCTGAACGGGTAGTAAGACGAGGTGCTAATAATAATAATAATAATAATAATAATAATAATAATAATAATATAGTATTTGCGCCTAGACAGCATTGACTTGCTTTTCAAAATTAATTTTTTCTTGTTTCCTGTTCTTGATAAACATATGCTTTCAAGGACATTTTTAATCTACATCCTGACAGTAGTAATATTCCTATCGGCCATTTTTGTGAATAAACCAAATAGCCTTAGTTGTATACGCTTTTAAAAAAAATGTACGACACAATCTCACTAACGTTAAAAGCCTTAGTTATATAAGCTACATATTTGTACATAACTATATTATAATATTAACACCAAAAACCTTAAGTAGAATTCTAGTAGACCGTATCTGACAGTTATAAAAGTTAATAAATTTACTTGAATATATTCATAGCCCAGGTCATTTGTAAATAATCAAAACCTATCAACGCTAATAATATATTAAAATATATTTTGTTTGTGTATGTACTAAAAAGTTATAAATTTACAAGAATCGTAATGTACGTGTTTGTTTTTGGTTCGTTTTAATCTAGAAGATACTAGAATGATTTAGCGAGTTCTTCCTTTGAAACAAAGACCTTAACGAACCACATTCCGACAGATCCATGAACTCGAGGAAGGAAAAAAATGTTTCCCCACCAAGGTCATACCTTTTTATTTTTTGTATCATCTGCAGTAGGTTTTTATTTTATTTGAACATTCGTTGATTTTTTTAAGGAACATTTATAATATATTTTTAGAAATAATTTAAAAAAATTATCACCACATAATACCACCTATTCCGGTTATACGCATATATGATAATTACTCTAATGCAGTATGGATGAGGAAGGAAGCATTTTAGAGGTAATCGACCCGCATTTGCGAGGAATAAAAGTGGGAAACCATTTAGGAAAAAACCACCTCAGTAGACCTAACCGGGATTCTAACCACAATCTCTCCGTTATCAGAAGGCCAGTGTAGCACAATAGTGACGCCTTAGACTGTTCAGACACTGAAGCTGGTAGTCATTTAATTAAATGTTATTTAAGCTTTAAACGTTTTAAAATACACTTCCTTCTAAGATTTAACTTTCTTTTTCTGTCTTCTCTTATGTCATATTAGTATAATGTCTCAAGAATTATACCCGAGCAGGCCTATAGAGATATAAATAACCACGTAATACTTTGGGGGAGTTTGACAATGTCTTAGAATCTGGAATAGCGAAAAGAATTAAAGGTTTTGTGCTATTAGAATAGTCAATTCACAGTAATTATGAATTTTAATAGGTTAAAAGTTCTTTAAAATATTTATTTTTATAGTCATCACGTGAATATTTCGTTCCTTTAAGAATTAAAGTCAATTTGTTCAAATGAGAAGGGGAAAAAAATCATTCGTGAGTTGCAGGAAAACATATCTGTGTTTAGTCACGTTACAACTACGTTGAATGAATATATGTCACGAGCATAGCAGCATTAGATGAGAAACTTTTTAAATGAATATAAAATGTTGTTATTGAATTATAGGACACCTCTATGGATATTCAACAAGTGCTGAGTCATCCATCATGTGAATGAAATTAAACTCTATATTTCTACTGGGGCAATATTTTATTTCTTTTAAACAAAAAAAAAGTTTTGCTATAAAAACCGCCAAAACACTTTGTTCTTTATACACCCACCTTGAGCGTTTGAGGCTTGGGCGCTAGTTTTTTTTCAAACACTGCGTCTTAGTACCCGTTCGGCTTATACTCTTACGTACTAATTACTCTAATGTTTTTATGGATGAGGAAAGCTATATTAAGAGGAAGTGTACCCGCATTTGCGTGGAGGGAGAGTGTAAAACTATTTGAAAAAAAAACCTAAGTACACTCGACCAAGATTCGAACCTGTATCGGCATTCTAGTCTACTGCGAGAGTAGCGCGTTAGAGCACGTGACCACTGAAGCGGATATGGGTGCTGTTCTCATGGTCTGTCAGTCCTCGGACCACGGATCCGGCCGTGATAATGACAATGACAATGACAATAGAAACACGAGCGTGCGATCGAGCGAGAGACGAACGTCACCACCCATACATTCACCTGAGAAACTGTGTCACCGCAGTCTCTCATTGATGTGGGGGTGTGCGACTGGACCGAACAACCGTCAAACGTCATCTCTCCCCCCCCCCCCCGGAAGTGGAGCACAATGAGAGACTACCTGCACTTCCTGTATAGGGTCATCATTACATACATTCCCTTCACAAACACACATTCTCTCTTGAGTCCGGAGAGAACTGTGGCCTTTAGGTGGAGAAACAATTTAATATTGGTGACCTGGCGGTCTAGGGGTAAGTTGTCAGACTTCTGTGCTGGCGGCCGGGGTTCAATCCTCGGTCCCGGCACAGATTTATCTGATTACCAAACCCTTCTTTCACCTCTGACAAGACATCTTGTGAATGTGGGGAATGCCAGGCCTCCACCGTGGTTCGGATTCCACGTTAAACTGTAGGTCCTTCATTTCATCTCACAATCACCCTACCATTACACATTAGCGTAAGTGCGTATAACCCGAATGGGTAGTAAGACGCGGTGCTAATAATAATAATAATAATAATAATAATAATAATAATAATAATAATAATAATATAATAATTTAATTCACAACCCCGGATCGGTTTGGTGGATACGAGGTGGATGGAATGGGATGGAGAAATAGGCGAGTGTTTATTGGCAGATTTTGTTGCAAAACTTGTTTTATGTCTGAGTAAATCAAGTAGTTCTACAGTAAAAACATAAAGTTTAATTTTCTTCACATGATGATCTCAATAGTTGTTGAATATCTGTCCAGAATGTCCTGGAATTTAATGACAACTTTTGCTCTTTATTTACAAAGTTTCTCATCTTTTCCGCTATGCTCATTACAAATAGTAAAGAAGTGTGAATATATATAAGACTACACTAATAATATAGGTGGCAAAATGCTATCTATGCTCCTGGAAAAAAAAAAAGTTTATATTTTCTAAAAGGCTCTTCCTACCAAAATCCGACTAAATTAGGAATCTCTAGATTTTTAGCCAATATTTCCAATCATGGCCATACACAGAAATGTATTCCTTTGGTTGAGTAGGGGGTGATGATTTTACCTGGTACTTTATGGTAAAGTAAACCCAACAAGAGACGGTAAATATTGTTATTTTTTATTCTGAAAATTGAAAAATGACACCTGGACACGAGAATCGAACCCGGGACTTTTGGATTAGTTCGATTCCCGTGTCCAGGTGTCAATTTTCAATTTTCAGAATAAGATATCCAATTGGAGTAATCCTCACTAAAAGCGTAAATAATAGCTTTGGCTATTTGATTCTTGTTATTTTTTTTACATTAAATTCCTCTTGAGGCAGTTTAAATATTTAAAATTAAACGATACTGTGCATCGCACATACTTATTATCTTAGAATAGAGACATCTACTAAAAACTTTCCAGATTAGTGCAACAAAAAATATACATTGTTGCAGAAACACTCCACCAAAGAGAATAAACGAAATAAAACATACGTTTACAGAAACTTTGAAAAAAAAAATCTCTCTCTACCATAACGATCAATTGCACATTTTAAAGAGCTCCATAAAAAAAATTCCTTTATTTATATCTCAGAAACTATTAGTTTTATAAAAAATATATTCCATATAAAAGATTTTTATTTTTAATAATACTACAACCTTACTACGACAAGTTATTTCGTATCACAAATATTTGCTGTGATATAACAAAATTGGAAATTTCTGCTCATGTAAGGTATCCTTAAAGTCATATTCACGGCAAAATGAGAATTGATAGTCTTTTTGTAGTTTTTTGTTGTTGTTGTAAGGGTTAAACCGTGCGCCTAGATACAAAATTTAATCAAAATCGTTAGTGTATTTCGATAAAATCGATTTTTCATTTTTTCCCTCTTCAGTAAGCTACCTCTGATAGACAAATGGCAATCACGAAAACCACTTTTTCGTTACAGCGGGCCATGAAACGTTTTTTTTTTTTTTTACGATCACGATACTTTTATCTCCGAAGGATCAAGCAAAAAGTAAAAACATAAATGAGTTTGTAAGTTCAGTGAATTATATGATACCACAATTATTAGCAGTGAACTTAAGAAGCATTGAGCGGGAATACAAAAATATAATATTAATAATATTTTGGGAGGGGGGGTTGGAACGGGGGTGACCGCCCTCCTTCAGTACGGCCTCTCAGCCGTCAAGGTAACTAAAATAAAAACTAAAATATGATTTACTATATACATGCTACCTCTCTCTTCCCCTTTATCAAACCTCTCAGTCACAGCAAATAGTCTAATAAAATAGATCTAACCAAGGACTCGAGAGTAAAACGAGGAAAGATATTGTAATTGAAGCTCTGCTATAGTCTGTTCACGATAGTTTCATCCTTTTCTTACTGTCAAATAATTACTCAAATAAATTCTTTCTCGTTTTATAATATATATATAATTATAGTTTGGGCAAAATTTTCAAAAATAAATTATCACTTATCAGCAAACCTTCACTTTCTTAACCGATTGATTATATCAGCACACGACTTATAGACTAACCTAAATCTATAACAGACAAAACGTCCCCCCCCGGTCGTTAATTTATCACTGTGAAAGGGGAACCCACATTTCACAAATGATACATTTTTTGGTCACGCCAGGAATCGAACTCGGGACCAGTAGACAGACTCTACCAGCCAAGCTAAAGTTTTGCTCAAAACAACAAATATTATTTTGATAATTTTATAAGACATTCCTCAGACACAAATTTTGAACACTATTTATATAGCCATTTGTTTTAATTACAAATTTTCAAAAATCAGTAAACTACCCTTAAAAACATTATTGCTCGAAAAATAAGTATATAGTGTTATTTGTAGTTTAGAATGAAAAAATTTAAAATTTTCAAATATCAGTCATAAGGAAACTATTCTGATTTGAAGTATAAAATCAAAATAAAACCAAAAATTCTTGGGGTCTTACTAATTAAAATTTAGATATCGAATTTGAACAAAATCCATCAAACCGTTCGGCTATAGCTCCAGGCACAGACAAACAAAATTGTAAATCCAACTTTTTTTTAGTTCGGAAGGCAAATAAAATATAAATATTAATAATCTTTTCAAGGTAAAAAAAAAATTCACGATTACAATACTTTCTCTACATGTTAAAACAAAATGGTCCTTTGTATATTCATCCATTTTTGGAAAGTATGCCATGTAAATTTGACAGGTACGCGCTTCGGTGGCTGACTCATCTAACGCGCTACTCTTACAGTAAACTAGACTGCCGATGACAAGGAGATCAAGGTTCGAATCTCGAGCGCATGATTTTCCCCCCACTCCCTTCACGCAAATGCGGATACACTTCCTCTAAATATAACCTTCATAATCCCTTAAACCATAATTGTAGTCTGTACATAAGCGTATAGCTCGATAGGGTAGTAAGACGCGGTGCTAAAAAAAATATTTAAAAAAACTGGCAGGTAACGTCAAGTAACTTTCCTTTATCAAGTGACAGAAATGCCAGGCCTCCACCGTGGTTCGGATTCCACGTTAAACTGTAGGTCCTTCATTTCATCTCACAATCACCCTACCATTACACATTAGCGTAAGTGCGTATAACCCGAATGGTTAGTAAGACGCGGTGCTAATAATAATAAGTGACAGAACATGTTTGTGAAACGGATGAATACTACTAAACCGAGCTATTTAGTAAATCAAGTCACGAAGGGTCAAAGCTGCCATGGACCGACTATACCTTAAAGCCCCTCCCCAAGGTAAGCATGTCATGGGGTTATGCGTAGGTACGCACTATCAGATGGTACTCTTAGATTTATGTGGTGCGGATAACTGTATTTCCTGCCACGCAACCCGGGGGGGGGGGGGGGGGGAAGGAGGGAGGTAATACAATTGCTTTCGCCCTTCCCTCCCCCCGTTTCCTTTGCTACCATGTCATTGTGACGTTCTGTACGTCATTACAAAACCGGAAAATTTAAAATAAATACGGTGGAAAGGGTATCATTAAATATGTGCGTGGCATTATATCGGGAGAGTTATTTGTAGAGAATGATCCGTTCTAATCGAATAAAAAGAAAATTAAAAAGTGTATATGAAACAAATTGATTATCAAATAGCCTCTAATATTTTTATTTATTTGAGTTATTTAATTTTCACGTTCTGATTATATAATCACGCGTGAATTTCTATGAGCGATGTGAAAGAACCTATCAATTTTGCCGGGAAAGGTATTTTCACACACCTTCCAGGGTTCTTTTACATGCCACAATCTACATGAGAGTGACGGCTTTACTTTTCCTCCGTAGGAAGTTGTGCTACGTATTTTTATCGCAAGAAAATTCTGTTGAGCCCTGCTGGGTTTTAACCCACGAACATTGGTTCTCGAGGCGAGCCCTTTAACCTAAAACCACCGAGGTTGAATAGCCTATAATAGAATTTTATTTATATTCTAAGTTAACTGAATTTATTAAACATACACATTTGTTTATGTAACGCTGTATTTATATTAATAAACTTAGAACTTTATCAAAAAATGTTAATAAATAATACACAGTATATTATTTTAAAACATGCAATGCTATAGTTAATATGCACTAGAGCCACTTATTAAATAAATCGTCAGAAATTAAATTACATACCAATTTAAATATAATAAAAAATAAAATACAATATATTTATGAATTGGGTATATTTAACTATATTCTATCACATCCCGGCTTAAAAACCAATACATTTAAATGTATTATTTTAAAAATAAATAATTCAAGTCCATAGTGCATATGTTATACGTGTTAAGTACTACAAGATTTGTGTAGGCTTACATCTCCATTAGAATATTGTATTTTTAAATTACATTATAATGGCTATCAGCTATGAATGTTTTAAAATACATTTATAAAACTGTGTGGCTGGCGTAATTAATAATACAATCTGAGTATGAACTTCAAAATTTTTATAGATATTAATATAGCTTTAGCTTACCTTAAATTTAAAATTAAGTGGCTAACGATTGTTTGAGTTAAAAATATTAAAGCTTTGATGTGAAAAGTATTTTTTTATGTTCTTTTAACGTTTAACCGGTATGAGATGAATTACATTACAACACTTTAGCGTTACTAAGGGGTTGGGGAAGTCGAATTTAATTATTGGTAAATCCTTTTGGTTCTAGGTTTGACTGGTTTTATCATGATTTTTTCTTTCATCTGTAAAATTTGTTTTTAATAAATGTACTGATAGCATTATTGGGTTTAGAATATTCAGTTAATTTAAACGATTTTTTAGATGTTATCAATTTTTTATTATTATTTAGAAATGTAGATTCATTCAAATATTTATTTAAACATACCCTGTAAATGACGCTTATGTCATTTTTCCTTTCTGTTGTAATATTGCACATTATTATTATTATCATTACAATTATAATTATTATTGTTATTAGTCACAAAACCAGAATCCTACTCTTAGGAAATGTTTTATAGCAAATAATATGTGTTTTACCATTGTAAATTAATGTCGATTTCACCTGAATTATGGTACATTGTGATGTATCAACCACGAGTCATAATGACAGGAAAGCTATAAAAATATATTGAATATTACTGGAGCAGAAACATCATAGTAGAGCTATTTATTCCTGTGTAATTTAGTATAATAGAAAGAGATTGAACCGTATTTCAAATGAACGCAGCCAACAAAAAAATAGTCTCACTAAACATAGTTGTAGGAACAGAATAATATGTAAAAAAATAAAAATCAGGTATTCTAGTAGAAAATTTTACCAACAGATGTTTTGTTAAACTCCATAGGAGTATTTTAAAATTTAAGTTCAATAGTAATCAATCACATTATCCATTATGTCGAAATTTGTGTTAAAAAAATAGTGTATAGTATTTGGAACACTCAGAAGTAAAGTAATATATTTGAACATTATGAATTTATAGGTGGTTCGTTTCATACTAATATTATGCAATTTAATTTGGTTTTATTGGTGCTGAATTGTACTCATAACAAATGATGATTATTGTCTCAAAAATTTTAGCAATATAAAATTATTTTTTTATAACCACGTCTTACCAATATTTCGTGTTTTTTTGCAATTAAAGATAAATTAATTTAAGTATGATTGATTAAATAGCCAAGCTATTAAATTTGTTAGTTAGCCGCATCTAAATATAGCATTCTTTAATTTTAAAAAATTACACCTCGACAAGGTCCCTGGTTCAATTCACATGTCCAGTTGTCAATTTTCAATTTAATAATATGAATTTAATTATGTTGTAAGTCAAATTGACTTATTCTGCTTGGTTTTTGAATGATTTATTTATATAAAAATAGTTTAATGTGAATAGATTTTTTTCTTGAAAGAAAAACCAGAAAATAATGTTTAGAAATTGACTCTTTCTCTAAAATCACACATGTTTTCTTCCCTACGAGGTATTTAACGTCCACTTTCCCAACCAACTGATTGTATTAAAAAATATGGCCTGCAAACTAACTTAACTCGGAAGTCACCCCAAACCCTTAGCGAGGCATACAAGCACTCTATCAATAATAATAATAATAATAATATAATAGCACCACGTCTTACTACCCGTTCGGGTTATACGCTTTAAGTACTAATTACTCTAACGAATTAGGAATTTGGAAGGTTGAATTAGAGGAAGTGAACCCGCATTTGCGTGGAGGGAGAGTGGAAAACCATTTAGGAAAAACCACCCCCAGTTCACTCGACCGAGATTCGAACCTCGATCTCCCCGTCCTCAGCAGTCGAGCAGCTCAACACGACAAGCGCGTTAGTCAACTACGCCACAGAGGCGGGTAGCACTCTATCAACTGAACCAAAGTACCAGACTGTATTTTTTTTCATTAAAAATAGCTATACCTGGTTATAGATATTACATACGCCTATGTACTAATTATGCTTATACTTTTAGAGATTAGTAAGGTTATATTTAAAGGAATTGTACCCGTTTTTCCATGAAGGGAGATAGGAAAATAATTTTAGAAAAAAAAACTCAGTTCACCTGACCGAGATTCGAATCTCAAGCTCTCCATCATCGACAAGATATTCTAACACGAGAGTAACACATTAGACCATTCGGTCACCGAAGCGGGTTGTAATAATGTTAGCTCAATAATTGATGGGTGCGGTTACGATGATAGTTATTTAGATTAAAAAAAAATCGCAGTATTTAGCTTTGATTTAATATATCTGGACCTTAAAAACATTGCTATGTTACCTTTATGTTTCACGTTGTTGGTCTTAAAAACTCATCCCCGTATATTCCCATATTTATATTTCTTGTTAATTAATGTATTGATATCTTTGTTTTGTTTTATGAAAGTGGTATTATTAAATATTTATGTCAGAGAACAATACATTTCTATTGTTTACCATATTTAGATATTTTTCGCTCGAAGCATGTGTCATTTTGTTCACTGTCGAATACAAAAGATTGGCTGCTATGTGTTTCGTAATTAAAACTACTAATGAAGTGGGAAAGAGCAACGGAACAAAAAGAAGGCTAACTAGTGGAACTTTTCACGTGATTGTAACCGTCCCAGCCCCCCCCCCCCCCCTACCACCGTTCCATCAACCACAACTTCTCTTGGAGTTGTGCCACGCGACGCGCCGGGTAGAGTCACAGCCTGGCATACACGACCGTTTGACGGGCTAGTATAGCCAGCAGGCGCGCGCAACGTTCGTGATGTCAGGCCTACTACAGATAAGCGTTTGTTTTTACCTAGCCATGAATAAGTTTATTTTTATGATCTCACTTTAGTAAGAATATTTAAAGACGTTGCCTACTTGATGGTTTCGAAACTATTTTATAACGTGGACTTAAGCACTCTAAGTATACTTTCCCACTTAAGACATCGATGTACGAAATAGAAAAGAGAAGGAAATAAAATAAGCAGTGATAACATTTCCCCTCTTACGCTGACAAGTATACACACTCACTCTGCTATTTGTGTCTGGACAGCATTGAAATGCGTTTAAAATTAACTTTTCTCGTCTCATTTTCTGGATAGTCATTTGCTTCCACGGACTATTTTTACCCTCCATCTCTGTAGGAAGATTGCTACTGGCCATTCTCGTGAATAAACCAAGTTGTAAACTAGTTAAAAGAAAAAATACGTTTACAAAAAAAACTTAAAGATAAAAAAAATTGTTACAATGAAAAACTATTTTAAAATTTATGTTTTAGTTTCAATGTTGCATCTTTAAAACTCGCCGAATAGAACGTTAGCAATTAATATGGGAAATCCCATATTGACTTTCCGTTACTCACAGATGGCAATGTCGTTAACCATGTGTTTGTAACCAAGCTTTGTCCAAGCTCATGACCAAGAAACTAGCTAAGCTCAGATCACATTAGCTGAGATAAAAGAGATCCAGTAGCTCTTTTTAGCTCCAAGATAAGTTCATTCCTACATTTATCTTAACAGCCGTTCGGTTTATACGCGTATGTAATAATTACGCTTAGCTGTTTGGAATGAGAAAGGTTGAATTAAGAGAAAGTGTGCCCAAATTTGCGTGGAAGAAGAGTGTAAAAACATTTAGGAAAATCCACCCTGAGGTACTCCCGAATAGGATTCCCACCATAGGCATTCCAGTCGGTTGCGATAGTGACGCCCTAGACCATACGGCCACTGATACGGCTTCTACGAAAATTGGACAATTTTTATTGACGTTCTTGATCCATAGTATTTTAGAGATTCATAAACCGTTGACTTATTTAAAAATAATAGATTGTCGGATTACTTCTATAAGAACGGTAGCATAAGCAAAAGAACCTACAACCCACATTGGTGGCACGCGGGCTAAGCGGCAGACTCATTCAGTCCAATTTGATCAACTTATCGAGTAATTAGTAGGCATAATTGTACCATTCACTTGGGTGGCCGCATGGTCTAATGCATCACTCCCGCAATAGACCGCACTGTCAATGACGGTAAAATCATGGTCGAATACCAGTAGGTTTTCCCCTAAATGGTTTTCCACTCTCCCTCCACGCAAATGCGGATACACTACTTCAAAATTCAACCCTACTCATTCCTAATACACTGGTGTAAATATTACTTAAGCGTATAGCCCAAACGGGTAGTAAGACGCAGTGCTAAAAAAAATTAAAAAATGTTATCATTTAAAGTAATATTTAAAACATATTTACGAGTGTTGCATTATCTTTTTTAGAGGCAGCTTTTTAAAAGAATATTATCCTGAATATGAAGTGTGTGGTTTTTTCGAGATTATTTTTTCATGCATTCTTTATTGTAGGCAAAGCGAAGTCACTTTGGTGACAGCAGAAATGTACAGAAGATGTGGAAATATTATTTAATACCTCGCATGAGAATGTCGACCACACGGACACTCCGCAGGCCTCATAAAACAACGCTGAGTAAGCGATTTACAGAATTAAATGACCATAATTATGACCTTGGCCTCAATAGGGTTGTCATCAGGGTTTTTTTTAATTGAAAAGGTATGTAAATTGATGTAACTGTGTTTTTTTTTAATACGGTATATTTTCAGTTAAATCAGTGTAGCATTTAGAGTGAGACAGATAGCCAAAATAAAGCAAAATAATATGTAACTAAATATTAAACTATATATAAAGTACAACTATAACAGAAAGAACTAAAAATTGTCGAATATATAAAGACTAAATGTTAAGAACAGACTTACGACTTGATATTCTAAAAAATAAACCCTCGAGAATAATAAAAAGTGCCCTTAAAATCTCCAAATGGAAAAATTTACGGGAATAATAGTTCCGATGGATTATTTTACCTCTATCTGCACTCCCCTTTCTCCCGGCCCCAGTAAATACGATCTAGTTCACTAGTGATGATGATTTCGGGGTTTCAATCCCGAAAGGTATTTTATTTTATAAATGTTTTTCCATTTTCCCTTCACGCAGATACTGGAACAATTTATTTAAATCCTACTATCCTCATCTACAACTTATTAGAGTTAATTAAATGTGTTTAGTCTGAACGAGTAGTAAAACGGAGAGAAAATTCAAATAACTTCGACTAAAGAGAATAAGATTGTTGAATTTTTTTATTCTTTTTTTCGCACATCTTACTATCTATTCGGGTTATACGCATATTACTATACTGGGGTAGGGATGAGGAAGGAAGAATTTTAGATGTAGTGTACCCACATTTGCATGGAAGAAGAGTGGTAAACCATTTAGTAATAACCACCCTTAATAGACACAGCCGGGTTTCAAACTTCGTCATCAGCAAGCCAATATAACACGAGAGTGACGCCTTAAACCATTTGGTCACTGAATCTGGTTTTGAGATAATTAATTATTTATGAAAATTACCATACAAATTTAACTTTCAACTGATAAAATGTCAATGACACAGAATGAAAAAATTAGGTTAATGAATTCTCAAACCTCACTAAATACCTGCCTTGAATTTTAAATAGTTTTTAAAATATATTCTTGTGGTTCATGACTAAGTTTGGAAGATTTTACGTCGTCAAACCATGTCGTTAAGTAATTTATCCAGGAGAATGACCTGACAGGTATAAATTTCGAGATCAAGATCATCTATCAAACACACGTAAGTGTGTGAGAATATATAAAACTGCCGTAAGTAGAGATAAATGCGGTTCACCTATTTATTCATGCCTTTTATGAACAAGTTCAACTTTCCCGTCTCTTTTTTTCTTCAGTATCTCTTAGACCAGGGTTGGAAATATTTTGACATTGTAAGGCTTATTCAACGAGGACAAATTTCGATTTTTTATATATTTAATATATATTCATAGAGGATTTAAAAAATAATATAAATGATAAAATATTTAACGAAAAGTTATTTTTCTCAATATTTTTATTAGAATTTATTTTTAATATTATAATGTATATATATATTATATATAATAAAATAATAATGTATGTATATTATTATATATATATATTAATATAATGTATATATATTGTACAATGTACACACAAGCATGCTTGAAAATATATATCAGCATGAAAAAAGGATTCTAAAATATAATAGAAAAGCCCTCAATAATGTAGTTCTACAACCATTCAACAGTAATTAATAAAACATTTCAATTCAATATATTGTAGGATACAATTTGATTTTGAGGATGTTTAATTTATATACGTTCACGAGACATAATTGACAGAATAAATGAAAAGCTTCTCCACTCCTGTCTCATAGCTACAAAACTCTTGGTCATGATTTCTAAATATAATTGAGTATCGCCAAAAACAACTTCACATAATAATTATTATCATTATTATTGTTAAGCGTATTTATAATTAGGTATGCTTTCTATTCGATTAGGTTTGGTTCTAATGAAGCTTACTTAGTTTAATCGTTTCAGAGCCTGAATAAAACCGGTTTATTAGTCCACTAACTGGGTATTTTTGCCCTGAAAAAGATCGGGTTGTTTTGATTTTTTTATATGTTTGAGAGTTCAAGGTACTAATGAAATTTTTAAGTTTTCAACTTTGTTTCATTACCCCTCCCAACGCATCTTAAAAAAATGGCAGTCGCCCGTTTTTTCATATTATCGCCTTAATGCTCTTAATTCCAAATCACTTTGCCATGAGTTGACATTTTCATAATTATTGGTTATTAATTACTTATTAACTGTTGCTATGCATACTATCTACGATAAAATTGCTTTTTACTCATTTCCACACCATCATGAGGTAGAGTTGACGGTACGTCTTTTTTTTTTGTATCCTCAGTAGGCTTAATCAACAGTTGTAATTGAGAAGTTTTACATTTTTTTGTGTCTCTCCGATGGTCCTGATTGACTGCTATCTATTTATTTATTTATAACACTGTTTTATTGTCAGTATTTTTTTATTTCTTCATTTCTTCATTCACTTCATTCCTGATGTTCTACTCACAAATGGATAACCTTTTTCCTCTTTATCTTCATTGTTGATCAGAACCTCTAGCACATTTTCGAATGGTTGTTCATTGTAAAATTCAAAGATAATAGATGAGTTAAATCCAGTTTTATTTTGTAATAATATGCTGCGCTGCATACTTTTTTTTTTTGCATTTGAATTTGCATGATATAACGTTTAGCAAGACGTCAGTTAGCTGGACCCTTTATAGTTTTCAAGGGAGTAAGCCCATTATTGCTACGTATCCAACCCCACTCCTGTAAACTTATTCAATCCCATACTCCATATACTGTATAGACTTGGTGGAGCATTCTGAATGCGTGATACCATGCAGCATCTCTTGTTGGATACAGAGCATGAAGATTGAATTTTGTTACAGGTTTTGTAAAATTTTGGTAGCATCTAATCTTTCGTTTTCTATGTCACCTGCATACAAAGCAACAAGAAAACGTTCTCCTGTTTCTGCAATTTCCTCTGGAGCCACGCCCTGTTCTTTGACGGCTTCTATGCCAAACTCGTTCAGGTGCGAGTTTTTATGGAATATGATACAAAATTTTGTTTTCCCTTGGTTGAAAAGGGCAGATGTATCGCAGCCACTGAATCCATGAATAAACAGACTTTGTTTTCATACTACAGTACGTTAGTGGAGTACAGTTGGGTTTTTTACAGTTTTACCTATCCCAGGTTTCCGAAGGTAGATGATTTATTTGACTGTTCAAATTTCTCTTTGAGAATTTAAATCAAATTAATGATACTAGTTTAATTCACAAAAAGTATTTCTGGGGAAACTTGTTCAGTAATTGATTTGTCGAAGAGAATATCTATAGAAGTGTGTGTGTGGTTGTTTTTTTTTTTTTACCAACGATGCCTTTCTCTGATTTTAATGATTTTTGCTACAGCATCAACTTGATATTCATCAAAAACAACAACTGATTTTGAACTATGATGATTTTGTACTTATCGCAAGTAATTTGTACAAATGTATTCATAAAAATCGTAGCGATTCTGTATAGATGTCCTCTATACACTATATCGATTTTATCATCTCCAAGTCTCGTTACATCTAGAAATGGCGTTAAAGCAGTATACAAAGACGATTTTGTGCCCTTACGCATCCCTTCTTCCGAGAGCAGAGACCAAAAATAGAGTGAGTTTAAATTTGAGATATTCTTTTAACTCATCGTCGGATTGCTTCAGGATACATATTATCTAGAACAGCGTGAGTGGGTTAATTGACTGTTACAAGGGACATAACTTTATCATTGCGTTTAAATTTGACGGAATCAAAATTATCGCGTCATTTTCGAAATCATAACAGTACAACTCTCTTGGGACAAATAGCAGTTTATTTGTCCTTCCTCACAAATTACAGTGCTTATTGACATTAACGAATAAGTTTTTGGAAAAAGTTGATGTTGAAAAAACCAATATACAAGTTTTTTTCCAGTTTTGATCGTCTCGAAGGACAGGCGAAGGCCTCATATCTATCCACATGTTGCTCAGATGTTGCTAAAGTAATGTAACAGTATTTATCAACTTTGTCTCTCAAATATTATGTAAATATATCATTCCTCGAGCCCAATAATCCAAATATTTCTCTGAAATATATAAATATCTGATTAATATTAATGAATTTGCTCCTAGTTTATGGTATGTACAAGATGGCTTATATGAAAAACTTTAATCGGCTTTTCAAAAATAATAAATAGAAGTTTCACACCTAATTAACATATTAAATCATAATTTAAGAATACTATGGTCGCAGAAGAGTATAGGAAGCAAAAACTGTCTATAAAATTAATTGTGAAGACTGAGCACACTTACCATTGAGTGTTCTCGAGACTAGAGAGGGAATGAAAGATTGTGCAACCCATATTACTTTTCAACCTTTAGAAGGGGTGATCTGAGATACAAAAACAGTTCATTAACAATGATTTGGGATAGCATACAACTTAGATTACGTAGTAAACAATACTGCATTTATTTACTCCAATATTATGGCAAAAAAAGTATACGTCAGAAGGAAAATCCTAGGACCCACTGGGAAGGAGATATTGCAGGGGGAATACATGGTTTGGCAGCCATTTTTTCAAGATGCCGGTGCGAGCGGCAATGCACCAAGGTCGAAAAATTGGAATTTTCATTTGGACTCCGAATCCTCAAACATATCGAAAAATCAAATCTGCCCTGCCTTTTTATCATCACCCTGCTACTGGACTATATGGGCACTTAAAAACTTAAGAAGTTGATATGAAGAAACAAATGAAGATTTTCACACTAATTATAATTAAATATCAAATCGATTACAACATCGACCAACCGGACTAAATGAGCTTTAAGGCCTGGTTTCCAAGACCACGTCCGAGGCTACGTGGTGCATGTTGTGTGGCTGCGCGGTACCGTAGGGGTTTTTTTAGTGCCGCATCTTACTACCTGTTCAGGTGATACGCATGTGTACTAATTAAGCTAATGAGTATAGGGACGAGGGAGGTTGAATTGAGAGTAAGTGTGCTCAAATTTGGGAGAGTGGGAAAAAAACACGGATTTGGGAGATTGGAAAAAAAAACTTCTGTTCACCCGACTAGGATTTGAACCTTGACCTGCCTGTCATAAGTAGTCTAGTCTAACACGAGCGTGACGCTTTGGACCATGTGGCCACCGAAGCAGCTACGCAGAAGTTAATCGTGTGCTAGTGCATGACAACGCCCACCAACCCCGCAACCGTACCGTGATAAACTTCACCACCAGTCAACGTCATATCAAAAGGGTAACCTAGACAAAATTAATTGAGTAAAATAATTATTTTATAATTTATTGGTGACAGATTAATTCAATTTTAGAATATTTTGATAAGCATATTATTTCCACTGTGTGGTTATACCTCTCCCTTATATCTCTCAAAAATAATTCTTATGCCTGAATTAAAAACTCACTCTTCTCTTACTGTTCCCGAAGTAAGTTTTAAATCACTAAAAGCCATTACTGATATAGAGCGCTATAAATTAAATACTGGGCATTTGTTTTAATACTCTTCCTCATCCTGTTATTTTAGATTACAGAATAATGTTCCAATAGTAAATAAGTTAAAGTGGTCGGCCACGAGTCCAGACGAGCCTGGTTCAATTCCAGATAGTATTGATTAATATGTTTTATATATATATATATATATACAATACGCGCGATCGTCTTACTAATTAGTGATTATACAACGTCAAGGGTTGGATGTATTAACTGTGTATTTTGAAAAATTACCACGTTAAAAACTTTCGATTGGATAAAATAATAAGCGTTATTTAAAAACCAATAAATAAAACTTGCATCAATGAGCACGCGGACTAAACGCTAGACTCATCTTGTCTAATTTTCTAGTGATTAAGATATCTAAGCTCGAATCTCGACACTATGTACTGAAGGTATTTTTCCTTAAAGTGGTTTTCCCCTTGCCTTTCACGCAAAGATGGTACATCTCCAATAAATTCTCCCTTACTCATCTGCACCTCACTAGTAAATTAAAAGCGAGGATATCCAGGATGGGTAGTAAGATGCGGTGCAAAAAATCGAGTTAAAGATCACCAAGAAACTAAATAACATTATAGAAAGTTATAAATAAGCGACAGTCCAATTTTCATAGAAAGAACCTTATCTGATAGCCAAATTCATACTCTCACTTTTGATATATAGTATAAATTACGTCATATAAAATAACATTATTAATTTAGTAAACTGGTATCAATTTAGACCGTTAACGTTTAGTTTGGTTTTTTCTAAAATGTTTTCTTTTAAAATTAGATTGTATAGAAGAACTAGTAATCTAAACTTTTTTGAATATTTTCATTAGTATTTGAATATAAACTCATTAAATTAAGCTATCTGGACTTATTCCACAGTACAATTTTCATTGAAAGAACCTTATCTGGCAACTATAAAAGTTACGTATTGATACGTCAAGTAATGTGTTCTGGAGTTGTCAGTTGTGGTACGTATTATCAATACATTAAAAATAATGCTAACAATATAGTAAACATTTTTTCATTGTTGACAATAAAAATAAGGATTGGTATTTTCTAAAATTGCGCTTGGTAGGGAAATAGTTATGTATCGTACTCACTCACCTACAAGTGTAATTTAATCAAATCCTCTTCTCACAGAATCCTCCTTCACGAAATAATCACACTTGTGATGTGATGTGAACGCTAGCCGGTTCTCTACAACACTTCACATGCACAGAGCTCGCGGCGGGTGAGAATCAGCACTCACAGACACACGCAAAACAAAAAGAACAACAACAAAATAAAAAGACTCCAACCTCTCGGTCAACTCGATATCTCGCGTCTGCGCACTGGAGATCCTCTCGCGTCCGTTCATATAGTTGGTGGCTTGGCGGACTCGTATTCTATCAGCTTCCTTCCTCTTTGGACCTTTGCAACGGAGGACAGAGAGGAATCGAATCCACACAACAATACCGTAACCAGTCATTTGAACGTTGAGAGAGGTGCCGGTGCAATAGCGGGCTATGTCCAGGAGAGGGGATTTATATCGTAGATAGCCAGCAGGCTTGATTAGGTCGTCTTAAATTGGGTAGGGGGAGGTATCAGTAATTTATTACGTTTTCTTGAGCGGGGGAGGGAGGTAGAAGTCAGAATCCATTTTACTAAGGTTTATTTAATCGATGTTTGTGGTGAGACAAAATCTAAAGGAAAAAAAATTCTTAAATATTTTATTTTGATTAATTACTAATTTTCATTGTTTTATAAAAATAATTGAAATTAGACTTCAAATTTTACACAAAGATAGTTAATTACAATAAACATAGCATAGACTTTTGTTTAATAGTAATAAAAATAATAAAAATAACTAAACGACTAAATAATCCAATTTATCAAACGCATACAAATTACGTATGATAGAGGGGATAGGGGAAACGGAAAATCTTACGATCTCCTTACATGGAGTGATAAAGGGAGGGGGTGTCAAAAATCATGAATAAATCCTTATTAATTTAAGGATGGCCACCTATTTTCGAATAGAAAGGGTAAAATATATTTTTTTAAGTTGCATCATATCGTTCGGGTTATCCTTATTAGTCCTTATCTCAAAACCATTAACCGGTAAATTAAATACAACGATTACGCTCGATCCATAATACTAGAATCATTTTTAATATCTGTTCAAATTTTAAAATGTGTTTTTTGAAATTGTTTTTGAATTTGTGTATTTTTTTAAATAGGGCATAACGATTTACAGTTCTCAAAAGCTATATGCTATTCAAGGGACTATTAAATACACTAACGTGATAGGGAAAATGATAAAAATTTAAAGGAAATGTACTCGTATTTGCTGGCAAGGAGTGGATAAAACCTTTTAGAAAAAAAAACTCTAGTTATACCCGGTTAGGATTCAAACACCAGAAAACCGGGATATATGAGATTGACGTTTGAGACCACATGTCCCTCGATGTGGGTGAATCAGTCACACACTTGAAAATAAATTGTTGTTATAAATGTTTAATCACTATGTTTGACCTGGTTTAGATATATATCTTTTATAATTATTACAAGTAGTAATATTTAAAAATTATTCTAGAAAAATCATATATTTTTATCTCGTGCTTAGAGCCGTCTTAACGTACGTATGGCTTTTATTTGTGATTCTTGTCCGCCCACCCCCCCGCAACCCCCGCTCAGGCAGGGGAGTCGAGTTCCTATTCCCCGGCCCTTATCGTATATTGTAAGGTAGGGATTTTTCAAATCGTTTTATTATTTTAACAAATGGATGGTTAATCCTAACAGCTGAACCTGTGCATTAGGTAAGGTTAGACTTCTAAGCGGAAACCGGGGTTCAATACCGCCGGCAAATTTATCTGATTTCAAACCTTCTTCACTCTGACAATTATCTTGTGAATGTGGGGATGCCAGCCCCACCGTTTCGATCCACGTCAAACTGTGGTCCGTCATTCATCTCAAATCCACCCTACCATTAACATTACTAAAATATAACGAATGGTATAATCGCTTGTTAATTAATAATAATATTAATAAAGTGAGTGATATGAAATATTATAGCACACTAATTGAGTGATTAAATTAAATAAAAATGAAATTTTTTAGTTAATATATTAATTTTCTGACAAAAAAAACTTTTTCTGTCATAAACATTGATAAAAGAACTTCACGTAAGATGTATTCTGACCCCTCCCTTCCCCCTGTAAGAAAACGTATGAAATACGGACCTCTCCTCCCCCAAAATCCCGTACGTACTTTAAAGGCATCCCCATTAATCTCTCAATGTATTTCTGTTTTAGTACGTCTTATTTTGTGTGATTACGTTAGAAATTTTTATTCTTGTAGACGTAGTTCTCATATATTATATTATTATATTATTATTATTATTGTTTTTATTATTATGTTATTATATATTACTATTATTATTATTAGACCGCATTTTCTACCCGTTCGGCTGTATGCACTTATGTATGGTAGGTATTGTGGAATAAATGGAGACCCACAGTTTAACGTGGAATCCGAACCATGATGGAGGCCTGGCATTCCTCACATTTTCTCATATAGATAAAGTAATATTTTCGTGACAATTTTTCCACCTCAAAAAAAGTAGGTTTTACAATTCTCTCTGTCACCAAGTCGTTTTTCTGTACCCGTAGCTAAATCCGGAATGATTTGATAGATTATATTCAAACTTTATATTTGAAAACAAAATGGACATACCTTGTGGAAAAAAACATGTTTTTGATTGTATCCCCAAAATTAAGGGTTGTTTATAGATAAATGATTTTTTTAAATTCTAAATTCTTTAAATACAACAACTTTAATTTTCGTTAAAACTTTATCTCAGAAGAGTGTTCCATATTAATTTATAAAATATTGTTTTTATGGCTAAATATAATTTAAGGGTAGTTTTATAATAATTGATATTAATATTTAAACCTTGTATTCCTATAATTACAATTATTGATTATAATTAGGAATTAGCTTACATACTGTACGATTGTGTTATCTATCCTGACTGGGTTTGAACCCAAGAACATCAGGTCATGAGACGAGCACTTTACCCCAAGACCACCCCATTTTACCCCACGGATGACACCTAGCTTTAGAAAGTATCACAGCCCGAACCATACCTCAAATGGTGGTGCAGTTTTCTATATTCTACTTTAGAAAATAGATGGATAAAAACGAGGGAAATTTTTTTTTAATATATTTTAAAATATAAAAAATAACTCTATTGTGTCAGACCACAATCGAGCTATACCGATCCGAGCAGCCGTCATCTGCTGGCGAATAAAATGCCAACTTCCACGGATAGAGGGCGTAATGTAGTCAGCACAACTAATCCTTCAGACGTTAATCTCAGTTTTATAGACCAGGGTTGCTACTTTTGCTCCTCGACTGTCATAACGAGGCTGAGAGTTGACCTCTTTGCAAACCCACTGCTTCACAGAAAAATCTGGAAGCACCGGGGATCAAACGCGGGGCCAGGAATTCTGACCACAGAGGTAGTATTTTTTTTAATATAACAACATTTTAAAAAACATTATTTTATAATGAAACTAAAAAGAAAACTGATCCCAATTTTGTTGTGTCAAATTAAAAATGCAAACTATCAGCTCTTGGATAAGTTTTCCGTTCGAGCGTAATCTTGTAACCGATATACCGGTTAATCACTTTGTATGCTCTAATTGTTATCTAATCAATAGTTTTATTAGCGTTGGTAGTGCAAGAGACCTCCTTTGAGGTATAACGGTCAGAGTCCTGGCTACAGATCCAGTGGTCCCGGGTTCGATCACAGGTGCTTACAGACTTTTCGGTGAAGCGATGGCAGCTTTATGAGGACAAATGAGGAGCTACTTAAATGAATAAGCAGTAACTTCTGTCTAGAAAACTGAGATTAACGGTTGGAGGGTTCATTGTGCTGATCGCATGACACAATCTATTCACAAATGTTGGCACTATCTTTGCCAACATGTGGCGGTGGCCGCTCGGGAAGCCATGGAGGTTTTTTTTTTAGGTATTGTAAGGACGGATTTTGTTGGAGTTAATATGTTATTACTCTGAGCCTTGACGTGGCAAGTGACGTCCACCCACTGCTGGTGTTACGTGTTATACGTGTTCACTGATCAGTACACAAATGGATAACTTTACCACGTGACTACACAAGTCACGGCATATTCGGTACGAGATCTCCAGTCACTCGCCACGCAAACAAGGGTCCGTAACCCGACTGAGATACAGACCACCAAAATACCATTTTTGAATATCCTAAAGAAAGATTTGTTTGAAAAGGTTGTGTAGAAAGAATAGTACGGCAGAGATACAATCCAATTTTCATAGGAAGGGCCTTGTATGATAGCTAGAAAAGTTATTAAACTCTACATTCATACGTCAGGTAATGTGGCCTGCAGCTGTCATTTTTGATAGCTAATAAAACCCTTACATAATGTAAGGACGTCCCCTAAGGGGTGTTAGGAAATAGGAATCACGTGGATACACCTGTTATTATAAAAATAGAGAGCAATCAATTTTGATTCAGTTGAAGATTCTTAGATTTTTCCCACGCAAGCCAAATATTCCCGTTACTCAGGTAAAAACATCAATTTTACTACAGTAGATTACTTTCCCAAGAAATTTCGTGGTCTACAAAAAAAAGGGGAGGGAGCATTCGGACCGTCTTTTGGAAGCCCCTGTTTTTAAAAATTATATTTTTGTAAAAATAAATAAAATATGTTTGATTTCATAGATGTGCTTAGTTTAGTTTTCTTTCTTATTTATCATGGTCACAGTTACATTTGAACAAGAATTTTTCTCTAAATTAAAAAAGTTTTTCTCGAATGCCACTACGCTTATGACAGATATTCAAGAAATTACAATGCGTTTAAAACTAAACTTAACTTTCCTACTGAAGCAATATTTTATTTATTTGTGCAGAAAAGGTTTTTTACTTTCAAAAAATATACATAGCATACGAATAATATTAACCTACTTCAGTGGCCACATGGTCTAAGTTGTCACTCTCGCAGCAAATCAACTGCCGATGATGGGGAGACGAGGTTCAAATCTCGCTCGGGTGTACTAAGGGTTATTTGTGAAAAAATTGTTTTACACTCTCCATCCACGTGAACGTTGATACACTTCCTCTAAATATTAACTTTCCAATTCCTAAAGAACCATTTGTTTAATTAGTACATAAGGTGGTAGTAAGTACGTGGTGCTAAAAAAAAGCACAACCTGTCATATTGCCTCCATAGCCCACTCCATACCTTAACCATTTGTTTTATTGGCAATGTGGTATGCATCACCTATAGCCAGTTTTGTCACTAGAGCCTAATTACGATTATGAAAATAATACGTGGTAATCACAACAAAAAAATATTAAAATTTGTCCTTACAAAACGTGTGACAATTTAGATTCAAAGTTGTGTTGTTTCATTGGTTAAAATAAATTTATGGATATGTCACCAAACTAGTTAATGCGTTACGGCATTAAAGTAAGTTTTGTAGTATAAATAATATATAGGTACTACTCACTACTGTATTTACAAATAAAGTGCTATGTAGGATTTAAATGTATATATTCCCTAGTGTTTATATTATATTTAAGATCAATTTCGATAGGTACGTAGTATAAATGTAAAGTTCGTTTAGTCAGGTCTGCCGGTGCAATGAGGTTGAGATTATAACCGCGACTGGATGAATGATTTTTTTTTATCGATTCTCTACATACACGAAAATTCAGGTTTATGTCCTCATTCTTACCGATTAATGTAGCTCACATATTCTATGCGTTTAGAAGTGGCGAAGCAGTTGTCCTACTTGTTGACGTTTTGGTTGGCTATCAATAAATAATAGATTTGGATGTCACCCTTGCAATGATACAGATATGTCAAGTATGAATTAGGTCTGCCATTTTAAGAGCTCTAAAAACGAGTTTGGTTCAATTACTTTGATTTAATCAATTTATTATTATTATTATTAGCACCGCGTCTTACTACCCGTTCGGGTTATACGCACTTACGCTAATGTGTAATGGTAGGGTGATTGTGAGATGAAATGAAGGACCTACAGTTTAACGTGGAATCCGAACCACGGTGGAGGCCTGGCATTCCCCACATTCACAAGATTCTTGTCAGAGTGAAGGGAAAGGGTTTGGTAAGCAGATAAACCTGTGCCGGGACCGAGGATTGAACCCCGGCCGCCAGCACAGAAGTCTGACACCTAACCCCTAGACCACCAGGTCACCATATCAATTTGGTAAAGTCCTCATTCAATGGCAGTGCTAAATCGCACACAAATAAATAAATAGGTATTATAAGATAATTGAATAAACTATTATTTCCATAGACAAAAACAAAATAGCCTTGAACGTCTCCTACGCAGGTGATTAAAGTAACGACGCTAGAAAGGCAAACGTGTAATTTCGTGGCCTAAAGAATGCAATGCGAACCGGTTCAGACCGACAATTTCTGCGCGCCTGAGATGAAAAATACTCACGCGGAGCGCATGAATATAATCATCCAGTCGACGCAACGATCGCTTTGTGTTGGCAGTCTTCTGGAAGGTACAGAGAGGCCTGATGATAACATATCCAAACACAGACGGTGATGTCATGTATACTACCCGGTACATGAACCCCAGGAGAGCTACCTTATTCTTTTTTTTAGAGTGCTTTGGGCTATCCGTCACCCACAATAATTAAGCTAAGGGCAGAGATAGAAGGAAGGTATGTTTAGGGAAGGGCGTCACATAAAGATTTATTATTATTATTTTTAAATTATTATTATTATTAGCACCGCGTCTTACTACCCGTTCGGGTTACACGCATTTACGCTAATGTGTAGGGTGATTGTGAGATGAAATGAAGGACCTACAGTTTAACGTGGAATCCGAACCACGGTGGAGGCCTGGCATTCCCACATTCACAAGATGCCTTGTCAGAGGTGAAGGAAGGGTTTGGAAATCAGATAAATCTGTGCCGGGACCGAGGATTGAACCCCGGCCACCAGCACAGAAGTCTGACCCCTTACTCCTAGACCACCAGGCCGCCTTGTCACATAAAGAGATATTGAGAAAACATTGGTAGGAAAAAACAAATGTCCCTAAAATAGTAGATCAAGACGTGTAGAAACAAAACAATAAATTATTAAATATACACATATAATAGCTCATATACATTACTTTGATTGGACGTTTTATTAATAATGCTCAAATCTAGAAAGCCACTTAGAAAAGCGTGTATTCGATCCATTGACCTTTGTGTTAATATTTCAGCACTCTCCCAGAACACCACTCTGTTAAATGTAAATATAAATTTAATAGTTCTTTTAATGTATTTATAATAATATTGGTTTTTTTTAACTTAGCAGAGCATGGCTTGGATCCACGGACCTACCTTGCGCCACTCTATGTTATATTCCTGTCGTATTTAATGGTTTATTTGGCTGTGTTGCTAATAATTCTAAAATATCAAATAAATATATTACAGAGCGTGGTTTCGATCCACGGACCTCTGGGTTATGGGCCCAGCACGCTTCCACTGCGCCACTCTGCTCTACATTAGTTTGTAGTAAGGTCGCATTAATTTTATTTCCACATATTTTCAAATAAATGTTATAATCTTAAAAAATATTACTTAGCAGAGCGTGGTTTCGATCCACGGACCTCTGGGTTATGGGCCCAGCACGCTTCCACTGCGCCACTCTGCTCTACATTAGTTTGTAGTAAGGTCGCATTAATTTTATTTCCACATATTTTCAAATAAATGTTATAATCTTAAAAAATATTACTTAGCAGAGCGTGGTTTCGATCCACGGACCTCTGGGTTATGGGCCCAGCACGCTTCCACTGCGCCACTCTGCTCTATGTTGTAGCGCATTATTTATTTCACTATTTAAATGTATAATCTTAAAATATTCTTAGCAGGTTTTCGATCCACGGACTCTGTTATGGCCGCACGTTCCTGCGCTTGTCTTTATGATTAATATCATTTATGGTTAATAATTCTGTAATATATAACCCATAAAATAGCCGAACATGGTTTCGATCCACGGACTTCTGGATTATAGGCTCAGCACGCTTCCACTGCGTCACTCTGTTAGACATAAAGAACTTGAAATGCGCCCTATGACTTGATTTCACACATAAACATTTTGACACAACTTGTAAAGTTGTTAACATTTGTAATGGCTAAGTTATAAAAATGACGTCATCCCCGACAGTCGAGGACATTGTAAATACACTGACGTGAGCTGGACATTGGAATATTCTATGAGCATACATGTTTATAACCAATCCTTGACATAGTTAGACCTATGACATAGCTCGAAATTACTATTCCAACTGAGATACCCAGTATATAAATTGTCAAGCACGCACATTTGTTTAACTTCCAATGGCTCTCTAAATGGACGAGTAAATCAACCATAAATATGGGCGGGAGCATACAGTTTGTAAAGTTATTATTTGTTGTACAATTTGTAATCGTTGGTTAACGGTGTAAGGCATCATTTTCGTGTTAGACTGACCTGCTGATGATGGGGAGATCGGGGTTTGAATCAGGTCGGGTCACTGAGAGTGTTTTTTTTCAAAAATAGATACCCACTTTACTCCTAGGCAAATGCAGGTAGATTACCTCTAGAATGCTTCCTTCCTCGTCCTTATCCTATTAGAGTAATTATAATTATATGTGTATAACCTGAACAGGCAGTAAGACGCGGTGAAAAAATTGTTGTTATAGGGGCACTTTTAATTTGGATACCAAATAACAAGTCTGGTGTGGAAATATTATCATCCATTCGACATTTTTCATTATATATAATATAACTATAATTTTACTTAACATGCTTTTAAATATTTTATTAATATTATTTACTATATTGAAGAGTTAAGATGGGACAGACATCTAAATACACCCTGCCTTAACCCCTGACTGCATCAATGAAATGCAACGCAGTAAGGTGTTACACTTCAATCTCAGTCGTTAGCGTGTCTGCCCACAAGATATGGGTCTAGGATTCGTTTCCTGGGATGTCCGGAATATGTATAATTATTGAAATTGTGGTTTCCCTTATCACAGTTGATGAGTTGATGACTGAGGGGTTTGGATGTTGTGTTTATTATAGATTTAAGTTAGTCTATAAGTCGTGTGCTGATATAATTAGTTGATTCAGAAAGTGCACGTTAAATATATCAAATTTTAAAAAATGCGTTAAGTCTACAGATCTAAAATTATAATAAAGTGGTTTAGAGATATACTAGTAGTATGATTTTACAACTTGAAGAAACTACAATAACATTTTCTTTGCCGCCAACATTGACACCATTTTATTATATAATTATTGTTATTTATAGGTGTTTATATAACAATCAAAATTGGTAGCTGTAGATGACACAACTTGATATTTTATTTATTATATGATAATTATTTTAGTAATTTTTAACTGTAAATAAAAAGTTTAGTGCTTTTAAAATCAGACTCTATTTGGGCAAGGCAAGTTTGGAATATCTTGTAGAACAGAGTACCCCAAAGGTTACGTGGAGGATTTCAGGGAGTACGAGGTATATATCCACTTTTTGTAAACCATGAAATATTATTTGATAATTAGTAAGTCATGTAAACAAACTAACAAAGATCTTTACGGGATGTCATGGGTTTTTTGTATAACTCTTTCTTTACATCTGTCACAGTTTCGTACACCCTTCTAGGAGGGGTTCATTGAAATTTGTAACAATCGTTTATAATTCACAAGATAACTGATATTTGTTTCCTTTTTACTTTCAACTTCTCGGAGAAAGAATTATTGGGATCGTCAAAAAAATTGAACTTGAGAGTTTGATAATGTCGGATGTTTCATGACCCCCTGAAACTGAAAAAGGGGTTTTCTCGAGATCGTCTGTTTGTGTCTCGACCTAGATCCGAAACAATTTTATCGATCGGGCTACAACTTGATTTATAGAGTTTTCTTAAGGTTTCACCAAGGAGTTTTTGGAATTGGATATCTGACCCTAGAATTAAAGGTAATTTATTGAAGGGCGGTAAAAAAAATCAATTTTATCTAAATATTTTCTAACGAATTTGATTACAAATTTGGATATAGAATGGCAACTCTCATTTTCACATGAAAATTACTTTGAGGGTACTTTGCATAAGGAGAAATTATTCATTCTAATCATATAATTATATGCAACTATTTGAAATACGAAATAACTTATCATTGTAAAAATGTAATACTGTTAAAAATAAAATCTTTTATTTGAAATAGGTTTTATAAAAAATCTATTTCAAAAAAGTAAATAAATAATTCTTTTTAAATAGATTTTTATAAAACCATTAGTTTCTGAACTATAAGCATATATATATGCTTTTAGTTAAAAAAATATTGGTTTTATAAAAATCTATTTAAAAAAATATTTTAACATTATTATTATTATTATTATTAGCACGGTGTCTTACTACCCGTTCGGGTTATACGCACTTATACTAATGTGTAATGATAGGGTGATTGTGAGATGAAATGGAGGACCTACAGTTTAACGTGGAATCCGAACCACGGTGGAGGCCTGGCATTTCCCACCTTCACAAAATGTCTTGTTAGAGGTGAAGGAAGGGTTTGGCAATCGTATAAATTTGTGTCGGGACCGAGGATTGAACCCTGGACCCCAGCACAGAAGTCCGACACCTTACCCCTAGACCACCAGGTCACCGCTTTTTTTAACAGTATCACATCTTTCTGAACTTTAAGCATATATATAAATAACTATAAGCATATATATAAATCTATAAGCAAATATATAACTATAAGCATATATGTATGCTTATAGTTCAGAATCAATTGGTTTTATAAAAATTTGTTTCATAAAAGTATATTTCAAATAAAAGATTTTATTTTAAATATATGAAGATTTTAGAAATATGAAATTGGTAAGTTATGCTCTCTGGACAGAGAGGTTCATATCTTCTTAATGTTTCTGTAACAGTGTATATTATTTCATGTGCGTTATTTGGTTGAGTGTGTATGCGAACAATGTGTATAGCTTCATTTCACAAATCTTACTAGTTTTTAGTAAATATATTTTAGGATAATAGAAAGAGAAATTATGTGTGGTACTACGTACAATATTTTTTATGAACAGATTGATAGGGTACGTTGGTGAAATTATGGCCGCCAGAAGAGGTACATGGCTGGTGATAGTTTGAGAAACACTGCTGTAGACGGTGAATGATGAACCTTCGGATACAATGACGTCACGCAAGCTGATTAGTTTTAAATTGAGATTATTTGCTCTTTCACAAAGTTACTACTTACCTTACGCTTTAAACAAAACTTTCTTTTTCGTATTTGACCTTCCTACAAGGAGATGGAAATCGTCTGCCTATGTGATATAACAGAATTGCTGAACGGAAGATCAAGGTTAGAATTTTCACCAAGAGTGGTTTATTAACGGTGATGTATTATTAGAGTTTTCACATCATAGCTTTACGCCAATACGTGTGCATTTTTCTGACTTCACGTCCCTTAACTATTAATTAAATTAAACCATTTATTACCATGATAATGAACATAATAATACTTACTAATCTATTTCCTCTATGGCATTATCTTGAGCTAGTTCTATTCAGTCCACCTCAATACACCATATTCCTATATTTAGCTAGTTCTAACCAGTCATCTCATTACACCTTATACCTAGCTTGAACTAGTTATATCCAGTCCACCTCATTACACCCTATCCCTATCTTGAACTAGTTATATCCAGTCCACCTCATTACACCTATCCCTATCTTAAGCTAGTTATATCCAGTCCATCTCATTACACCCTATCCCTATCTTAAGCTAGTTCTATCCAGTCCTCCTTATTACACCTTATTCCTATCTTGAGCTAGTTCTATCCAGTCCACCTCATTATATCTTATCTCTTTCAGGTCTATTCTAATATGATCCTCCCATCTGCGTCGAGGTCTTCCCAATGGTGTCTTACCGTTGTTGTTGGCAGTCAATAATCCGAACACGGTTCTAGATTCTTCCATCCGTGCTGACCCGCCTCGGTGGCGTAGTTAGCTAACATGCTACTTTCGTGTGAGCTAGACTGACAAGGAAGGGGAGATCGAGGGTTCGAATCTCACTCGTGTGAGCTGAGGCTTTTTTTTTTTTTTTTCTACTCTACCGCCATGCAAATGCGGGTTTACTACCTCTATATTCAACCTTCTCAATCCCAAACCCATCAGTGTAATTAGTATTTAAGCGTATAATCCGAACGGGTAGTAAGACGCGGTGCTAAGTATTATCCACGCTGCATGTCCTGTCCACAGTAACATGCGAGATTTGGCTACCCTAACAATGTCGTTTGAGGCGTAAATAGTATGTAACTCATCATTATGCAACCTCCTTCAATATACATTGCCTTCATTCTTTTTGTCGTGTAGGTTGAATTAAATCGTTTAATGAATGTATTTTGATTTTGTATTATTCTCGCTGATGAAACATATCATAGCTCAAAAATATATATATATATATATATATATATACGGAAATTTTGGAATTATGATTCGAATTATGGCATGAGCTTGTCCCGACATAATATCAGAGAAAAATGCACTTTAGGTCTGCATTTGAAGAAATACACTTATTTTAATTAGATTTTAAAGACTTACTGACATTAAAAAAAAAAATTAGTAAGAATCACGCACTGGAAGGTCATATTTCGTACAAGAATCCTCCTGTATATTAGTATTTTGGTGGGATCAAATGCCTTTCAGAACAATGGAAGAAAGTCTATTATATAAGGCCTTTTATCCTAACAAAAGATTACCATACAATAAGAATTAAGATTATGGTACAAAATAAGGCCTTCCCTCAAAAATCGGGGTATAAAAAGTACTTTTTTCGTTTACCCTGGATAGGTATAGCTCATCTACGGTAGGAGAGTAGGTACTTGACAGCAGAAGATCCCTTATAACAAACATTGGTAGGAAGATACTAATGTCAACTTATTGGGAAATAATTATTATTTGCTTTGTAATGTTATATTATTTTATTAATAAAAAATGTTTTCAAATTATTCTGATACCAAGCCTATTTCAAGCCAATGTTTGCAATAAAGAACCTTTTGCTGGCTGCCACTTATATACTACACTCCTGCAGTAGACGAGCTATAGCAGGCTTACCTTGATTGGTTCCATTATGGCGCAGCTTATAAGATAGGGTCATGGTGTAGTCCATCAAGGTAAGGCTGTTTGATTCCATTCATTGTGAACGGAGTGTACAGTTCTGCTATAGAATCAGAGCTATAGTATGATTTTTGTAGGAAGAACAGTAGAAGTTAGTTACTAAAACCATTTTAACATCAAGTCATGTTATTTGCAGCCGCCACTGTTGATTGATATTATTAATACCTATAAAATAACACAAATAATATGGTAAAATGTTACCACTGTTGGCCGCATTTAAATATGTTTGAATTTTATCTACTGTTCTTCAAACCAAAATCAGGGTATAGTTAGGACACGCCCTAGTTGTTACTTATATTTAGTAAGATTCATACGAAGTTATACATGAGCAGAGTGGCGCAGTGGAAGCGTGCTGGGCCCATAACCCAGAGGTCCGTGGATCGAAACCATGCTCTGCTAGTTCTTTTTTTTTATATTATTGTAAATTCAAATATGTACTCTAATAAATAGTTTGTTAATATTGTTATGTTGAATTTGGCATAACTAAATACTAAAAATAACAAATAAAATAAATATCATACTTAATTATAATTATAGTCGCAATAAACATTTATTCTATTATCAAATTACTTAGATTATTAAACACAAAATGAACTTAAAAATACTATTTAAATATTTGGAATTAATTCTTTATTGATTTAGAGCGGGTAAGATATAAAATCATTACATTCATTGGATAACCCAAAATATGAACAATTTTATGACAAGAATTTGTTCTTCTTTAGTGCTACGAGTCTTAATGCCCGTCCAAGCAACATCACTGTATTTGTTCTTAAAATTCTTATTTATCACGAGTCTAAAAGAGCTAACCGATATTATCACTATACTTGGCAGAAATGATAACATTCCCCAAAAGTAATATGGAGATTGGGGATTGAATCTCGGTAGGGTGTGCTAAGATTTTTTTTCTCAATGTTTTCCCACTTTCCCTTCGTGCAAATTCGTATACATTTTATATATATTCTACCTACATCATTTCTTACTTCATTAGTGTAAATTTGGCGAATCACAAATAAAAAATAAGATGATAAGCACAAAAAAAAGCCAAATAATGTTCTTTTAACACGTTTCGGTGGCCACATAGTCTAATGCACTACTCTTGCAGTAGACTATATTGCTGATGAAGCGGAGAATGAAGTTCGAATCTGAGTCGGGCGTATGAGGGTGGTTTTTATAAAATGGTTTTCAATCCTCCCTCTCCCCACTTTCCGAAAATGCGAATACACTTCCTATATAATATAACCTTCCCCATCCCTAAAACCATTAGTGTAATTAGTACATAAGCGTGTAATCAGAACGGGTAGTTAGACTGTGATTTTTTTTTAAAGTTTTTTAGGTAGCTTAAGAGTACTTGTAAGATAGCCTATAATATTAAAAATTGCGTTCAGCCAAACTTAAACTATAGGGGAATTGAGACATGAATGTAGATCTAGAACTTAAAATGATTTTTTTGGGGAGAAATATTAAACAAATATAGTTATATTATTACAATTATATAATCGTTAATACTAGTTTTCAAAATTAGTGGCTGAATATATTAAAGTGGCTTTAGCAGTTTTTGTTTAACTCCCAGCTATAAACATTTTAACAGAAAACGCTAATAGTCCTCGTGACTTAAAACTTCTTCACTTTAATGACAAAGTCAAACAGAACAAAATATAACCTACTCATGTTACATAACATGTAACTAATAGGCGAAAAGTTGTTGCATAAGAGTGTTAAATATAGTCATTAGTGACTTATGAATGATCTATTCATAGGCCTACTTATTTTGTTGGCTATAATTCCTTCGTAAAGTAAGAGATTGCATTAATAAACAGACGTTTGTGTTAATGAATCGCGCATAAATGATTCAACCAGTTTATTTCAAATGTAGTAGATCTATATAAAATTAAGGTGCCATATAAGTTTAAAATCATTAAATTGTGAATTATATTTTACCAAAATCTTTAAACTATATATGGGTCAAATCCTTTATTTCTTGAATCATAATCTTAAACTTTCTTTCGAATCTCGAACCAAAATTCAAATTCTCAAATCTTTATAAATATACAATATAAGTTAAAGTAAAATATTAAAATTGGATTTAAAAAAAAGTTTCTTGTTGCCATTGACAAATTATATTTTGTTTGTCATGACTATTACATCATAAACAGAAAAGATACCTTTTTTAGTAAATTAGTTATATTCATACAATTTTGTCAACTTTTGTGATTTTGTTATTTTCCCAACTACACAAGTTTGTATAATTCCTTTTTCCAATTGCTTAAAATGGAAGTCATAGTCTTCATAAATTGTCTTTTAGATACTCTTTTGAGATTTTTACTAATCTTGAATCCCTCGAATACCAGAGGATTCAAGGAATCACAGATTCGGGGATTCATGCGTCCCATCTTTACATTTAACATATCATTGTTCTTGAAACTCTCTAAATGAATTTCCATTTAATGTCACAAATTGGTCCCAACCTAATATTGCATATTCAAAAATTCCGTATAAATAAAAATTTGGAATCTAGATAATACCTCTGCCGGGATTCTAGTAGAGTCAACAACTAACTTGAATTATACTGAAGCTCACCACTTAACATTTAAAGTTTCAGTGTGTGCTTGAAGATTGTTTCAATATTTGTTTAGACACAGAGTAAATTCGGTTGGATATTGGGGGGGGGAAAGTAGGCTACAGACTTATTGAAATTAAACTGGTATTTATACAACAACAAAAATTTAACATTTCAACTGTTTTCGTTTTTTCAAAGTCTATAGTAGATTATTAATAAAAAAAAAGAGTCAAAACACGGTTTAAAATAATTTAATTCATTTTAGAGATGGGACGGTCTAATTTGAATTCAAAAAAGTATCTCGAATAAAATTAATGAAAATCTTGACTAAATAACAAAATAAAATCGTATTACTAGATGATTAATTCATTCACCTTTTTTAAAAAAAAGTGTTATTTTTGTTATTTATGACGTAATAAACATTACAAACAAAATATAATTTGTCCGTGACACCAATATTTTCACTTTAACTATAATTATGCATTTTTAAATACTCGAGATTTTAATTAGGATTCGAAGCGTATAGACCGAACGGGTGCTATAAAATAAATATAATTTGGGATTCAAAAGAAAATTTAAGAATCTGATTCGAAAAATGTGGGATATTCGACTAATTATATGGTGAATAAATTAAAGATTAATTTATTAACAATATAATTAGTAAAACCTTTTCAAAATAACATAATATTTGCGAGAAAATAGTTTTTTGTTTTTTTTTCTGAGCGAAGGGACATTTTTCACTTCGATTTGAGTTTGAATGAAAACTATCTTTTTTCCGATTGCGACTAGTATCAAGCTAAATTTTAGCAAGAAATATTTAAAGTTGAATTTTTGTAATAGATCCATGCATAAACCATAAATATGCCCGAACATAATTTTTTGTAATTACAATTTTTGTGGAAAAATATACAATTACACAACTCGAATTTTTAAATAAATGTAATATAACTGTACAATTTCTTTTTAATTAGAGGAAAGGAAATATTGAAGGATTCTATTTGCTATGAAATTATATTTTAAAATTGAATAAAATTAACTAAACTAGGAATTTTAAAGAAAAAGATAGATAAAAAATTCCGGATACTCGAATTTTTTTAGTTTTTGTCAAAATCTTTGAGTCTTGTCCAAGAAGATACTAAACTCGACTCAAACTCGAAGTTTCGAGTACTTACATACCAATACCATAGCGTATGCCTCTACTTTTCTTAATCGTCTTCTGTAAAGTATAGACAGTACGTTTATGACTAGAGGTGGGGTCGAATCCAATATTTTATTTATCTTAATCTCGAATTAAATTTTTATTTCCGCCACGAAATCCCAATCTAGAATACATATACTAGAAAACACCTTTATTAATTTTTAAGTTGCTATAGAAAATATAAATAATTGATAAATGTAAACATTTTGTGTTATAGTCCATAAATTATAGTCGTTATGGAAAAAGTAAAAAAAACACCAGATAATTACCCTTAATTATTTTATTTTCACAACCAGGGTATAATAAACATAATTTATGTACAAATGAATATTGTCTGTGATGCAAAAAAAAAAAAACCAGTTGAATCTCATCAAAATCCAGAACTTATTACATTTCTAGAAAAACATTCAAAAAAACTTTAACAGACAATTAATATCAAAGAGCAGAGTGGCGCAGTGGAAGCGTGCTGGGCCCATAACCCAGAGGTCCGTGGATCGAAACCACGCTCTGCTAATATTTATTTATTTTTGTTTAAGATTTGAACATTATTAATAAAATGCCCAATTAAATTATTATATATTATATAAACTATATTAAATATAATAATATACTAGCAATTTTCCCAGTTCATAGCACGCGTAACCAATATCAAATCGGGACGTTCAACATCCGGCTACCAACTTTTTCTTTAAAGTTCATCCTTGTATAATCCTAATAAATCTGGATAATCCAACACAATTTTCGGAAAAGAGGAGCTGGGAGGAGGGGGAGGAACAAACAAATTAAAGTCAAATGAAAGATATGTTATTGGCTAACAAACTCAATATTAAAAGAGAATTGTAAGAAACAGTGATATCTGATAATAAATGTTTAGTATTTACATGTTGTTGTCAACAGAATATTTTTCCTGTAAATAAAATAATTACAGTATTGTAAAAAGATATACTGTAAATGTAAAGCTAGAGTGCATAATACTGGTTATACATTAATTAAATTAATATAAAATTTTATAAGACTCATTCAACTGTAATTCAAAGTTTGTGAAAATACTCTATCTCCTCGCCGACTATTCCGTACTCTCCCGCTTGATTCGAATTTTCGATAATCTGAACACGCCTCGGTCCCAATTAATTATAATTAGTTAGATTACATTGTATATGGATCGCCTTTGATATAATATTTAATTTTTTTGTTCGTTTATTTTAAGTTTCTTACAATAATTATGTTGTGCTAAGCCATCAATAAGCCAGCTCTCAAACAAAATCCTATTCAAAATTTGACGATTTTTATTTCTCTAATCCCAGAATATATTATATTCTCGAGAATATAGGTATTAGTAGGGTTTGAAGATTATAAACCTATTAAAAACATTCAGGTAAAATGTTTTCAAAATATATTTAGTTTGTTGCTAGTTACTAATATTGGAATTGTATCTAAATATTTTTTGTAGATATTAGTATTATGTAACCCACTTAGGTGGCCACGTAGTCTAACGCGCTACTATCGCAGTAGACTAGACTACCGATAACGTGGATATCCAGGTTTTAATCTCGGTAGGGTCTACTAAGGCTGGTTTTAACCAATTGGTTTTCCACTCTGCCTCCACACAAATACGTGTACACTTCATCTAAATATATCCTACTTATTCCCTAAAACCATTAACGTAACTAGTACATAAGCGTTTAAACCAAACTGGTAGTAAGACGTAGTGGTATAATATATATATATATAATTCGTAAACTATTCTTTGAATAGTACTTTATAAACTTGTAAAAATATAAAACAATCAAACATAGCAATCTTTAATATTAATTCTTTCTATTATTATTATTATTATTAGCACCGCGTCTTACTACCCGTTCGGGTTATACGCACTTACGCTAATGTGTAATGGTAGGGTGATAGTGAGATGAGATGAAGGACCTACAGTTTAACGTGGAATCCGAACCACGGTGGAGGCCTGGCATTCCCTTTTCTAACTCTAACTTGTAACATGTATCTTTAATATTTAATATTAAACGGTTAAACATACATTAACTATAAAATTTAATAAAATTTCCCTAGTCGAGGAGATTATTAATTCCCTAAATCAAAGAATATTAATAAACGATTTATTAATGCCGGCTCTTTGAACTACATTTTTGTGACCAAATTGAATTATGTAAAGATAAAGAAAAAGAAACGATGCAAACAATATTATAAATTTTCAACTTATGATTAATTTATTCTGTATATACAAAAGCTTGCCTTAATTTTTTAAATTATTTATATAACCTACCTAAATTTACTATATACATTGAGAGGTATTTAAGACGGCACACCCGAATAAATCCAAAGCATAACAAAAATATAATATGCTATAGACAAAATGGATCCGTTTCAAGAGGGGAATATTATTAAATTAAATTTCTCGTACGTTCGAGTGTATACGCAGTTTAACTAATTGTATGCATCTGTGTGTGTATATGTGTATGTTTAGGCCGTGTGCAAGAAGAAAATGAGTGAAAGTGAATAGTGATTAAAAAATGGTGGTCGTTGGTTTGCTTGTTAAGTCTCATATTCAAGAACACAGGTCAAGTGGGGTAGAGGGAGCAAGGATTTACTTGCTGGACGATCAAATATATACCCTGATTTTGGTTGGAAGAACCGTAGAGAAAATTCAAACTTATTTATTTGCGGTCGACAGTGACAACATCTCTTTATACTACTTGTGTTATTTTATAGATATTGATAATATCTATCAAAAGTGACAGCTGCAGATACCATGACTTTATGTATGAACATATTAAAATTGTTTTAGTAACTTTAGTAACTAACTTCTACTGTTCTTCCTACCAAAATCATACTAGTAATATATGTAGTATAACTATAGGCCTATATTTGCTTGCGTCGTTAAATGTATTGACTTTTTATTTTAGCACTGCGTCTTATTGCCTGATCAGGTTATACGCATATTTACTAATTACGCTAATGATTTGGGATTAGAAAGGTTAAATTTAGCTGAAGTGTACCCACATTGCATGGCGTGGTAGTGTCCTTTTTTTTATGAAAGATCCCCCTTAGTACATCCAACCGGGAATTAAACCCTATCTCCCTGTTATCGTCAGTCTAATCTAGTTCGAGAGTGATGCCTTAGACCATGCGGCTACCGAAGCAGTTATGGACTTTATTAAGACAGAATTTCCGATGTCATAAAAAAAACTGTTGAGATCATTAAAAAAAGCGTCTTTTATTTTTATTATTATTATTTAGCACCGCGTCTTACTACCCGTTCGGGTTACACGCTAAAAAATCGTCTGAACTGTCGGTTTGCACAAAAATCACAAAACATCTGAACTTACGATGAACTTTACCACAAACAATGTGACTTTTACCAGCAATCGCGTAGACTTTGGCGATTTTTCGTCCGTGTAGGCTTACGACGACTCGTTAATTTGTTTTTTTTAACAAACAAATATGTTACTTTACCTTGCCTATATATTCACAGTTGGGTGGAGGGGGGAGTCTGTATCGTTATATACCTAACTTCACAACTTGTGAATGTGGGGAATGCCAGACCTCCACCGTGGTTCGGATTCCACGTTAAACTGTAGGTCCTCCATTTCATCTCACAATCACCCTACCATTACACATTAGCGTAAGTGCGTATAACCCGAACGGGTAGTAAGACGCGGTGCTAATAATAATAATATACCTAACTGGAAAGCCAGACATTTTTTGTGGCCCTGACTGTACCCTTTAACTATTTTTATACTACGTTCTAATATTCGTTAATGAATTCAAATGAAGAAACTCATGGTGGGCTCCATTTTTGTTAGCGCAACACCGCCCTTTCCATCCATACAAGTAGCTCTAGGACTTCAACCCACTTCTGCCTCCGTCTGGCATATTTGGCTCTAGGCGTTACACGCATTGGTGGGCGCGCGGACTGAACGTCAGGTTGTCTAGTTTTCTAATGAATGGTTGCACAACCCGAGCAGAGTCTGCTCTCAACATTCTGTGAACGTGTGAATCAAGTTGGATGGTATCTTCTTTACTGTTGTCTGAAAGAGGGGTCATCTTGACTAGACTTCTTGTTTTGTCAGGCGTACCTTACTCACGGATTGTTGGTTGAATGGGGTTAGTCACCCTCCACACCCGCTGAGTGGGTTTGATTAAACCCCTTCATTGTGAAGCTTATTTTATTAACTATAGGGTGCTCCAGAAATATTCCGGTTTCAATCGTAGCCTTAAGGCGGGAGTATAGGGATTGCTATAAAAGGACAGTGTTTTAGTAGGTTTTTTTTTTTAATAAAAATTGATTTTTTCCAAAGTAAATAAAATATTGCCAGTAGAAACATAGAGATTAATTTTTTTCGCATGGTGATATTGTAATGTAATTGATTTTCCCCTAAAGTATATGTGAAAGCATTGACGATAATATCGTCCTAATTTTATAAACGTATTTAATTTTATTTAAATTATGTAGTATATTAAATGGCGCTTAAAGCACTTCTTCTTCTAAGAAGGCAAAAGCCACTGATCAGTGACGTCACGCACGTGACACCAGCCAAGTCAGGTTGACAATTTAAAATAATAACTTCCTCTTCTCGAAGGTTCGAATAGAGATTTTAAAATGTAACTTGAGTCAGTTTCCGGCTCTCGAAGCTTCTAGTGATACTAAGATGTTTTTGTCTTGTATTTTGTTTTTCTAAACTAAACCTTCTCTAAGCTTCCATGAGCAATGGATATATACGAAGAATGGTGCAATTGAACCTCACTTGGGCACTTGGAGTCTTGGCGTCCAGTACTGTTCACTACTCAGTCAATAGCACAGCTTCTGTCCGCGATCCCTACAATAGGCCGCGTATATATTTCGACGACATGATCTATTTTCTCCTTAAATAAACTTAGATTCAGGAATAAAAAACATGTCAAAATAATCAGTGTGTATTAATTATAATTCTTTAATTGGCGCTCGATCACGGGGCTATAAATACCAATTAACTAACAACATCAAAAAACCTGACCGATTTAATTAGTGCTCGACCCCGGGGCAATTACCAGCTAATTAAACGGTGTAACTTCAATCGACGCTCAACGTGTCGAACCAGAACACTTCAATTGGCGCACAACGTAGGGACCCGTAATTCCAGAACATTTCAATTGGCGCCCATCGCGGTGGAGTAATATTCCAGAACATTTCAATATCAATAGTTTTTGAATATCTGTCATGAACATAGCGGCATTAAATTTCAAGACACTCTTGCTATGGATTCAAGAACTGTTGAAGTCACCATGTGTAAAATATGTTTCTGTTGGAGAATTATTTTATTTGTTTTTACCAAGAAAAATATGTTTTGATATGAAATCTGCCAAATTATTGATCTTTTATCGCGTTCCCTACAATCCCACCTTAAAACAATCTCTCACGGATAGTTCATTTTGAACCATGTGTCGCATTGTAGTGCAGTTTTCTGTTTTCTACTTTTTAAAAAGTAGAATTGAGAATATTGAAACCGTAACGTCATATTTTTAAAAATTCAATAAAATCTAAAAATAACTGCTTTAAAATGAAAAAATACCTACAAAAGGCAACCCAATTTCGTAGTTGACAAATGAAAAATGTAGAAAATTTCAACTCGATACGTTTCTTTGTTCGAGATAATGATGATGAGATGTAGATAATCTTTCTGGTTAATTACTAGGCCCAAAAACACATTTTTTAAATTTTACTCTCGAGTTCGAACCTTCATTTTACATATTAATCCCGAATGCGAAACTTAGAAAACATTACAAGAATAAGGGGTAAACTTTCCATCCATCCGGAGTTAAACGTACATTCAGCCCTTCGTCTGGCTAGTGCTGCCCCCACCATCTGGGAGAAGACAAATTTCTCAGCGATGGTTTCCCGTTGCTTTCTGCACTGGATTTCCCCGAGAGAGCGAGAAAGAGCCTACCAATTTTGCCTGAAAAGGTATTTTCACATACCTTCCAGGGATAATTCACATACCACAATCGACATGACATGGGACCGATTGGTTTACTTCCGCTCTGAAAAAAAGCTTTTCTACGGAATGTCATCATTCAGTAAAAATACATCAACTTCGGCCGGGTTTAAACTCACGAACATCGGGTTCTGAGGCGAGCTAGCGATCCTGGTGGTGACTCCTTGTTTAGCACACACACTCGACGGCTTGACCATCGGCCTCCTGAACCACTTAGTCACAGCCGATGAGCACTGTCCAAACGGATTATAGTGATTTCAAAGTAAGAGTCCTTGAAAATGCTCTCGGTTCTAAGTGGGCCATCACTTCCTACACTCCAACCATCAGGGGCCCCCTAATGCCCCCACGTGTGAGGCACGCTGGCCCCGCCAGATGCTAATGTAAGTGTCGCCCGAGGGGGGCTGGTCCGCCATCTTGTTACCGACCTGTTATTATCGCCACCGAATGACTCGTCATTTGTATCTTCCCTCTCTACGCTTCGGGGACATTTCAGGAGCATGAAAACACGACCACAGGATGATCAAACTTTCTGCTGTGACGTTAAAAAAAAATAAACTGCATATGTTGGAATGGAAGGGGAAGCGAGAAAAGGTCAGTATTTTGCAGTTTTTATATCAAAACATTATTTTTTAATGTATTTCATTCAATTGTCATAATTTTCAGATACGTGGTGTTTCAATCTTACTCGTCAGATATCGTAATGTCCCAATCATGTTCGTCATCTATCAAGATGTCCCAATCCTATTCGTCAGATATTGTGATGTCCCAATCATGTCCATCAGATATCGTGATGTCCCAATCATGTTCGTCAGATATCGTAATGTCCCAATCATGTTCGTCATCTATCAAGATGTCCCAATCCTATTCGTCAGATATTGTGATGTCCATCATGTCCATCAGATATCGTAATGTCCAATCATGTTCGTCATCTATCAAGATGTCCCAATCCTATTCGTCATATTGTGATGTCCCAATCATGTCCATCAGATATTGTGATGTCCCAATCATGTCCATCAGATATCGTGATGTCCCATCATGTCATCAGATATCATGATGTCCCAATCATGTTCGTCAGATATTGTGATGTCCCAATCATGTTCGTCAGATATCGTGATGTCCCAATCATCTTCTTCATCTATCGTGATGTTATTCGACCACGGATTGAACTTTTAAGTAAGAAACGACCATATGATGATTAATTACTCAACTCTTTGATTGTGAGCCATTAAATTCCCTAAAAGATAAATATACAAAAGCTTTAGAACATTCTCCCCTTATTTCTTTAAAATAATATATAATTGAATAAAATTATTTTTAATTATTTTTCTTAACGTCAAAACATAGCATCGATAATTTCGTGGGTTGCGTCCCTTTTGAGGATAATTGCAGTAGAAAAGGCCCCTGTAAAAATTCTCAAATAGTTGTTTTTTGTATGGTAGTTGTGAAACAGTCTGTACTTTTTATTTGTTATTTTTGTTTACGAGATATAAAGGCCTTAACGAGTGCGTGATAATAGACTTGAAGTTTGAGTTGTCCCACCCTAGAGCTCTAATCTATTACTAAATAAATTTCCAAAACACTTTAATTTCCGATCCTCACCCCTTTTTTGACAATGATGAATCGAATCGCAATTATAGTGCATGGGAATTTATGAATGGCGCCTTCGGAGAATGTTCTGGGTTCGGTCACAATGGCGTGACTAAGAAGCATCAGATTCAAAACCTAAAACATTTGATTTCTCAAAATACAAAATGAATTAATGATTCGATAAATATTTAGAATAATCTTAAATACAATCGTATCTACATTTAATTTAATTGATTAAAATTCCTAAAAATTAATTTTAAAAGTTTTAAAATGTAAATACATTAGATAGTACTCCTAGATTTAATTCACTACTTTTAAAACAATCGGCGCAGACGTGGAAAATTCACCAATCTCATCTAGTTGGGTTTGCCAGTTCGGGGCTCGAATCTTGACTAAGTGTACAGTACACAGTGCTTTTTTTTACCAAGCAGTTTTCCCGTTATCTCTCCATACAAATGAAGGTACAATTATTTTGAATTCTATCTTCATCATTCCTACCTCGTTTTCAATGAATTTTTATGTGAAATATAGCAGCTCTGAGATTAAAAGTAATGCCATTTCTTAGAAAAAAAACTTTTTTTTAATTATTATTATTATTAGCACCGCGTCTTACTACCCATTCGGGTTATACGCGCTTACGCTAATGTGTAATGGTAGGGTGATTGTGAGATGAAATGGAGGACCTACAGTTTAACGTGGAATCCGAACCACGGTGGAGGCCTGGCATTCCCAGCATTCACAAGATGTCTTGTCAAAGGTGAAGGAAGGGTTTGGAAATCAGATAAATCTTTGCCGGGACCGAGGATTGAACCCCGGCCGCCAGCATAGAAGTTTGACACCTTACCCCTAGACCGCCAGGTCACCTTTTTTTTTTTAAGAGTATAGCAAGATAACACCCCAAGATTATTGAGGATCTTCTTAAAGTAATGTCAAAGTTTCATACCTGCCCATGGGTGCCCATAAATGGGTAATATTTACTTTTTTGGGGGGTACATTTTTTTGGAAAAATAAAATTGTGTGTTTGTGATTTGGCAGCAATTTACTGCTAACAACTTTGAATCATCAATATCCAAGTTAACAGAGATAAAAATGATAAAATGTATATTTCCTCTCCACCCCTCTTCAACAGCTTTCTTTTCATTTTGTTCTGTTCAATAAACTTGTGAAAAATATAATATTTCATCTCAATGGGCTCAGCTTCAATAATTAAAAAAAAATGCTTTTCAGAAATTGCTTTTAATATAAAATTGGCTCATGAAACTCATATAATTAGTTCAGAATTATGTTCAGATGCTCTGAAATTTCCTCTCACAAGGTTGAATTTCTGAAATTTTCTCTCAAGAAGTGGAGAGGTGGTGCCTCACTCCCGGAATACGGGACTCCTATCTGCCTCCCATTTGGAAAACTACATAGATGCCCTTGGTCCTGCCATTTCTATAGGAAATACCGCATTGAGAGGCAATAAGGCGGCGCTCTTAAGGTGGGGTGGTAGGGACTGCGATTTATGAGCAGCATTTTTTAAGTTCTTATAGCAAATTTTTTTTGTGTGTGAAAAATAAATAAAATATTATTTCAGGAAAGACTTAGAATTTAATTTTCTTCACACGGTGATATCAACAGTAAGTTGTTGAATATCTGTCAATGAACATAGCGCCATTAGAGGAAAAACTTTTTTAAATTAAGTTAAAAGGCTGCAATTAAATTCCAGGACAGATATTCAAGATCTGTTGAGGTCACCTTGTGAAGAAAATTAAATTATAACTATACTAAATTTCGTTCCCTACATCAGGGACGGATCAACTCCTAGACGGCATGAAATGAGCCAGGCGAAGACAAAGAATTTATAGCAGAGCAGGAAAATTCAGATTGAGGTATCGAAAAGATTGTTAAGGGTAACCAGTAGTGCCATTGTTGTGTATAATCAAAACATGGCTGAGGAAATGGCTGTTGGAAGGCAGACCCATTGGATTGTCTCTTCTTCATGTCCACAATTATATATTATTTTAGAGCCACAAACATCTAATTGAGCAGTTTGCCAAAACTAGCAAACACAGAATAGTCATGTAAATAACAATTTGTTGCCTACATTTTAGAAATAATATAAAAATGTTATAATAAAGAATGATTTATTTTATTTATATTTCCATTTATTTCTATCTTGTTTCAGGATGCCCTTAAACGCCACTTTTGAGGGTTGAATAAAAAAACATAAACTGGGGTCTTATTAAGAGTCTACACATCCACCCCCCTTAAGCCACTCCCTGGATCCGACCCTACCTTACATTAATTACTTTATCTTAAAAATGGTATGTAAAAAGCATAAAATAGCAAGTTTGACCCGTTATAATTCATGGACTGTGGTTATTTGAAACCAATGAATATCTATCTATACGAGTAACTTTTAATTTCATACACTTGTTAAAAGTGTGCAATGAATGTTTTATTGTCTAATGACCTTAACATAAAAATCTTATGTTGGTTTTACGTGACGTCATATGTAAGATACAAGATGCTTAGAATATAGACTTATCTTTATGTGCGGTCCCCTCCCCCCCCCCCCCCTCTATACAGATATGTAATTTCATACGGTATACACAGAATCAAGTTCTGTATGAACGATCCACTTTAAATGGCACATTCATTCTTCTCATATTCTAATCTGAATAGTGTTAATTGAGACTTATGTGCTCCATGTGTGCGTTCGTCTGGTGACGTAGTCATGTGAGCTTCTCGTATGAAAAAATGTGATAATCCTTCTTTTATTACACCGCAGTTGCCCGCCACGTGGTCAAACGGTCGTGGAATTCGGAGATTCTTGTTCGTTCCAGGGTGGCATCTGTTTCTCGGGATACTTGTCGTCGAGTGTTGTAGAAGGATTAAAATGGTGGGGGGGAAAAAAAAGTTGGGCCTACTTAGTTTTTTATTAGTACGATTAATACAAGTAGTTAAGTTGGGGGTCTTGAGAACACGAGAAAAGCCCAGTGTTTTTGCAGTTTTTATGACAAAACATTATTTTGGCAAAAATAAATTAAATATGTCTTCAGTAAAAATATTGTTCAATTTTTCTTCACATGGTGACCTCAACATTATTATTATTATTATTATTATTATTATTATTAATTATTATTATTATTATTATTATTATTATTATTATTATTATTATTATATTATTAGCGCCGCTCCTACTACCCCTTCGGGTTATACGCAATTACGCTAATGTGTAATGGTAGGATGATTGTGAGATGAAATGAAGGACCTACAGTTTAACGTGGAATCCGAACCACGGTGGCGGCCTGGCATTCCCCACATTCACAAGATGTCTTGTCAGAGGTGAAGGAAGGGTTTGGAAATCAGATAAATCTGTGCCAGGACCGAGGATTGAACCCCGGCCGCCAGCACAGAAGTTCGACACCTTACCCCTAGACCACCAGGTCACTACTTCAACAGTAAGTGTTGAGTATCTGTCATGAGCATGGTGGAATTAGTTGAGAAACTTTTTTTTAAATTTAGAGAAACATTTCTCATCTAATTTCGCTATGCTCAAGACAGATATTCAAGAACGGTTGAGGTCACCATGCGAAGAAAATTAAACTCCATGTTTCTAATGAAGAATTATTTCATTTATTTGAATAAATTTTTTTAACATATATAAAAACTGCAAAAGAACTTACCTTTTATCGCGTCCCCTACACTCCCACCCTAACAAAACTACTTAATTTATGAGATAATGATGAATAGAGGTTTTTTTAATCTCCCCTATTAATGTATATAAATTACTGAAAATAGACACAAGGCAGAGCTTTACTTAAAATTAATTGAAATTATAAAATAAGAGGTGACCTGATGGTCTAGGGGTAAGGTGTCGGACTTCTGTGCTGGCGGCCGGGGTTCAAGCCTCGGTCCCGGCACAGATTTATCTGATTTCCAAACCCTTCCTTCACCTCTGACAAGACATCTTGTGAATGTGGGGAATGCCAGGCCACCACCGTGGTTCGAATTCCACGTTAAACTGTAGGTCCTCTATTTCATCTCACAATCACCCTACCATTACACATTAGCGTAAGTGCGTATAACCCGAACGGGTTGTAAGACGACGGTGCTAAGAATAATAATAGTAATAATAATAATAAACTAAGAGAAATACTTCAAAAATCAAACTTTAGAAGATATTATAGACACCTATATATATTTATTTTTTAAATCATATGATACGATTAAAGAACGTTGCGATAGTGTTTTTTTTTTAATATTCATAAATATTAGTCACAGCGATATTTAGTTAGTTCATTCTAAGGTCTAGTGGTCAGAGTTCCTGGCTACAGATTCAGAGATCCCGGGTTCGATCCCCGATGCTTACAGATTGTTTGTGAAGCAGTGGGTCTGTAACGGGGTTCAACTCAGCCTCGTTAAGACAATTGAGGAGATACTTGACTCATATATATTTAAACAAATAAATGGTATTCTTTTCATCCTTACTCTGGTATTTTTTAATACAAAAACCTCAAAAATATCTTTGAAATTGTGGTATAAACAACACAGGTGAAGATCCCTGACTGAAATTTGACTAACCATGTAGCCGGTAAGCGCATAAACCAAGAGGATAGTACTAAAAAAAAAAGTATCCAGTATAATGTAAAAAAAAAACTTCAATAGAAAATAAAACCCGCCTCGGTGGCGTAGTTGGCTAACGCGCTAGTCGTGTTAAGCTCGACTGCTGAGGACGGGGAGATCGAGGTTCGAATCTCGGTCGGGTGAACTGGGGGTGGTTTTTCCTAATGGTTTTCCACTCTCCCTCCACGCAAATGCGGGTTCACTTCCTCTAATTCAACCTTCCCAATTCCCAATCCATTAGCGTAATTAGTACTTAAAGCGTATAACCCGAACGGGTAGTAAGACGCGGTGTTTAATATAAATATAATAATAATAATAATAATAATAGAATAATAAAGATTTTTCACAGATTTTTAGAGACAGAATTGGTAGAATATTTTTCTCAAAAACAAAAAAAGTCACATACTAATATTGGTTACACTGTTTAGTAACAAACTCAGGATGCCTAAAACGGTAATAAACAAAAGTTCGATAAAAATAACGTGCTACTAGATTTATCGTACCCATGGACATACGAGCTAAACGTCAAGTCATTCAGTCAATTCGACAATTTTGAAGAAAGTGACACCTGGACATGGGACTCGAATCAGGACCCTTGACCATAGCCCGACAATGCTATTAGCTATCCAGGATTCGTCCCACGCTCAAGGTCATTCTAAACTATGAGTGAATAATGACCCTGAGAAAGGGCTAAGCCCATGGTCCCTGGTTCGATTCCTTGTTCCGGTGTCATTTTTCAAAATGTACTAATATGAAACTTGATACGGGCTATATCCATAATCCTTTACCTCTTGTACAAGCATTCACCTACTCCCATCATGCAGTCTGATTTAATAATGAAGAGGGCAGGGTTCTAATCCATGCAGAGTATACTGGTAAGATTTTTTCTACCTAAATAGTTTCCTAGAAAACTCGGGTGGATTTTTATATTTCCTATCTTATTAGTGTAGTCTACATGTTTGGATATCACGAATGCATTTTTTTTAAATATATAAAAAGGTGCTTTGCGTCAAGTTTTTACAGATTGGACCGTACCCTATTAACTCGCTCCCTCCCCCTTTCTACCTACCACCGTTTCAGGATCATGCTAATGCCCATACATTACCTTTCCATCCCACGTACCCCCCACCCCCACAATCACAACTTTCATAACCTAGCCGAGGAAGAGAGGTGGTGGTAGAACTAGTGACTCATTCATAGTCTGTTAATCAGACAATTATAATATGTCTACAGTTATGAATATGTATACGTCCGCGAAGGGGTTTGACGGTTATGTTCAGGTGTGTGTAAGGCGTAAGAGGGGGTTAAAAAAACAACAGAGAAACCACCGAATATGGCGGCCAGGTGACAACTGCGATATTCCGTAGCTCAAGACGAAGCAGCATCCGACAAGACGTTGTTGGCCTTTTCTTTTTCTTCTTCTTTTTTTTTTTACAAGTTCTCTCTGGTGTCGAGTGGAAAAAAATAAAATGACTCAACCAATAACCACAACCTTGCCAGAGACCGGTTTAGTTGCAGCATTTGGTGTTTAGGTGGAGAAGGGTTAAATACGGTGAGGGTGTGTGCGTGTATGGGGGGAGGGGGGGAGGAGGTAAAGAATACTTTGGACCAAGGACTCTTTAGTATTTTACATCCCACATCTCAAATTGTCTCTTTACCTGTTGCACTGGTAGGGTTATAAAATTGAAATTTTTGAAAATATTGTTACAAACTACAATATACTATTATGAGAAAGTATTTACGACTGTGCCATAACATATTTTATAAAGTTTTTCCCTGGAGAAAACAAACATATTTTTGGATAAACATATTAAATACACTTCAATTTAAATTTTGAAAGAAAATTTGCCTAAGTAATTCTTTTTAAATGACAATTTTTTATAAATTTGTCATCAATAAACTATCATCAAACAATTTATTTTTAGAAAAACGAACAGCCATTTTTGAACACTATATTTTCCACACAAAAAAAAATCATTATTAAAATACCTTTAAAAGTTTCCCACACTATAAATCAAATATTATTTATTTTTGGATCAAACCGTGTTAAAACCATTTTCTAAAGATTTCTAATCTTCCAAATTCTGTCCTCAGTAAACTACTCTTCAATTAAAGGCTATAATCATAATCAAAAAATGTTCCCGAAATATAACCATAAAACAGTTATATATCAAAAAGCATTAACCAAAATCCATCAAACTGTTTCGGTTGTAGACACAGGAACAGACATACCAGAATTTAGCAACCACTTTTTGGGTTTGGGGTCGCATAAAACGTCAAAGACACTAATAACGAGGTCGAAAATGTTCACGACTAAAATACTTTATATAATGGTATATTGTTTTAGTGCTAAGCTGCGCTTGATTCGCTACTGTCAACCAAATACAATTTGAATTTGATATAACTTGAAAAGTTGCTAGCTCTACAGTCGTGAAGGGGCGACCTGGCGGTCTAGGGGTAAGGTGTCAGACCTCTATGCTGGCGTCCAGGGGTTCAATCCTCGGTCCTGGCACAGATTTATCTGATAACCAAACCCTTCCTTCACCTCTGACAAGATGTGTTTTAATCACAACTTGTGAATGTGAGGAATGCCATGTCTCCACCGTGGTTCGGATTCCACGTTAAACTGTTGGTCCTCCATTTCATCTCACAATCACCCTACCATTACACATTAACGTAAGTGCGTATAACCCGAACGGGTAGTAAGACGCGGTGCTAATTATAATTATAATAATAATAATACATTCATGAATTTTTATGCACCAGGCTACGTGACTTTTGACCAGCTGAGATGCTGGAGAAGACTTGAGAAGATCAGCAAATAAAGAAGTCCTAAGACGAGTGGGTGAGAAGAGAACTATTTTGGATGTGATTCTTCGGTACAAAGCAAACTGAATCAAACATATCCTTAGGAGGAACTGTTTTCTGTGTGACGTTATAGAAGTTTTTAGTTTATGTAGAGATAAAGAGGAGCTTAGTAAGAAGGATTCAAATATTGAATGACTTGAAGGAAAGAAGAACATTCTGGAGAATTTGAGAAACGATTTTTACGAAAGAAAAGCAGGCATGTAGTACACGCCATAAACGTAATTATTAAAAAAAAAATTTAAATTAAAATAATGTTATCCAAAATGTGCCTCCCCTAGGCCCGTGCCTAGTGGACCTATAGTGTAAATACACTTATGCACACAGACAGTTTACAAGTGCTATGTAATTTTTTTATTATTTTTTTAAATTTTAATGCACACTCGTGTGAAACAAATTTCATTGTATAGTCTACTAAAATAAAATATAGACCTCTTTAGATTTCTAAAATCTAACAAAGTCCTTAATCAACCCATAAAACATCTTCTTAAGTCAACAACCCGACGGTTGGCTTGATGTGATTTCTATCCAACCAGTGATGGTCATTCACTCTGCACTCCGGCTGGTTATTGCTGCCTGCACCATCTGATAGAAATCTCAAATATGAGAGGTATTCAGGAAGTGTAATAGCTCCCCGTTGCTTTCCACACTGAATTTTTAGGAACGAGCGTGAAAAGGCCTAACAATTTTTGCCGGGAAAGATATTTTCACATACTTTCTAGGATTCTTTTACGTACCACAATTGACATGGGATTGAAGACTTTACTCTCCCTCAGAAGAAAGTTGTGCTTCAGATCTATATCGCTCACGAAATATCCGTCGACCCCGGCCGGGTTTGAACCCATGAGCTTCGGGTTCAGAGGCAGTCAAAAAGATATTTATATTATTAGTATTATTTTCTAGGTATTGATAATACTATCAAAAGGGATAGCTACTGAGCCCATTACTTGTCGTGTGCATACGTGAAGGTAGATCAAGCAACATTTCTACAGTAGCCCCATGGCTTCTTTGGTGCTGACTGACAGCTCACAGCTGACTTCTGACAGTCAAATTTAGGTATATACCTAAATGTTGACCGTCAGAAGTGACAGCTGCTAAACACATGTTTTTGCAAATCATATGGTTCGGCGTAGGGATACATAACTTTGGTCTGGTAACTTTTCAAAGCCGTCAGCTGTCAGTCAGCACCAAATAAGTCATGGGGCTACTGTATTTATCAGATAAGGTTCTTCCCACGAAAATTGGATGATATTTTAACCCACTTCAGTGACCGAACAGTGTTAGGAGTCATTCTCGTGTTATACTGGCCTGTTGAAGACTGAGAGATCAGGGTTCGAATCCCAGTCGAGTTTACAGAGAGTTTTTTTACCCCCCTTATATGTTTTCCCACTCTCTTTACACACAAATGCGGGTAGATTAGCTCTAAAATGCTTCCTTCCTCATCCCCACCCTATTATAATAACTATCATATACGAGTATAACTTGACGTGGCGATAAAATACTGTAGTTTATTTCTGACACGTGTTGTTCCTGAGATGAATCTAAATTATCAGAGAGTGAATGTAGAGCGCCCGTAGGTCCCAGCTACAATATTGTCCAACGCTTGTCCTTCACCTTTGTACGAAAAGCTGCATATTGATGTGGGAATCGCTTCCTCCGTGGTTTGACAAAAAGCGCGCAGGTGCCGTCATTGAATCCACAAAACCCTACCATAGCTCTATTAATAATATTGTAAAAAACATCCAAATGGTAGTAAAGGACTTTGAAGAGTTTACGATAGCGTGAATCAAATTATTTCCGAATTGGTGAAGAACAGTAGAGTAAATTCAAATTTATTTATTTGCACCATATGTATTACATTTTTACTATTAATTGTTTTATTTCTGTGTTATTGAAATATCTATCGAAGGTGCAACTGCAGATAACACTACTAGCTTATAATATATAATAATTTTTTAAATAACTTGTAAACTAACTTCTAATGTTCTTCTATAAATCAACTTTAGCTTTTACCGGCATCTTTAGTGATTATTTTTTTAGTACCATGTTTGACTACCCGTTCAGTGTGTATGCATATACACTAAATACGTTATTGTATTAAGGTTGAGTTTAGTAAGTGTATCAGCATTTTTCTTGAGTTTTTTTTTATTTATTTGAGTTATTTAACGTGCCTCGGTGGCGTAGTTGGCTAACGCGCTAGTCGTGTTGAGCCCGACTGCTGAGGACGGGGAGATCGAGGTTCGAATCTCGGTCGGGTGAACTGTTTTTTTTTTTCCTAAATGGTTTTCCACTCTCCCTCCACGCGAATGCGGGTTCACTTCCTTTAATTCAACCTTCCCAATTCTTAATCCATTAGCGTAATTAGTACTTAAGCGTATAACCTGAACGGGTAGTAAGACGCGGTGCTAAAATAATAATTATTATTATTATTCCAGCACACGAGAATTTCTACGAGTGAGACCGAACAGGCCTACCAATTTTTCCGGGAAAGGTATTTTCACACACCTTCCAATGTTCCATGGGACCAACGGCTTTACTTCCTCCTCCGAAAGAAGTTGTGCTAAGGATCTATATCGCTCAAGAAAAATCCATCGAGCCCAGCTGGGATTGAACCCACGAATAACGAGTCCTGAGGCGAGCACTTTACCCCAAGACCACCGAGGTCATCAAGTTAACTAAACAATGTAGACAGGAAGATGTTTCACAGGATGGCTGGCACTACTTCCTGTGACCGACATGAACGCTACCAACGTCCTACATCATTCACCCTCTGGCACATAAAAACTGATCGTTGTTACACTAAAATATCACCGCGACATACGGTCCAATTTTCGTAGAAAGACCCTTAACTCTCAGCCTAAGAAATTTCACCAGATATACTTTCGCGTTTTTATCTGTGAAGTCATGTGATCTGCGGCTGTCACTTTTAATATATTGTATCAATTACCTATAAAGTAAATAATAATATAGTAAAATGTTATTAATTTTATTCGCAAAATAATAATCTAAATGGTCCTTTCCATCATAGTCCTAATTTAGCTATACAAACAAGCTATTATCGCATAGTATCATTAAAACATGTTTTGCAAACACGTCATTGTATTGAATTCTTGTTAAAATACCATTATTGTTTTTAATGTTGAGCCAGGTAAAAATTATTTCTTATAAGAGCAACTTTTGTCAGGGTTTATCCTTTTCGGGGCCATGGCCTAAACCCAATATCATTGCTGAGGGAACTCGGGGTCTTTTGGAGAAAAGATTTTTTCTTCGCTCTCACTCGGTTAACTGTTGTCAAATCTCCTCGCTCTCAGTTATGTCGGAAGGTGGTGTGCTGGGGTAAGAAGGAGCAACTGGCAACCTCGACTAAACAGCGTTGCCAAACTATTCTTATGTTTGAAGAAAGATTGACCAAACAGAAACGAGAAAATGACAACGCTGTTTTCCAATAGTAACCATACAACTGCCCAAGCGTTGATATCCGTCGTCACGTAACTCTTTTCCAGATCTTCCATTAAAAAAAAGGGGGGGGCGGAATCAAAAGTCTCATGTCTAGTAAAGTATAAACAGTATTTACAAATTTTGATAAAGCTTTAATAATAATCTAAACATTACAGTGACTGAAGCGGGGTGGGGGAAGATTTATAAAAGTTAATTACATCACTATAATTTTTGTTAATTTGTTCATCAGGCTTAGTAGTATTAAAAATATGTTACGATTAATATAAAACTGTGTGGTAGTCCCTATTCTAGAGTGTCATTGAAATATTGTTTATGCAATATACAGTAGCCCCATGGCTTCTTTGGTGCTGACTGGCAGCTTTGAAAAGTTACCAGACCAAATTATGTATTCCTACGCCAATCATATGATCTGCAAAAATATGTGTTTAGCAGCTGTCACTTCTGACGGTCAAAATTCGGGTATATACCTAAATGTTGACTGTCAGAAGTCAGCTGTGAGCTGTCAGTCAGCACCAAAGAAGCCACGGGGCTACTGTAATAATATCCGTGGGTGGGGCTAATGCTCTTTATCTGACCATCGACCTTATCTTACCTCTGCTTTCCTGGCTTAAGGAGGAATTCATTTCTAAGGTGGGGGCACCAATAAGATGAATTCCATTATCCCCAGATTGATACGTGAGAATGATTATGGTGGAAAGCCGAACGTGGGTAAAACGAAAGTAAAAATGGAAGCGCTAAGAACTATTGATGGTTGCCATCCTCATCCAGAGTTGACCAATTAAAATATAAATTAGAGTGTTCCTGTTGTACACCAAGAGCGCAATGTGAGTAAAGTTTTTTTTTTTCTAATATCACGCATGTGCGGTTATCACCACAGCTATAGTGTCCCAGCAGTATACCAAGAGCGCAGTGTGGTATGAAGGTCGGTCCTTGTCGTCCTGATCTCGCGCATGTGCGGTTATCACCACAGCTATAGTGTCCCAGCAGTATACCAAGAGCGCAGTGTGGATGAAGGTCGGTCCTTGTCGTCCTGATCTCGCGCATGTGCGGTTTATCACCACAGCTATAGTGTCCCAGCAGTATACCAAGAGCGCAGTGTGGATGAAGGTCGGTCCTTGTCGTCCTGATCTCACGCATGTGCGGTTATCACCACAGCTATAGTGTCCCAGCAGTAACCAAGAGCCAGTGTGGATGAAGGTCGGTCCTTGTCGTCCTGATCTCGCGCATGCGCGTGGGACGTCCCACCGTGTCATTCCCCGGGCCATGCCCATATAGAGGTATGGCTGGCAGGGTGTCAGGTTAGGCTAAGACTGGAAGCCTGGGTCTGATCCCAAGGCCCACGCCCGATGTACACCCACGGGGGGTATATGGGGGTCACTTTTTGCTAGGGTGGAGTACCTTTTATTCCTCTCTGGAGAAACGTCGTTAAACTCGTTTTCACAGAGGAAGAACCGTTTGAGTACCCGGAGGAACTCAAGATTCACTTCGGTGGCCATACGGTCTAAGGCGTTGCTCTCGTAATAGATTGTACTGCGGATGACGGTAATATTGGGGTTCTAATCTCGGTTGGGTGTAATTAGGGTGTATTTCCCTAAATGGTTTTCCCCTCTCCCTCCAAGCAATTGCGAGTACACTTATTCTAAGTTTAACGACCCTCTTACCAAACACATTAGTGTAGTTAATACATAAGCGAAGGCTACAAGGTTTGATTGCGTGGTTAAGACGTCTAACCTTCATCTAGAGGACAAGTGTTTTTAATCTGATCAAGAACAATTATTTGTTTTAAATGCATGCCCTCTACTTTGTAAAATTTGTTAAAATATACTCTTTTTTTAGGGGTTTGAAACACAAACACATATGAAGGGCATAAGGGAAAAAAGAAGGGAAATTCTAATTTTAACTTCAAATTGAGTTGGTGTTGCCATCTGTTAGACAATCATGAGAGCTTTATAAAGTACATTAGATTTTGGTTAAAAGAAGCCTCTGTTATATTTAAGTATGTATATTAAAGTATTTGCTGTTGTTTGAAATAAAAAATAATAATTTCCTTAAACATGTGGGCAGTGTGACTAAACCATTTTCCCCTGTAACCTTCATTATACTAAACACATTACCTTTTTTTTTTAAATTATATATTCTTAAATAATATGAAATAAAGGAAAGTAACTAAAATATAGATATTATGAGTTGTTTTATTATTAATTTATCTAGTCCGTTTGGGTTGTACGCAATATGTACTAACTATGTTGATGTATAAGGATAAAGGTTGAATTAAGAGGAAGTGTATCAGCATTTATCATGGAGGGAGAGTGGAAAACCATAGTACATCTGACTGGGATTCAAAGCTGTAATCTCCCCCATCATTGACAGTCCGCTCTATTGGAAAGTGACGCCTTTGTCCATTTGACCACAGTAGTGGTTAATTAGATAAACAAGTTGTATTATATCCTGTTCGAGTTAACTTGTTATTAAGATTTTTAAAAGTTTATATATAAAACATATGATTCACATTCCGTATTGCAGTAAAATGGTGAGATATGTTGTTATTCTACCGGTGTGTGACAGTGGCCAGTTTCAAGAATAGTATAAGTAGGTACTGTGGTACTTGATAAGTTGAAACTGTAACTAGACAAAGTGTATCACAACGCTTTCTGTGACAAGACTTTATTTAGACCAATTAATACCTCTCCCTTCTCTCTTGCTCTCTCTCTCTCTCTCTCTCTCTCCTTATATATATAATAATATATATATATATATATTAAATATATATTATATATATATAATATATATATATATATATATATAGAGAGAGAGAGAGAGAGAGAGAGCAAGAGAGAGAGCTAGCTTTTTCTAAGTCTGTTACTCTCTCTATCACTTCTTATAACTGTCATTCTCCGTCTGTTACTCTAAGTCTGTTACTCTTTCTGTATGTCACTATCTTTGTCAATAACTTTCTTCTATAAGCCTGTAATTTTATTTTTTCCTATTTTATATGAGTGGGGACTATTTTGAAACATAATCAAAATATGAAACTATACACACAAGTTGTTCAACCCAGGTTCAAGGAGTGTTCTTACCAAATTTAATTAAAATTGGTCAGTGCATTTAGTGCTATTTGCGGAAACAAACATCCGGACACCAGCCAGACAAACACTCATTTATTTTCTTAACCGTTTGAAAAAAAAAACTATGGTTTTTCAGGCTGAACAAAAATTAAGTGTAAATATTATGTGCTCTAATACATTTTTAATACCTCACAAAGATATACTGGTCGGACGCCTTTAATTAATATTCCCAATAATTTCCAAATAAATCTTGATCGGTTTGATCAATTATAAACTGCTAAATTAAAAAAATTTTAAATCACCAATAATTATAAAAGCTTTGGTAAGTCAGCTCATAGCATTCAGTCCATGCACAGCGGTCCTCTCTAACCCTTTGTTCCAGGGCACTGCACATAACTTTAAAATATGGAACAAGTTACCTAATTCCGCCATTGCTATTGTGAACTATTTGGTCAAAGCCAACAACGAAGTAATAAAAGTGAAGAGCGTGGGCTCCCCTTGCCACCCACAAGAGTTGTTTGACTCGATCATTATATGACCTTGAGTTTAAACCATCCAAGGTGTTACTAGGTAGCCCCACCCATTCAACATAAGACTTCAACCGCCTCAACGGTTTTCTTTCACGACTATTGCCAACAAACTATGCATTTATGTTTCTATTCGAATCGCTATAGTATATTTAATGTTCAACAATATGGTGCCACAATGGATACATAATTTTATTATAATATAAATTGATAAAAATAATGAAAAAGGAAAAATAAACTAATAAGTGTAAATCCAATTTTAAAAAAAGACCACCTGGGGAAAAAGGCAAGATGTGGGAAGAATTCAATGCACTAAAATGACAACTTTATTTTATCTTCTATAGTAGAAATAGTTACGTATTTAAACACAAATTGCATAACTTGCATGACTTGATGTTTGATCAAATTAAAAAAGTTTGTTATTTTTGTAATCAAAATCCTATTAAATTGTAACAAGATTGGTGATTGACCCTCCCAGGTCACGTGCACCCCACGATACAATATGTAAGATTGGGCTAAAAACACTGGAAGAGAACATAAGGATAGATTTGAGGTATTTTAACGTACACTTTCTTAACTGACTGATTATATCAGCACATAATAATTGCTATGAGCGAGAACGAAAAGGCCTGCCAATATTGCCGAGAAAGGTATTTTCAAATACCTTCCAGGGTTCTTTTACAAACCACAATCGACAAAGGACCGACAGATTTACATCCCTTCCAAAGGAAGTTATGCTACAGATTCTTATCGCTCATGAAAAATCTCTCGACCCAGGCTGGGTTTGAACTCACAAACTTAAGATGAATCATGGTTAGAAGAAAATGGTTCAAACAAGAATATTTATGTGGGTAATAACATTGAGTAGAAATTTAAAAAAAAATCCCTAGCACAAAAAAATGTCACTAGCAAAATTTGGTAGAGGCTTGCTACCAAACAAAGTAGTCATTGTCGTGCTATTCTTTTTTTTTTTAAATTGAGACCCCATTCCTCATCTAAGCTTGGGAAAAGGGCAGAATAATGTTACTGCAAACATAAATAAAGAAAATGTATATTTGGTTAAATATATTATAATAAATGCACACAATGTCACACAACACAAAGAGTTACACCTTACAGACATATTAAATAGTACAAAAAATAATTTAAGCTGGTGGAAAAAAGAACCTTGTACAAGAAGAAGCAAAACAGAGAAATAAAGCAAGTGAAGGATTTAGACATGTCAATTGTTCTGTTTGACTGACAGTAGAGATGTTGACAGTTCATCCAGAGGCGCTGCCATGGTCAGTCTCTCCCACAGCTAGTGTTCGATCAGCGCACAATTTCTCTAGATGTTTTGTGTAGAAAGCGTTGAAATTCAACCTGTCGACATTGGCCCACCAATTAGGTTAAAGTCACAAACACCCTTAAGAGAATCACAAAAAAAAAATTAAATTCAACAATATTTTTAAAGAAAATTCTCACATGTATAAAAGGAAGAATGTACCAAACTTCTACGAAGCTTCATTAATACAAACAATGATTGCCAAAATATTTATTTACCGTATTGGCCCTCCAAGAAACAGCTCTCATAAAACTCTAATGCGGCCTATAATCACGCTCTTAGATAATACACAATCAATGTTGTACCTATAGGATATGCATATTGTTAAATCGATATATCTTGCCACCACTATTTAAAAATAAATGAACCTTGATAGTTGGCCAAATTATTTAAAAATAGATGAAACATGACAGTTGTCAAAGTTATTTAAAAATAGATGAACCATGACAGTTGGCAAAGTTATTTAAAAATATATGAAGAATTACTATCTTATTTGTGTGTACAATATTTGAGCCATAATGGCTGTAAAAAAATATTATTTTTTCAGCGCATTCTATCGGCAATATACACTTTTGGTAAAGTGAGCTTAAATATTTCTAGTGAGATTTTGTTTCAGTATGTTGGTCAACATTTATTTTAATGTAAGAACAATAACTAAGTATGCGTATTAAATGGTCAACATTTATTCTATTGTAAGAACAATAAATTAGTGCGTGTATTAAATTCGGAAGTGCAATATGAGAGATCATGTTGAGAAAAGAGCGGGTTTTAGCCAGGGAATTAAGTGTGAACAACTTACCTTTTTTTTCCAAGCGATTTAATTTTGAGTATGAATAACTTATTTTTTATTCCCAAGTGACATCTTTTTATGTGTAAATATTGTGAGTTTTTTCTATGAAAGTGATTTTATTTAAGTAACCTAATTTTAAGTGTAAGCACCTACCATTAAACAATTTCTATTTTCATATGATTTAATACACTGATCATATTTAAGTGGGAATGTTTTTTTCTCTAAAAGTTGTTGAAAATTTAGGGTGCGGCCTAATTTCGGGCCAATACGGGTATGTCAAATTATTGCCATTCTGAGTTCATATGTACATTACAAACTAATATTCATATTAAATAAATCTGAAAATCTGCCTTGGTGGTGTAGTTAGCTAACACGCTGGTTTTGTGTTGAGCTATACTGCCGAGGATGAGATCGAGGTTCGAATATCGATTGGGTGAACCGGGGTTTGTTTTCCCTAAATGATTTTCCACTCTCCCTCCATGCAAATGTGGGTTCACTTCCTCTTATTTCCAACTTCACATTTCCTAACCCATTAGCATAGTTAGTACTTAAGCATGTAACCCAAATAGGTAGTAAGATGCGGTGCTAAATAAAAAATAAAAAATCTGAATTGTATTAATTACTGTGATAGTGGTGACCTGGTGGTCTAGGGGTAAGGTGTCCGACTTCTGTGCTGGCGGCCGGGGTTCAAACCTCGGTTCCGGCACAGATTTATCTGATTTCCAAACCCTTCCTACACCTCTGACAAGACATCTTGTGAATGTGTGGAATGCCAGGCCACTACTGTGGTTCGGATTCCACGTTAAACTGTAGGTCCTTCATTTCATCTCACAATCACCCTACCATTACACATTAGCGTAAGTGCGTATAACCCGAACGGGTAGTAAGACGCGGTGCTAATAATAATAATAATAATAATAATAATAATAATACTGTGATAGTAATTTATCAACTTACAATTAAATATTACAAACTATACTGTTGCAAGATTACAAACATTTCTCAAAATGTTATATCTCACCTACTCTTTTTTTAAGGTTTCCCAAATATTGAGGTGGCATTTAGCCACCATTACTGTTGTGAGATCAAGAATTTTAGGCATTACCTGTAAAGAACATTGACGAGTTTCTCACTGTTGTTTTCGCGACCAAGACTAGAGATGTTGTCCAGCAAAGTGACGAGCACGCTGGTGAACTCGTCATCAAACTTGTTGATTCTCTGCTTAAAACTTCCTCCACTACATTCATTGATTGACGTATTGGTGAGAGGCTCTGGTGACTGAACATGAAACATATTTGCGTCAACAACACTTACTTAACTCTTTCTACTTGTCACCATGTTTTACTACTCATTCACGCTAGACACATATTTACAAATTATGCTATTGTAATAGGCAAGTTGAATTTGAAAGCAGTGTAACCACATTTGCATGAAGAGAAAGTGGAAAGCCATTTTGTACCACCCTCAGTAGACCTGAATGGTATTCCGAAACATGATCTCCGTCATCGGCAGTCTGGTATAGTGTGAGAGGGACTGACGCCTTAACCAGGCACGGCAAAACTTTTCGAACCAATGGGTCACTTAAGAACTATCTGAATTTTCAACTAATTTAGTGTGCCACTTGTCATTTGGATTTTTTAATAAGTATGTAAAAATCACAAATTTTTGACTAGGCCTATTATAAAATGTAATGAATAACTCAAAATCAAATTGTAAATATTTTAATAACGCCTAGATATTAAAGAAGGAAAATTGATAAAATTGTTAAAGTGATTGTTTTGGACTACTGTATATTAATTTCAATTACTTGAATAAAAACCTTGAAAGTAACAGCTTCAGGGCTGTATACATATTATTGGTTTCAAAAAAACTGGCAAAAGTTTTATTTTATGTTTATGTTTTACATATCAGTGTGGTGGCACACATGCCATAGATTTGCCATTCCTGTTTTAGACCATTCAACGACCAAAGCAAATGGTTTAATATATTGAGAGTATGGGGACAAATTTCACCCATAACCTCATAAAGGTGTGTGTAAAATAAATAATTTTATCACTAAATAAAATATTGAAGTTAATATTTTATGATAACAAAAAATGTTCAACATAATATGAACTATCATAATGCATACAACAATATACACCACAATAAATTATATTGCAACCATACAAATTCACATAATTTATTGTTAGTATTATATAAAAATTAGAACTATATGGAGATTATTCAAATCTAACACATTAATGATTATATTTGAATGTTGCAATTAATTCGCATTATCAAAACACTGTAGTGTTTATTATTATTACAATATACTAGAATCTGGTTAGTGTGATCAATTTACATAAATATGAGACAACATTAAACTAAAACAAATACAAGTTTACAGATATTTATTTATGAGGAAAAAACTATCATATAATCTATTTACTTCAGAGTATAGATTGTTGTATCTTTCAATTACATCTCAATTCCCACCAATTATACTGATGCTTGATACATATGACTTACTTATCAGTAAGTTCAACTTGCATGATATTATTATTTAGATATTTTAGTGTATCATGTTACTCTTAACTATATCAGAACATAAAATGTTAATCTGTAATTCTAATATGAGAGTATATTTTAAATGTTTATATGAGTTACACAAATTTTCTTATAACCATACGGCGACAGAAGAATAGCACCAAACAGCTATATTAAATTAAACAATGAAAGGAGGATAGAAGGGCAAGGTTTACACTATACACCAGAAAACTGTAGGCCTCAAAGTTCACAACAACACAAAATTACCTATGTAATTTTTGGGAGTACATCAGTTCTCTTCTTTAGCAGAAGATAGTAAAAAACACTGGACTATGGCAGCATGGCTGGAGGTAGATCATGGTCACTTAGATACTGTTGTTGCCTGCTTCTTGATCCAGGAAAAAGGTTTAGGCTTGGAGTCTGCAGTTGCCTGTTCAAACTTGTTTTTTTTACTCTTGGTAGACGGATAAAATGTTATATTTATGTTATATTTAATTATTAAATTAAATTATTTCTCTTCTGCTGAATAAGGGGACTGATGTACGCCGAAAATCACATAATTATATCTTTTATTATGTTTTAATTGTGAATTTTGAGACCTATAATTTTCTAGTAAGTGTGTAGTCCTTACCCTTATATTTAGATGGAGATGGTATTTATACACTAGATTTTTATAACCATACATTATTTGGAATATTTCTTAATTTTTGGAACCAAATGACTAAATCATAAAAGACATTATAACTGAAAAGATCATTCACATTTGCTTATGAAATTTATCCAAAACTAAGAAACCATGCTAATCTAACAATAATCAAATATATACTATAAAAAGAAAAAGAAGATCGAATGATACAAGTCTACTAACCAGTGGCGGCTTGTCACTTTAGAAACTGAAAGGCGCGGCCAATTTGTTTATTTAATTAGCTATAAATAATATATTTAAAAGAAAATAGACATTTAAGCAATATTTGTTAAAAATTCATTGATTTAAACTCAAATGTAAAATAACATCACAAACAACATGCCAAAATACAAAATTGTACATTCACTCCAAATAATGTGGAACTGTTGTATAAACCCTGCAGCTGTGTTATTAATGTACATACATATATAATGTATGTATGTTCATTGTCCTCACAAGCTTACAGGCTCAAGGGAAACGGTAAAAAGATTTTTCCACATCAAAACTGCAAACACAACCATTCTTTTTGGTATGCATCTTTGGAATTTAGTTGCCTTTTGAAAACTCGAATTTAATTTTTCTTGGTTTCTATTTGTTTTACACAGAATTCAGGAAATTGCTTAACTAATGATCTCAATTCCCTTTTTTGATCAAGAAGTGATCTTGAAACATTTATTTTACCTAAATAAAATGTTACAACATATAACTCAACAAATCAACACAATCCTAAATTTAAGCTACATATAAACAAACACCCGTGATATAAATAGCACAAATATGTGTTTTAAGACACAGGAACAAGCAGGGTTTCTAACGACAATATTGTTGGTTCACATATCCCACAAGCTTTCAACTTCAGGGTGCATAAGAGAAAGCAGCTTCATACACAGAAAAGACAGGGCTAGCTATACTCCATTCACAGTAGGAATTACTCTCTGGAAGGTCTTTTTTCCTACCAATATCCTACTATATAATAGATTTCTAGTAGGGGAAAAAGGCCTTTCAGAAAACAATTCCTACGCTGAACAGGCTTTAACTACAACCTGCTGGTAACAATTTCTGATAAGTTGGTTTCAAACGGCAAGAGCGCTGACAGCCGTTCGCCTTATTGCATATCATTTCAAAAACCTTGCCTGCTATTATTGCCTAAAGTAAAAACAAATTTTTCTTGAAACTATTTTGGCAAGATATAATTGTTGTAAGAGTGCAAATAATAATTTTGCAAGGCTCTAATCTATAAGTGTGTGTCTTCGCACCCTAAGGACAAGCCGCCGCTGCTACTAACATATAATACATAACTTATCAAGAATGATACGTCTCCTTGTAGAACATGGCTGGATTATCAAGCTTCTGCACTTTTCAAAATTTCAGTTTATTTCAGTTAATGACAGCATGAAACGATCCATGATATGTATGTAGCTTACTAGATTTATACACACAATTTAACTATAGTAGAGCACTTTTGTATCATTTTACTTGGAAAAAATACTGATTTGTTATGTACTCACATTTTCATGGAGAGAGAGAGAGAGAGAGAGAGAGAGAGAGAGAGAGAGACATTTAAGAAAGAAAAATTAATACATCCAAACGTGATTCAAACCTCAATCTTCCCGTGGGAGTGAAGCCGTGGACAATTCAACCCACTTGCATTTTAGCCACAAAAATATCTTTGAAATTCTTCAGAATTAGATTCCAAATTCTAAGAACATGCACAAATTACTGATATATGAGTTATATTTAATAAAAGTAAAAGAATTTCTGATCTTTATTTCATAAAATAGCACTTTTTTTTGGTGCAAAGTAATTGTGGTGGTGGTTGTGGTGGTCTGTTTATAGTGCAAAGTATATTCATTCATTAATAAATGCAATTTATTTTTGCCTCAAGTTTGTTATTTTTGTCGAAATCATAACAAAAGAAAAAACCACAGCAAAATTGTTAGTAGTTACAAACTGAGGTATAATAATTGACCATAACATAATTGTATTAGAAATATTAGTACTATGCCACTGTAAATATCTCAATAGAAGTTAGTTTATTGTATTGTAGTAGGAATGTAGATTTATAAAATTACAAATAAATATAATACAATTGCCTCATTAAACAAAAAGAGGTTTTCCTTATAGAATAAATTTATTTGAAGTCAATATTGAAAAAACGGTAATCAAATTATTATATTATTATTTTAACAACAATCATACTATCTGTCAAAATTACCAGCTTCAAAACATATTTTATTCATGAATGTATGAAAGTAAACATAGTAGTGGTTTGAAATGTCAGATAAAACCCTTCCTATCGTGTTCACACATCTCACAAAATTTCACAAAGAAAATGCTCCGACTTTTCCCTGTCCCAAAAATCTAATTTTTCCTGACAATCCCCCAAATCGAGATTTATAACGACAAATAACTAACTAACACCTTTTGGTGTTTGATAGATATACGCAACATCTATGTGATCTATAAGTTAGAGATCCTGGCTATAGATTCAGAGGTCCTGGGTTAGATCCTTGGTGAATCCAGATATTTCTATGAAACAGTGGGTCTGTAACAAGGTTAACTAAGTATTGTGAGGTCAAATGAGCTACTGTAATGAAGATGTAGCACCTCTCGTCTAAAAAACTGAGATTAGCAGTTCATTGTGCTGACCACATGACTCTCTCTATCCGCAAATATGGCACTATGCTCGCCAATATGTGGCAGCCCATTAGTCAGCATCACTTGCTTGCGGGTTGACAACATGATTTTTTTGTTTGTATAAGGAATATTTTATATGATTAATTTAAATTTGTTTCAAATTATTAACTTTCCTCCCACCATGGATAAATAGGTACAATAGGTTGCCTGCATTTATAAAATGAAAAATTGTATATACCATTTTTAAGTAGACAAAAAGATGGGGAAATGATATTTTAAGACAGTAGCACCAATAGTTGGAAGCTAAGTCATATGTTATTTTGTATTAAATAAACAAAAAAGAATGTGATTATTTTGACACATAGTGAATTTTGTGATTTTTTCCCTTTTCACAATACAAATTTAAATTATTTATATTAAATGATAGTTATGAAGTAGTATAGTAGATTAATATTTTATTACTTTTTCCTAGAGATGGTCGAAACAAAATATGAAAAATGCACAAACTTGGTAAAATTGCCGATTGTAAAAGAACCTGAAACTATAATTTGATAAACAAAAAGTTGTAGCATTTCATTTCACAATATATAATATTATATTATATTGTATAATATTATATAATATAACTCATCACAAAATCAAAACTAATTAAAATTTTATGTCATACTCTACTACAGATCAATCGTTTTAAAGTGAATCTTGTTTGTCAATTTACTATGCCATGATAACTTTTTTTTTAATAAATTTATGATCATGTTGTGATGAAACGCTTTAGTGTGTTGATCCTATTACAGATGAATAAGGTTTGAAATATTGCAACAACAAAAAAGTCAAAAGAGATCACCAAATCAGTTTGTACATGCCAATTATTTTTGGTTAATGCCCTCAAACTAAGTTAATAAAATTATTCTATTTCAGTTGAGTTATTACTTTTCTTCAAATATATGTCACCTTGAATATCGCTAAAACAACTCGCCTTGAAAACTAAGAAAAATTAAAAATCTGTATATTAATGAGAAAAAAAATTCACATTTATTTTTAACTTGTACAGAGATCTATAAGACCAGCACAAATTTGTATACTCAAATAATAAGCAAAGCACATGGTGATCTACAGGCCCCAAACCAATAATCTACCTCAAGCGTAAGTCGACCTTAAGAAATCATTTTCAACATCATTACACTCTACTCTCAATGACCCATAACTAAAGGCGGTGGGGTCTGTTCGAATTTACGAAAAGTCTGTCTTAGTGAGAGGAAATAAAGTTGTGTCTGAGGAATTTAAACCGATACTTTATCTAAAAGTAATATTATAATTTAATGTGACGAGGTAAACAATACATATCACTTATCAGATAAGACACACACATACAAATAACCAAGTTAGGTGCTGGAATGGGAAAGAATGAGATTACAATCGGCCTGTAGTAATTGCAAATTATCTCGACACTATACTGTAATGTGCGGGAGAGAGATGGAAGGAATATTAACACTGTGTAGCAAGCTCTCTGTCAACCCCATAAACCACTTATATAACATTTAAGACCTGCCAGCATGCAGCTGGCATGTTACTAAATAAAATTTTACTTTTGGATAATTTTGTCCTGAATTATCCAAAGTCCGAGATATCGAGAGTTGACTGTATATATGTAAAGTGTGGAAATATTCTAATTCTAAAATAATGTAATATAACTCATATGTGATAGTTTTAGGTTAAGCTTTAGTTAGTTTGTTAGTTTCTCTGTACTTCTTACAAAAAAGAAATATTTAAAAAAATTTTAAATCATGTTTAGCTGCTAAAGTGATAATAATTGAAAGAAAGTACAGGAAAGGTGAAAAGACAACCTATAAAAGGTAACAAACACAATTTGGCTTTTAAAATGAAAAGATGAACATAGTTCACACTTTACATTGCTGCCACTGTACAAAGAGGTACTGAATTACTTCTTGAAAAAAAAATCGATCATTACCATCCAATCCCGGGACATAGGTTCCATTCTATCGGAACTCAGCAGGAGGGAGGGTGAAACATGCAACGCAACTTTCTAAAAAAAGAAATCCAAAAAATACAATGGTGGAGAAAATAAAAGGAATTAAATTGCAAGTGTGAATAGTGTGTAGTGAAATGAAAATATAAGTTTGTTTTCTATCAAGTTTAACCAAACATCTTTTCAGGTTGGTTTCCTTCCCTATCACGCACATAACATTATTTCATCTTGCTTCCTCTTTGTTCCCAAAAGTTATAGGTAAATTATTATTTTTTAATATGCAGAAACTGTAAGATGGGAATGTAGGGGATGCGAGAAAAAAGTAAGTGTTTTTTGCAGATTTTCTAAAAAAACATTTTTTTGGGTTCAAAATAAATAAAATATCACTCCACTGGAAATAAAGTTTAGTTTTCTTTACATGGCGATATCAACATTGTTTTTGAATATCTGTCAAGAGTATCCTGGAATTTAATGACAACCTTTTCTCTTCATTTAAAAAGTTACTCATTTAATGCAGCTAAGCTCATGACAGATATTCAACAATTTACTGTTGATATCTCATTGTTAAGAGAATTAAACTCTATGTTTCTATTGGAGAAATATCTTATTTATTTTGGCCAAAAAACTGTTTTGCTTAAAAATTGGTAAAACACTGCCTTTTCCTCAAATTCTCTACAATCACTTCTTAACCTCCTATGCTCAACATATTTTATAGAAATCCGATTTTGAGAATCTTAGCTGAAATGAAAATTTGAATCATTCCAAACAAGTTTCACTTTACAACGGGCAAATCATTCAATATTCAAAACGTCCATCTAACAATAGTCATGATGCATAAACAAGTCATGCGAACAGGTAATGTTGATACCTCACAATAAGTGTCGGAGCCCTCATACCCAGGGCCAAGCATGGACGTAAGCTCAGCGTCCACATAGTACTTCGTCATTTGCTGCACGCAAAAAACACAACAAGAGACAAGGATATTGTTACAGCTAAAGAACACCAGTTCAACAATAAATTTACCCCAAGAGTATTCAAAGAGTACTTAATCATTTGTTGCACGTAAATACAAAAAAAAAAAAAAAACACCATAAAATAGAGCTACAAGCATCACAGGAAAAAGTCATTAGAATTAAAATAAATAAATCTCTGCTGCATTCACATAATACTCTTTATCATTTTCTGAAAGTATAAACACAACATAACATTAGGGTACCGTTACAGCACTTGCAGATAAAATATGAATCAACAATAGATTTTATAAACATTATTCAAACATAATGCTTAATCATTCACTGCACACAAAACACAGCAAAAGATAAATGTCAAAATTATTGTAAACAAAGTCATCAGTTTAAGATTCTGAGTGATGTCATGCAGGGGAGGGTCTATATATATTTATCGGCAAAGCTTCGTGATGTATTATTTCAAAGCAAAGTCAAAGTTATTTGAAGCTTTTCACACCCCTAATAAATGGTATAAAAAACTAATTTTCTACTTAAACTTTACTTATTCTTTAAACCTAAAAATAATATTCAGTGAGGAGAAAACATGATAAACATGGCTCCAGCTCCGAAATATCTGAACGGTTAAAATGGGTTCATTGTATTTATGTAGAGTTATGTTTTAAGATTTTACACTGTCTAGTATTTTCTAGGGATGGGATCCTCAATTTCTCAAAATCCCTCAGCTCCTTACGTATTTTTAATTCCAATTTATTTGAAGTATTTAACATACACATTCTGAACCGACTGATTAGATCAGCACACTAGAATTTCTAGGAGGGAGCACAAAAGGGCCAACCAATTTTGCCGGGAAAGGTATTTTCACATACCTAACAGGTTTCTTTTACATGCCAGAATTAATTTGGGAGTGAGTTTTACTTTCCCTCTGAAGGAAGTTGTGCTACAGATTTTTATCGCTAAATAAAAATCTGTCGATACCGGTTAAGTTTAAAACCACAAACATCAATTCCTGAGAGAAGAATCACTGAGGTCCACAAGTCCTTAAGAATATTCAATATTTGAGAATTTGAGAAAATATAGGATTTTAGATTTTTTTTTAAGTATTTTCAAAATTTTTAATTCGATTTGTAGAGCTTATAAAGCTCCATGTTGGAGGTAGAGTCAAAACATAAATATATATTACTATATCCTCTTGTATGCACATAATTTTGTACAAGATTCGAATTCGAGATTATGATTTGGATTCGTAAAATATTGAATCCATTCCCTCTCTAGTATTTTTAGAAACTATTTACTTTCAATTGTTTCAACATTTTTGTCTGACCAACCCCATCCTCAGGCACTTTATGTGCATTATAAGAATCGCACCTGCATGAACTGACAGAACTGCTCACACGCAGACATGAGACTGTTGACTATCCTCAGAAGATCAGGGTTCGTCAACATACAGTCCTTGAGGCAGGTATCTAGGAAGTCCGAGTGACACACCAGAACCTCGTCCACGTTGTTCACCTAAACACAACAACTCAACTGTCACATCCAGCTCGAAGACAAGAAGATATCAATAGAGACCTCGATGTGTAAAAAGAATTATTTAATTTTGTTGACAAAATATTTGTATTTCGGAGAAAACTCAGTAAATAAAATATTTGAAGTGAATGTCCTTTAAACCTATTCCTCGTAGTTATAAAAAAATAAAGGACACAATAACTTTTTTATTGTATATTAAAAATGATAGCTACATAAACTCTGTTCATGATCCCCTTGTTGTATAAATGTATATTTTATAGGGTCAATTTTGGTCATTTTGAATTTAAGGTCCTATTTTCATGGTTTATGTCATTTTTGAATATTTTTTTAATTTTATATGTTTTTAGGCATTTTAGTGCATTCATGTTTAATAAGTATATTTTTAATACTATTGATAAGTTTATTTTATAAATGATCAGAAAAACTGTAGGTTAGGTCATGTGATGAGAATGGAGAAGAAAAGAATGCCTAAGAAAGCCTAAAGAACAAGGAGAAGGGTAGAAGACCTATTGGAAGAGTCCTGTAAAAATTGTTTTGTTTTTAGTTAAATTTAGTTTTTTAAATCTCACGTTTTGGTGTTATTTCGTGTTTATTCAAAATTACATGTTATCTGAGGTGTTTAGGTATTATTTACATATTGAGACAATATATACAAAATTAAAATTTACTATTGAAACCTTATGTATTTGCTTTAAAAATCTTTGTCAAGTTTGTTTGCATATTTCACAATTTTGTAGCTTAAAGTTAGCTCACATTACAACAAAATAATTATTAAATTACAGCATGGTCAAATTTTTTTGATTATTTCTTCTTAATTTGTGTTTTTTTTTTTTTTTTTTTTTAAGCAGTGTTATTTCGTTATATAGAAGGATTTCATGTAACAAAGCAACTTCATTTTATTTCGCTTTTCAAAAACATTATAAATCATATCTAAAAACTATCAAAGGAAAATGTACTTGAGTCCATCTTTGTATAGCACTTTTCGCTTTATCCCGGCTCACAATTTTTGTGGGGCTCTAGCTATTGGAAGATGATGGACCAAGCGCATGAGGAAATGGAAGCTAAATGTGTGGACGGAAGACGTGTAACTGAGGGAGATATATGTTTGGAAAGATTGACAGGAATGGAAGACGCCAGACGCCCTGCAGAGGTTGAAATGTCAGATGATGATGATGATCATCATCATCAAATATAAATATTTTGGTTGTTGGAATAAGAAGATAATGTAAGCAATGACCTTTGTTTCCTCTTTGCTCGTATGGTTGTAAAATACACATTCCTGGTGAGACACTGCAATTAGGCTTGAGAGGGTTGTGTTAGAAAAGGGGTAGCTATTACTTCTAAAGCCCATATTTGTAAATCAATGTTATATTTAAATGAATGCAAGAGTTTAGTTGTTAAAGGCTTGTCATTACGTTTTACATTTGTAAAGTGTGTGTTTGATTTAGTCATGTAAATTTAGTACAAGTAATTGTTGATATTTTTAGGTCTTTTTTTGAAAAGATTTTAAATAATTTTTTTTATAATTCGTTAAGTCATTTTTCGATAATTTAGCTATCAAAATTCGGCTCCTGGTTATTAGTTAAACACACCAAGCTTGACATAGGGAAAGAAAAATATCATTAAAGTAAAAATATGCATGTCAAAATATGCATTGAGATTTTGCACAATCTATTTTGATGATGAATGTAAATGAGAGAGAGAGACTAGAAAAGTGGAGGCTATGGGAATGAAGGTTGTGAGGAGCATGTTAGCTGTCACAATGAGAAACAGGATAAGGAATGAAGTTATCTGGGAAAGATTTGGAGTACAGGGATTACATGAGATAGTAGCAGAAGCAAGGCTAAGATGGTATGTCATGTAAGGAAGATGGAGAAGGAGAGAATCGCAAAGGTAATGATGGAGATAAAGTTTGTGGGAAAAAATATTGCATGAGAGACTAAGAAAGAGATGGGGGGAGCAGGTGATAGAACGTGTGCAAGTGAGAGGGGAAGAATGGAAGTGATTAAAGACGAAGAGTGGTGGATGGATTAAGGAAGATGGGGACATTTTACTAAAGTGACCCAGCCACAGGATGGAAACAGTTGGTGATGATAATAATGATGTTCCCACTAACACTTGAATGTGTGAGTGCAATGTGCACATACTTAAGTGTTTTTCAAAGGTATACATTTATGGCATAACTACAATTAAAGCAGTAACCAAATACAAAGTTTATTCTTTTAAATATAGAAAACACAATAATTTTTAGCAATTCACTTGTAAAAAATAGATGATTATTATACAATAAACACTATATGGTTTCAGTTATTATTTTGCTTTAAAGTTGATATGTGACAATTACCATATAATAAATTAAATTTGAATATCCACTTAAATACGCTCAAGGATGGGTTTCTATTTAAAAAAAAAAAAAGTTTTACACTATTAGAACTGTGAACTTACGTCATTCATTTTGCTGAGGAATGCAAGCCAGTTGGGTTGGATGACTTCAACCATCATGTAATATTCCAAGTTCTGAATACAGTTTAACATGCGCTGACGCAGGGCAAACGCAGGGACATACATCTTAGCATTCTTCAGGTGGAAGGACTTAACAACTTTGTTTGAGATCCACACCCTGCACAAGAGAAAGATCCGTGCAATTACATGTGAAAAAACGCAGGGAAGGTATGTGCACGGATATTTACATAGACCTAATTTATGGATAAAATTTATCAAACTGTCTGATGAAATGAAAAAATCAATTTGCTAATCGAAGTGAATAAAAAGTAAGGGTGTTTGAAGTACACTTTTTCAATTTGAAGCAAACTCAAATCAAATATGTGAAATATTCACCAAGCCAAATATTTATGTTAACTGTTTAATGGTTGAAAAAATATATTGAGCTTATTTATATTATACTTTGCACTAAAATCATTTAAAAAACTTTTTTATGCACAAATGTTTGTAATATTACATTCTAATCTGAGGAATCAGTTTGTTATCACAACATGCAGATCAATTAGTTCAGACTTTTTTAATATGAATATTAATTTGTAATGTGCATAATGTTTTTTGTAACCCTACATCTTACTACCTGTTCAGGTTATACGCATATATGATCATTACTCTAACTGGGTAGGGATTAGGAAGAAAGCATGTTAAAAAAAAAGCACTTATTTAGTCCAGTGCCAGTCTCAAAACAATTAATTATTATGCAAAATGTATATTTAAATTGTTAGTTTAGTTGCACTTACCTACAAAGCAAGCGCTCCACATGTTTGCAGTGGAACAAGTGCCTGAAGATCATTTGGTAGCAAGCTATGGCCTTGCGGTTCAATACCAAGGATACGGGCCACTTCACCTCATAACCAAATGTGAACGATTCAAGTCCTACCAAATTTAGGTGATCCAGCGGTAGCCGGTATTCTGTGGAAGGAGGGAAATATTTTATACGTTTGAGCAGAGGCCATAAAATAAAACTTTTTAGATAGATAGTTGTATACGTTAAAGAATCTAAGATCAAATAAGAGTGTTAATTAGAGATGGGTCAGTTTCTTCATTATCAAAATCAAATCTTAAATTTTCTTTCAAACCTCGAATCCAAATTCAAATCCTCGAATCTTTAAAAATATACAATTTTAACTAAGGTTTAAATATCTAAAATTTAATTTAGAAAAATTAACTAAGGCTTGGTGCCACTGACAACTTATATTTTGTTTGTAGTGTATATTAATGTCAGGTAAAAGACAAAGAGAGCATTTTTATATTAATTTGAGTACAAGGGTACATTTTTTTTTTCTTTGCTACCCTCTCAGCTACTTAACTTTATATAATTACTTCTACTAATTGCTTAAAATTGTTATTTGAAAGCCAAGTCTTCATAATTGTATTTGAGATTTTTTTTTAGAAATTAACATATCTTTTTTTTGTTCTTTTTAGCACAGCGTCTTACTAACCGTTTGGGTTGTACGCATATGTGCTAATTACACTAATGGGTTAGGGATAAGGAAGGCTTAATTTAGAGGAAATGCACCCGTGTTTGAGTGGAAGGGGAGTGAAAAACCATTTAGGGAAAACCACCCTCAGGGTACCGGACCGGAATCAAACCCCGATCTGCCCGTCTTCGGCAGTCTAGCCCAACACGAGAGTAGCGTGTTAAACCACGTGGCTACCGAAGCTTATTTTACGAATCTTGAATCTCTCAAATACCATAGGATTAGAAGGATTCAAGAATTGAGGATTTGAATGGCCCATCTCTAAACATAAATACAGCATTAACATTATTTTAGCAATATTATAAATTCTACTTAAATTTTTTTTAATTATTATTTAGCACCGCGTCTTACTACCCGTTCGGGTTATACGCTTAAGTACTAATTACGCTAATGGATTAGGAATTGGGAAGGTTGAATTAAAGAAAGTGAACCCGCATTTGCGTGGAGGGAGAGTGGAAAATCATTTAGGAAAAACCACCCCCAGTTCACCCGACCGAGATTCGAACCTCGATCTCCCCGTCCTCAGCAGTCGGGCTCAACACGACTAGTGCGTTAGCCAACTACGCCACAGAGGCGGGTTACTTAAAATTCATTCATTTAAATTGTGCTTACAAGTTTTTACAGCCAGTTGACACAAAATAATTATCTTTTGACTTATAAAGACAAGGTGAATCATACACTACATAAAATGGTAGATTCTCAGCCAGGAGCGAACCAAACTCACAGATCAACTCACCTTTCTCCTCCTGCGTCTCTATACTGAGTATCTTAGACATCTGGAATGTGAGGTCATAGGGCAACAGTTCAGTCCTCATGTCATCCTTGTAAGGGTCACTGTTGGCGGCCGAGGTCCGCAAGGCAAGCTCCAACAGGGACTCGAGACGAGTGGGAATGATGTCGCCAATGTTCTTGCTAAGCTCCTCCTCACAACTATCCATGAACTGCACGATGAAGTCGCCTTGATCCAGTAGGAAATAGTGTTTCACCGACCTTAAGGGAGTGATTGAAAGTACTCAAATCAAGTCATGAATTTATTAGTAATGTCAACAGTGAACCTTTTTTTTAATTAGACATGGTACAATTGAATCCCCTAAATTATATATTTTCCAAAAGATTTGATAACACAATTTTAATTCTATAAGACAACAAACATGTCACACATGTATAGTAAACATGTACACATATAAATGTTGTTGGTGATTAATTTATATATTTTTCAAACTCCAGTGGTGTCATTTCGCAAATGAGCCATACCGACCGAGTGGCCGCTGTTTGTTGTTTAAGATAGTGTTGACTTTTGCAGATAGACGGTGTATACTGGTGTCGCAACTTTTTCATTCGGGTATCTCCTCATTTGTCCTCATGAGGATGAGATGCCCTCATAGTAAGTAATGCGATTCATTCACTCCAAAAGTTTCCATACTGTCAAAAAACTATTTTTTAAATAAAATGCTGCTTAAATATGATGTATGTCTGACATTTGTTAATATGATGATTAAAACTAAACAGGCTCTGCTTATGAAAAGAAAAAGTGGAGAAAATTAAACTTTGTTCAATATCTTTTAGCAACTACATCATCAGTTGTGCATTAACACCATTTATTATTTTTTAAATGGCAGTGATATAAGGCATTAATAGTTGTAAGTCAAAGTAGCTCAGTCGGTAGCGTGTCTGCCTAATGAACTAAGGGTCCCAGGTTCGATTCCCAATATGACCGAAAATTTATCATTAACGGAAATATGGACTTACCCTTTCACAGTGATTAATTAATGGCCAGGGACTGGATGTTGTGCTTGTCTTAGTCTTAAGTTAGTTTATAAGGTAACTGAAGCTACGACAGGCCTAGCAAGCCAGTAGTGGAAATTATATTACTTGAATAAAATTGACCCAGATAGCAGGCTGGAAACAGTAATGAATGTATAAATCGAAGTAGTGCAACAAATACGTTTAAGTTGAAGACTTCTTATACTATACTTACTTGAGTCTTCGCATGAGATCATTTTCCTCCATTAGCAATTGCAGCAATGTCTTACTAGCAAACAAGTAGGCCTTCTCTATCGACTCGAAATACTGCCGTTCCTTGATCGTATACACAATTTCTTCATCTTGAGGAGTCTTGATGTTTTTACCTGAAACAAAACAATTATTTAATATACACCATTAGTCAAGTATTCCTCAAGGTAGGGGGGTGCGAAACCTTGAAAACTTAAGCTTTGATTCCTAAAAATAAATCTTCTTCGGCATATAAAAAGCTATGCCAATAAAAAATACTCAATTATGTTTAATTCTTGTCATTATATGCTGTCATGCATAATATTAATTAATGATTACCTTACAGTAGGGGTCTGCGAGCTTGGATTTTTTCTTTCTAGTCAAAATATTTTAAAAAGCTCCTGAGTTTGAGTATTTTCATAATTTTAAAATTTTAAGCGTGTATATTTGTTTATATTTAAAATGTTACTAGGAAAAACAAACATAAAATGTAGATACCACACCTATAAAATGTGAGATTTTAAAAATATATTAAAACAAAACATGTTTTTATAATAAGAATGACACTATTTTTTATAAATAGTAAATACTTTTGAAAAAAGTTTAAAAATGGAAATATTGGTTTTTAAATTAGAAATTATGATTTAAAAATCCAAAAACAACAATCAAATGAGTATGGTTTCAACACTCATGTCTTTAATACATTAAAATTACAATAACAATTACATAATAAAGTGAATGAAATTGAGATTTTATTGAGCTGATATTTCCACAAAATCTGCTTCTGTAACTTTAATTGACCTATAAGAAAATGTAAGGATAACAAGCAGTTAGAAATTTGAAAAGTTTCATATTTTGTTTATATTAATGTAATAATCAAACATGATCACTTCTTATAAATAAAATAATAGAATATTAGGAAAATGGTAGAGCACAAATAAAAGTAAAAACACTAACACATATTTACACATATGCTTCGATATTTCAATGCTATTACAGCATCTTCCTCAGGAAGTAGTAGTAATTAAACTAAACAGGATGTTGTCTTCAGTGATGCCAGCTTGATTGGTGAAGATGAAAATTTATCTGGATCACCAAGTCTAGCAAGCCACCCAACCTAAATATTCACTAATCTAAACCCAGAGGCTACACCACCACCACCTATCATCCATAGGGTAATAGAGAAACATTCAGAGAATTTCAAATTCACCAGAGAAGTTTTCATCCTCACCAATCAAGCTGGCATCACTGAAAACAAAATTCTGTTTAGTTTAATTACTGCTACTTCCTGAGGAAGATGTTATAATAGCATCGAAATATCGAAGCGTGTGTGTGTGTGTGTAATATGTGTTAGTGTTTTACTTTTATTTGTGCTCTACCATTTTCCTTATATTCTATCATTTTATTTATTACAAATTATGTTCTAATTCATCATGGTGGCTGTGGTACCTGATGGTTCATTGTTAGTTGACCCTATCCACACGTCCATTACAGACTCTGCCTTAACCTACGAGTGACCCAGAATGACCCAGAGCACAAGATGAATCCTGGATAGCACAGTGGTAGAACAGTGATGCGCCAAGCCAACTGTCCAGGGTTCGATTTCCAAGTTCAGGTGTCATTTTTTTTTTAATTTGTGATATTTTACTTTGATTAAAAATACATTACACTAAACTTGCAATGAAAACATCCACGAAAGGATTAGTTCTTGTGATTTTTTTTATCACATATAATTTTATAAAATAGTTGGAATGTGCAAGTGGGAAACAGTTAAGTCAAGTAATATATAACAATATTTGTATTAGATATATTTCAATTAGAACGTCTATAATATATGCATGTACAAACATACACATTTTTAAGAATGAATATTTTTTGTTAAAAAGTTATTATCAGACAAATTTGGATTTTTAACTAAATGTAATATAGTTGTACAAGATATAATTTAATTTTAATAAGCCAACAGGATATAATATTGAGGGAATTTGTTTGATATGATATGACCTGTTGAAATATAATCGAATTAAACTCAACATTTATGAGATGAAACCAAAATTTCAAGTACTGTACTGCATTTTATTTTATCACCGCGTCTTACTACCTGTTCAGGTTATATGCATGTATGATGATTACTTTAGAAGAAGTATGGATGAGGAAGGAAGCACTTTAGAGGTAATCAACATGCATTTGCGTGGAAGGAGAATGGGAAACCATTTAGGAAAAATCAATCAGACACAGTAGACCCGATAGGGATTCAAACCTTGATCTTCCCGCCATCAGTAGACCAGGTCTAATATGAGAGTGACGCCTTAGACCATTCGACCACCGAAACAGGTCTAAGATAAAATTATTACACACACCGGTATCTTAAAGGTAAAGTATTTTATATAGCATAGATTATAAATGTGTGTAAGTGTTATGTAGAAGTATATTAAGAGCAGTCTAAACATAATCAATTTAAAAATGGGAAATTGCCTTAAATAGCCATGGCACCTTAGAACATTTGGTTATCTACCGAAGCAGGTTACTTAAATTTTGAGTCAAGCTTAAACAACCACTAAAAGTCTACTAGAAGTTGAATGTTTGAGTATTCGTGCACCCCTATTATAGCTTAAAAAATGAAAGCCTGCTTCTCACCACACTGGCGAATGACATTGAGGTATTTTCCAGTCCGCAGAATAACTTCAGCGACTCTCTCCAGGAATACTGGTATCCTCTCTCTACGTATAGTGTACCTTTTCTCCCAATAGTCAGCAGAGTAGTCCAGAGGGAGATCTTCCTTCTGGATCATCTCGTTATCCTCAACTAAGAACTAACAAGACAACTTTGATTTTTACCAAGAGCTTTATTTCTTTTTAAGTAAAATGCAAGTGACCCATTTTTAAATACCAAAGAGCTATAAGACAAAGTGGGTTAAGCTTTTTTATATCGTGGCATAAAGATCCAACACCTTAGCTCAGTTGGTAGCGTGTCTGTCTACTGAGCTATGGGTCCTGGGTTAGATTCCCGGAGTGGCCAAAAATTCATTGGTTAAATGTGGGTTTACCCTTTTATAGTGAATAATTAACGGCCGGGCACTGTATATTGTGCCTGTCCTAGTCTTAAGTTAGATTATAGGGTATATAAAGCTATGACAGGCCTAGCCGGCCAGTAGTGGAAAAGTATATGACTTGAATTAAAAAAATCTTACCCAGGTTGGAAACAGTATTGGATGTAAAGTAATGTAAATAAAAGAACAACTTTCACTAACAAGTAGCCAAAGTATTTTGAATAAAACACATTTTTAGTGAGGTTTGATATACATGAAAGTATGTACAAGAATGAATACACACATCAACATTTTGCAAGAAATGTTTTTTTTATGAATCTTTACTTAGCAAATTAAACATATTTAAAGTAGGGATGTGCGAAACTCAAAAATATCTTGAAATTTGAAGAAAAAAATAATCTTGATCTCATCTCGAAAGTTAAAAAATGAATCTCGAAAATTTTAGAAATCAAAAAACAGCAAATAATGGACCTAGAAAATTATAAAACCAAACCGGAAATTTATTATTTCCTGTAATATCGTAATAGCCCAAAAATAGGTCACCCCTCCCCCCCCTTAAAAAAAAACAACCCTCAGTAAGAAAGGTTATAAATATTGTTTTTCAATATCAAATTTTGACAATATAAGGTGTTACACTACAAAATTAAATTATAAATGGTGTTCATTGTAACTACCTATCACTATTTTATTAATTGCATCTAAAATGGGTAATGAGTTTTATCTCGGGTGTTTGAATGAACTATAAGACAATCTAAACCAAGCGCCAGCTCAAATGTCAAAAAAGAAACTCTATAAACTTTATATTTACTTTAATAAACATAATCTAATTTTTTTTTTTACTTTCAAAGAACGTTTTCTCATCTCCTATCTCGATACTTTTTTATATTCTCATCTCGAATTGAAAAAATGGTTCTCACACATCCCTAATTTAAAGTTAATTATAATCATTTTAAACTTAAAATACTTATGCAAAATAAAACGAGACTAAATATTTTCCTGAAATGGATTAGTAGACTCTTTAAATGCAAACTTTGAAAACGTTTTTGTCAATTTAAATATGAATTAGCAATATCGAGTAAAACTATATTATCAGTAGCAAATTTCATCATTATTTGCCTTTATCCTCTGAGATTGTATAAAATAGTACCAACTATGTTATTACAGTTTTCTTAATAATATGTATAACCAATAAGCATGGCTATAAGCCAGGAACTACTACTACTACTAATAATAATAATAATAATAATATATAATATATAATATATAATATAATATAATATTTAATATTATTATTATTATTATTATTATTATTATTATTATTATTAATGATGTGTGTGTGTAAATATATGTTAAGTGTTTTTACTTTTATTTGTGCTCTACCATTTTCCTAATATGTTATCATTTTATTTATAACCAATTGTTTTTGCTCTATGCACTTTATTTCATACATAATTACATTCAGTTAAGTGTTAAATTACTGGTCTGGGGCCTGGTTGTTAAGTTCTTCCTATAATTATTATTGTTTCAAAAACAACCAATAAGCATTTTTAGAGATCTAAAACAAATTTCACTTGAAGTATTGAAAAACTTTTTTTCTTATGGATTTGAGTCTTGAATCAGAAATTTTCTTAAATCCTCAAATTTCGAGAATCCATAAGGTCCCATCCCTACACCTAAATCCATCCCACATAAATTTAAGTTGTTTTTTTCACAGTTTTTAACAAATATTAAAATATTTACCACTCTATTATGTCAAGAATTCTACCTTTTTTTTTAACGAAAGCCGATATTTTTGTTTACCGCAAATGAAGATCTCTAGGAATGAGGGATTGGGACAAACGGAATTTGGCTTTTACAGTAAAAGAAGAACCCAACTCAAAGTTTACATTGATGCTACTGTCTTAACCTGATGATGCTGCTTGTAGTAGCAAAAGAATGAAGACGCTATTCTTTTTTTTTAATAAACACTGGGTCTTACTACCTGTTTAGGTTATACACATATATACTATTTATGATCACGAGTTAGGTGTGAGAAAGGTCTAATTTCATATAAATGTACCCACATTTGCATGGAGGAAGAGTGGAAAACAATTTTGTAAAAACCACTTTCAGTACACCCGACCAGGATTTGAAATTTGATCCACCTGTCATTGGCAGCCTAGTTTAACACGAGAGTCATGTCTTAAACCATGCGGCATTGAAGTAGGTGGTTCTATATCTGTGTAAATATTGCATGTTCAACTAGATTTCCAAGACCAGTGCGGGTCCACAAAGATAAACTGGACTCCTTTCCTCTCAGTTCCCAGCTACTTCCATTACCTCTTGATATGGGTCACAGATGACTCCTTTGTAGACCCACTTCTCCAAGATCTCCATATAAGGAACAGATGCGGCTTGCGTCAAGTAGAGGCACAGTTCCTGGCCTTTGGTGTCGCCCATATAGCTTGACGTCTGTTCGTGAAGAAGACTTAGAACTTGACCACCCTTCGCTTCCGCCTGAATTTAAAATGACAGCAAATATACTATATATGAAGTATGCTCACTTAGACAAAGTTCCGCACAATAGTGAAAAATCTGAAGCAATTATTCTTCAAATTGAAAAAAGCCTTATTTGCTGTTATCAATAAATCTAAATGTTGCATATTGGTTCAGTTCACACATGGGAAAATATAGCGTTTTAAGAGAAATCTTTAAAATTGAAAATTGGTTTTTGAAAGTTTAAAATATTAACCAAAAAGTTTGTCATCTCTTACTTTAAGCAAGATCTCTCCCACACATTATTTTTAATTAGTGTGTTAGGTTAGTGTGTGTTCAGAATTGGGTGATTTTTCATCATAGCCTTTAATAGGTTATTTGGTGTTTCATTTAGGTATACCTACAATTTGTAAAATGTACTTGACATGATCTTTGATTTTAAGTGAACCAGCACATCTCAAGCATGGCCTTTTTAGACATATTTTTTACAATTCATACTTTATATTTTTAGCAAATACATCATAGATAACAAACAAAACAAATAAAATATTATTTAATGTGATAGAGGATACCTGAAAAAGACCGCATTGGAAACCAAGGAGATGAAAACAAGTATGTTTGTGAGAGGAAAATAATTAAAGAAAATTAGTAGAAGAAAAAACATTTGACTATACTGACCCGGCCACAGGATGGAAGCAGTTGATGAGTGTGATTATGAGGATACTTGTAAAGAATATTTAAATTATAAATATTAATGAATTGGAAGTGAGAACCAAATAATAAAGTATAACATCTAAGATTTGGGGGGCGAGAAAGGAATTATGAGATTTCTATAATATTGTTTCAATATTAACTTGGAAGGATGATGAAAAATTACTGTGCTTAAATTACTCTTAATAGAAATTAAGGGGTGTGTGAAGCTTAAAAACTTTGATTTTGTTTTGAATATTTGTTCACTTAGACTTCAATTTTAGAATGAAATTCTGGATTCGACAATCAAGAAGCTTTGCCAAAAAAATATTTCAAATTAAAATACAAGTTTATGTTTATTTTTTTAATTTTGTTGTTATTTCCATCACAAATTAGTGTTCACATAAAAAAAAATCAAAATGTATTAATTATGTTTGAAATACAGCATTTTGTAAATTATATTTAAAATACTTAAATTTGCATATTTATGAAAAGTATAATATTTTTATCCAACATTAAACATTTATTTAAATATGTGAACTTCAATTCGGCTTCAGGAATATCTCATATTATTTGGTTCGACTTCGCTTTGAATTTAAAAAGTGGAATTCGCACACCCCTACCAGAAACCATTTGAGAGCAAACTTCGGATAGAGTCAAACCTTGTTGATGGTGCTGGCAATATTGGCCAAGATGCTCATGCAATGGAGCGTAGGCTGCACGTAAAACCACATCTCGTGTAGATTGAAACCACCTTGGTCCAAGAGCAGTTCCAGCTGAGCCACTAGCACTAGATAGTCCTTGATTAGACATCCCATGGCGGCCGCCAAGGCGTGGTTAACCTGTCCGTGCTGGAACCCGCTCTTCTCTTCCATAAACCTCACCACCACCGAGTAGTGTGACGCCAAGGGTAGGATCAGTATCGCCAGTTCTCGCAAGGATTGGTCTGCAGAGACAACAGGATGTTCTGGTCAGTGAGGGTTGTAATGATATTGTTCCCCACCCACATCTGTGGTCACATGGTTTAACAGAGGGATGGGAAACTTGCGACCTTTTGTGGTGTTCGGTGCGGCCTTTTCACATATTTTGTCAATAATTATGTATCTTATTTTGTTTTAAATGTTTCATTCTCAAATGGCGTGAATTTTATCTAGTTAAATTTATTTTTAAATAGTTATTTTAAACCATTTTTTAAAACAAATAAACTGCCCTCAGTGATTTATCTATTTATCCATGGTTGGTGGTGCACTATTATTATTATTATTATTATTATTATTATTATTATTATTATTATTATTATTTATTATTATTATTTATCACTAAAGACCAATACCATGAAATGGGGAACACGATTCACACTCTTGGCCAGGGGTTTCCAAACTATTTAGACCAACAGAGCCCATAAAAAATACATACTGGAGCACTCATAAGATGTTTTACACTAATATTATGAACATTCAATAAAAAGAGTTCAATTTTACAAGCATAAAAGTATAAAACGAACAGAAAACATGACATGTTCTGAATTCACTTTAGGCAAATGCCCTTTATTCAGATTTGGAAAAATTGGTAATGCTAATTAATGATACTATTTTATAGTATTAAAAACAAATATTGCATATTTTAAAATTGCCTCATATAGCCTGAGATAACTATGGCGGCTATGCAGAGCACAATTTGAAAATCGCTGTTTTAAAATGCTAGGAAAGATTTAATAGTTGTTTCTTATAAAAAAAATCAGCTGTACCCAGTCAATCCCTTGACTCAGGTTTTGTTTTGTCAGAACTTTTTAGTATGAGTGTAACAGAACAAACAAACAAAAAATACAAAATTTAGATAAAGGACAAAGTATTTTTAGACATTATATATCTTCTCAATTCTGTGTGTTTTTTTGGTACTCTTTTAATCACGGTAGTGAAGTTTACCGAGATGTAACTTACCAACACACGAACTTATAGTGAAAGTTCTAGGCTCATACGGTCCTTGTAAAGGGTTGGGCACAATGTATTCCCCCTCCACTCCTCCTAGACAGTACAACAGATCTTCCAACAGAATGTTCTCCTGAGAGCTAATTGGTACTGCCCCTGTAATAATCCAAATATATGTTCCACATAAGTAAACCTATTGCCAAATTTATGGAAGGAAAAAAACTTTTATAAAATACAAACATGCTTTTTTGGTGGTCAATGGTGATAATATTTTGTTATATTATTAGAATATTTGGCCACCTCTGTGGTCTGGTGGTAAAAGTTTCTGGCTACAAATCCAGAAGTCTCGGGTTCGATCCTCGGCGCTTCCAAAAAATTTATCTTTGAAGCAGTGAGTCTGGAACCGGATCATGAGGACAAATGAGAAGCTACTTGAATAAAGAAGTACCAGCTCCAGTTTAGAAAACTGAGATTAATGGCTTGAAGCCTCAGTGTGCTGACATCACAGCTTCTATTCGCAAATGTTGGTACTATCATTGTCGCTAAATCCGTATAGCTCGCTTATGGGATCACACCAATGAGTTTTATTAGCATTATTTTATAGGTATTGATAATATAGGAAATATAGTAAAGAATGAGATAATATAGGAAATGATATAATATAGGAAAGAATGAGAGCAATGATGTTAGCTAATGGCTTGATAGTATGTGGGCTGGGGGAAAGGAAGAGGAGATATAGTAAGTTTCGTTGTAATGTTGAGTTACACTCCTGAAAAATGCAACTTTATAGAAAACAATGTTATGGTTTGGTTAAGTTTTATCATAAAAATTAATTATTAAGTCTAGAGGTTAAGTTCCAAGGCTCCCCCAAAATACCAACAAACCTGCAAGGCATTTAGTTTTGGGGCGTGGAACAGATTGGTTTGGTGCTTATTCTCCCCTCCCTCCCACGTGGCATTTGACAAACAATAATAAACACTATTCACACCCATTCATAAAACTTAACCGACAAAAAAGATGCTTACACCAATGCGCTAAGCAATGAGTTCAAAGAGTGTAAGGGGTAGAAGGTATGTGATGTGGCCTGCATGATTAATTGCATAGCGCGGGCGGAAACCGGATGGTTGACAAACAATTCAAACTTGTCACACGATTCAATCTGCCAAAAAACAATGCTGTAGCCAGTCGATCCCAACGTTAAGTATTATTATTATTAGCACCGCGTCTTACAACCCGTTCGGGTTATACGCACTTATGCTAATGTGTAATGGTAGGGTGATTGTGAGATGAAATGAAGGACCTACAGTTTAACGTGGAATCCGAACCACAGTGGAGGCCTGGCATTCCCCACATTCACAAGATGTCTTGTCAGAGGTGAAGGAAGGGTTTGGTAATCAGATGAATCTTTGCCGGGACCGAGGATTGAACCCCGGCCGCCAGCATAGAAGTCTGACACCTTACTCCTAGACCACCAGGTCACCAACGTTAAGTAAAAATAGGGTCAGAGACTATTGACAGTGTTGTAACCAAACAACGTTGTAATAGAAAACATTTTAGCAGGACTTAATGTACAGGAACAGCTACAGGAATGGAACGAGGCAACAGAAGAGTGTGGGATGAAATTTATCATAGAGAAGAGGGAACTGATGGTGATGACAAGGAAGAGGATAAGGCCTAAAAAAAAAGCTATGAAGCCAGCACTCTACCTAGCACTGCAGCAAAGGGAGTTGGAGCGCTCGCCCTATCCATCACAAAGTCGAGACTCATGCTGGGACGCATGCTCAGCCAGTTTGGCAGTTCAGGCGAGTGGTGGCTGGGGTGACGAGCCTTGCTCTGTTTGTCAACACGCTTCTCGAAAGGGTTGGATTTTTTCTCTTGTGCTTTTGCCACCACTTTTTGAAGACGGCTACGGATCTATTTCGAAAAAAATAATATATAGTAAGGATACATACAATTTCAATTTAAATGGGGTAATATAATATGTAGCTACATGTAGTACAGTAGTAGTAGAAGTAGTAGAAATCTCACCTCCTCTGGAGTGATGTCCACCTCTTTAGTGTCTGAAAGCTGTGTCGAGTTGCATGTTGAAATTTTGGTGAGTGAGGAGTCTGAACAAGGCTGCTTGGCATTTCTATCCAAGAACTCCCGTAACTTCTTATCCTCTGAGATTTTACTAAGTAGTGATATGTAGGAGCCCAGGCAATCAACACTGTCAACAAATGTGTATAAGGTGTTAGTTTATAGCCCGAATTAATCATGATTAATAATAACCTTTAATTTAATACACCCAAAGATATAGTCTGATTTAGATAGTATGGAACTTTTTTGACAGTTGTAAAACTCACTAAAACCATTTTCATATAATTCGTAAACATAATACTAGACTGCCTCGGTGATCCAATAGTCACAGTTCATGGCTGCAGATACAAAGGTCCAGTGTTCGATCTCCAGTGCTTCCAGATTTATTGTGAATCAAGTGGTTCTGGAACAGGGTCAACTCATCCTCTTGAGCACCAATGAGAAGCTACTTAAATAAAATAAGATAAAAATAGCAGCTCCGGTCTCTAAAACTGAGATTAATGGCCAGAAGGTTTGTTGTGCTGATTACATAACACCCTTTATCCGTATAAGTTGGCAATATCTTCACCAAAAGACAGCGGCTACTCAATAGATATGGATTGGCTGCGGAATGACAGCCTAGAGGTTTTTTTTATATAATATAATGTGAACTAGGCTTACACCTGTCACTTTTTAATCATAATAGTAATAATATATATGACATAATACTAAAGAACATTGTTGTCAATGTTGAATGCCAAAACAAATATGATTGTATTGGTTGTTTAAAAGTTATTTATTACTACCAGAATCATACTATATCTGGCAAACTGTATCATCATAATTGTTTTAGAATAATGTACCTAGTCTAAAAATTTAACAACATTAGGGTAGATACACTTTTTAAGCATTTAAAATTAACAGACATTTCTAGGTTTTCAAACAAAAAAAATACGAATTTTCCATTTTTTTATTTGCAAGGCTTGTGTACTTTTCCCTGTTACAACAAATTTCCTCAACTTTTACAAATGCATACTAACACTAAACATATAAAATCTAGCTTTTTAACCAAGTTTAAAAAATTAATAACAAAGGAAGGTGTAGATGTATGCTAGAAATTATTTAGGTTAAAACAACGCATTGACAGATATACTGATTGTCTAAGGTGTTGGACTCAAGATAGAATTAAATTCCAACTACGGAGACATCACAGTTCGAATCTTTGCCAGGTGAACTTAGGGTTGCTTTTCACATGTGACATTACCATCCACACTTCTCGTTAATTTGGGTTCATTTCCTTTTAAACAAACTAGCCTTTGAGCCAGGGTGGATATAAAACATATATTATAAAATTCCCTGACTTTTTCAGGATTTCTAGACATTTAAAAAAGTTTCCAGCTTAATCTCCTTACAGTTTTTCTTGGTGAATGGCATTTTTTCTGTTTACTACATTGATCATATGTTTTCAAAAACAATCCTAACTGCTACTAAACTTCACGTCTCACTACTCGTTCAGGATCTACACTTATGTGCTAGTTACACTAATGGTTTTAAGGGATTATAAAGGTTATATTTATAAAAAGTGTACCTGCATTTGAAGAGAGATAGAGGAAATTTTTTTTAGGAATACCACCCTCAATACACCTGACCGAGATTCAAATCTCGATCTCCTTGTCATCAACAGTTTAGTCTATTGTAATAGTGACGCCTTAAACCATGTGGTCACCAAAACCGGTTATTAAGTGTCGTTTGAAGATCTATACTTATTAAGTTGATGTGATATCTAAATATATCTTCAACCTATGGTGCAAACTGATAGTCAAATTTGGCTTTTGGGATGAAAAAAAGTTGGCACGTACCTTGGTCTAAGGTGTCAGTCTCATGTTAGATGACAAGAAGTTTATGAGTTTGAATCCCAGTCGGGTGTACTGAGGGTTTTTTCTTAACGGTTTTCCACTCTCTCTCCATATAAATTAGGTCTACCTTCTTCATCCCTACCCTTTTGGTGTAAATTTTCAGATAGCTCATACAAGAAGCAAATATGCGATGTACAAAAATATTTTCTTATCTATACTCCATTCACGTAGGAACTACTCTCTGAAAGGTCTTTTTTCCTACCAATATCCTACTATATAATATATTTCTGGTAGGGAAAAAGGTCTTTCAGAAAACAATTCCTACACTGAACGGACTTTAGGTACCTAGTTTATAATATCCTACTTACCCGCCTTGGTGGCGTAGTTAGCCAATGTGCTAGTTGTGTTGGGCTAGACTGCCGAGGACGGGGAAATTGCGGATCGAATCTCGATCAGGTGAACTGGGGTTGGGGAGGGGAGGGATGTAGGGGTTGTTCCTAAATGGTTTTCTACTCTCCCTCCTCGCACTTCCTCTAAATTCAACTTTACCAACCCCTAACCCATTAACGTAGTTAGTATTTAAGTGTATTACCCAAAAGTTTAGTAGTATGCTGTGCTAGATTAAAAAAAAAATGTATCCTACTTACTTTTTTGACTTTAATTCTTCATATTTGGCCAAGAACTTGTCTGGATCAACACCTCTCTGGGCTAGATGCCTGATTTGTTTCTGAGTCACTACTTTGTGAGTGTTAGAAACACTACTTTTAGTGCTCTTCTCAATGTTTTCCACCAAACTTTCAGGTGAGATGGTTGAGCTGAAAAATAAAGAAATTTATGAATCAACATTAAGGAAAAACAAAATGATTAATGATTTATAAGGATTTAAATTTCATGCACTAAATTTGTGTCACTTGAAAGTGTTACGCTGAACAAATAAGGAAGAGAGGAATAATGGTTTAATCTTATATGAAAACTATACAAAGAATATTTGGCTCACTCGTTTCTTTAGCATGTATTTCATCAATCATAACCAAAGCAGTAAGGGCTTACAAATTATTGTAAAGGCAAGTAAAACTTGAAAGGATGTTATATCTATAATATGTAATGTCCTAATGTGTGTAATTGTCTTTCCACACCCTCTAGAAGCCTCTAAATGACCTAAAAAAAGATGAAACTGGGTCATTACGTGTCAAATCAACACACTCATTTTACCTGACCATCTAAGATTTTGATTAAATTTGGTAAAGAGATAAGAAAAATACCAATTTTTATTTAAATATTTCAAACCGTTTTCAATTATTATTATTAGCACCGCGTCTTACTACCCGTTCGGGTTATACGCAAGCCCGTTTTCAAAATATGGCTAATCGTCATAGCAGCTCTCCAAATTAAGCTAGAGAGGTGGGAGTGGTGTCAGTTTACTCAATTTTTTTACGCCCTTCCCAATAACATGCAGAACAAAATGCAATGTCATAACAAAAAAAAATTCAAAACCCAAAATCAAAATATTGATTTTGGAATTTCAGAAAAAAATGCTGTGCATTGTCTGTACTTATGTTAAATGACTGTCAAAATTAAAAGTGGGAGGATAATAGTTAAAATTATTTTAAAACAAGGTGAATTTCTAAAGATTCCACCTTAAAATATGAGTGAAGAACTATCCTGGGCACGGGACGATTCCTGGATAGCTCTGTGGTTAAAGCATTGGCAAAGGTACCTGGTTAGATTATTGTGCCAGTTTAGAGCAAAAACTCACTAAGTAGCATTTTCAATTTTCAAGCCTCACTAAGTGAATGATGACTTTTCCTGGCAAAGGATCTTACATTGCTGTAGATGATGGTTTAATATATTAAAAAATAGATAGATTTAAGTTTACACACTTAATGACTTGTTCTTCTTATAGATCTTGAAATTTTAATATTTTGACACATATAAACTCATTTTAAGCAAAAATACACTTAATGAGTTTTACCTCTACACCGACGATATAATACTAGTAGTAAATAATTTCCTCCAATTCAGTATAATATAATTTTATTTTTTCACAGCGTTTTACTACCCATGTACAGGATGTACGCAAATGTACTAATTAGTTACGCTAATGTTTTAGGGGTGAAAGAGGTTGAATTTAGAAAAAAATCCATATTTGAGTGGAGAGAGAGTGGAAAACCATTTAGAAAAAAAAACTCGGGACACCTGACCGAGATTCGAACATCCTATCTCGCCAACATGGGCAGTCTAGCCTATTTCAAGAGTGATACCTTAGACAATTCAAACATTGAAGCGGATATATTAAGTTTAAAACTTGAATTTTAAAGCCAATAATATAAATGTGTTCATTACATTTTGTGTGTTTTTGGTCAAATCGATAATAGGGGGGAGGGAATAGTTTCCAGCTAGTACAGTATTATCAGGTCTTGGCTACACTGGCAACAACCTACAAGCCTCCCTTGTTAATGTTTTGTATAATAGTACCATCTTACACAAGTGATAGGCTCAAATTATTTAAGAGTGTATAATAAATAAAGCCTACTTGTAAACTCTTAAGTAATTAAGCATCCTCGCCTCCTTAATAGCTTCATCTCGAAAGACACGGGACAACACAATAGATCCAAATTGTCATCAAGGATAATAACAATCATTCTCAGATATTTTTTTTTGTAGATATAGAGAGGGGTGCATTATGTGTGTGTGAGGCAAATGAGTTGAAAATAAATATTAAATGGGATTTAAGAGATGGTAGATCTACTTGTTGGTATGAAATATTTAGCAACCCGTTCGGGTTATACGCTTTAAGTACTAATTACGCTAATTGATTAGGAATTGGGAAGGTTGAATTAGAGGAAGTGAACCCGCATTTGCGTGGAGGGAGAGTGGAAAACCGTTTAGGAAAAACCACCCCCAGTTCACCCAACTGAGATTCGAACCTCAATCTCCCCGTCCTCAGCAGTCGGGCTCAACACGACATACGTGTTAGCCAACTACACCACCGAGGTGGGTTTGTTGGTATGAAACAAGATCTATGGGCATGTTTCACAGTCAGACTTGGTACGCCTCAAGTGTGAATCAATACTAAATACAGGATGACACCTACCCAGACCAGAACAGAAATTGGCCCTATATTATGAAATGGACAATGGAGTCTACTTGAAGTAATTTCAATTTGAAAAAAACTAGTAAAAAGAAGGCAGCACATATTAAGGAAATTTGTCAAGGTAATACAGGATTTAAAACAGGGCTGTGGAGTTGGTTTGCCAAGCATTCAACTCAGATTCTTCTATTTCTCTACTGACCGGCTCAAACACCTATACCTAGTTTTCTACTGTACAACTCGGGCTTTTCTATTTTTCTACTATACAACTCAGACTTTTCTATTTTTCTACTATACAAATCTGACTCCAATTCAGACTCCTTCAAAAATAGTTCATGTGTATGAATCAGTTAACAAATTTACTGAAGTAAAATGCTCCAATAGAGATGACTTCATGGGAAGCTTTTTTGACATTATGAATTTATATATGAATAAATTTGTCAATCCAAATTACAAATGTTAGTCTTAAAAAATAAAAAAGTACCTATCTAAGTTTATTAAAATTATGTATTTACCATGTATTATTATAATTTGATAAGTTTTGTTTTGGAGTCGGAGTCAGTACACTTTTATTAACTTCTACTCTACCCAAAATTGCTTACTAATCAGACTCCATAGCCCAGATTTAAAATGAACCAAGGAATTTTTTTTACAATCAGAGTTAAAGGGTGATGGTGCGAGGGGTGAGGAGGAGATTAAGTATCAGAACAGGAGTACAAAATATGTTGTTGGGCATACCACAGAGTAGTCTATTATGTTCGAAGAGGATTTATCTTGTGAAATAATGCTTTTTGCAAATAAATGTGTCATATAAAATAGTTGTGGGTGGAACTGACAGTGTAAAACTATAAAACGTATTGGTAATGATTTAGTGGGTGGGGGAATAAAATAGAATTAGTGTTAGTACTAAAATACAGTAGATGGTAATATAATATATTTACACAAAATCACCATTAAGCTAGTTTTTACCCAAAAGCTATGGAACTAAGAAAGGCTATAAGAATACTATTCTTTGGGAATGGGTTAGGCCCTAATAATATTTAATAAATTGACCAGTATAAGTTTGGTAATAAAGCAATACCTAAGCTCAGAGGCCTATTTCTAGATTAATTACACTTTTTCTAACAATCGGCAACTAAAACGTACAAGTTTGTTTTTTTGTGCTTAGTCTAGTTTAATATAAAAATACATGATGCCTGCAGTACGATAACTTATCGGAGCCAGTTAATGAATCTTGTTTCAATTACCAAAGTAAGCATCGGTCAGATTAAAGTAGTTATGTCATTGATTAAGTGCCTAAAGAGTTATTTTTGTGTTCAATATGGGGTTTATTAAGGTATGTAGTACTATATAAGACAATTGAAAACATGCACTAATTAGTTTGGGAACGAGTAGGTCCGTGAAAATGAGCTGTATCTAAATAGTTTCAAGGATCCTTGCGAGAATTCTTGCATTATCACTTTGACAAAATATACACTTGCTATACATGCACTTTTGAAGGAAAACTGCATATGTTTATTCAAACTAACAATCCTCGGGACTGCAATGCTACCTACTAGCTATCTCAGAAACTAAGTTTCTCCATCTGTTGTCCCTCACGAAAGGGAAGAGCCCTAAGTGTTATCAAATTAAAACACTCGCCATTTTAATTTATTGATTTTATTCATTAATTCTTAAAACTTGTTTTTCTGTATTATTAGAATAACATAAATTGTAGTGCAGTGGTTTTAATGCAATGCAAGATAGTGGAGAAAAATAAAAATATAACAAATGCCAGTTGCCAGCGAGGACGTAGCCTATTGCTTCCATCCTTGGAGACAAGGACGTGGGAAGGGCACATCGGCATTCTGGGTGACTTTTTCGAATAAATCTACACTTCACGTTTTTACGGATGCAACTGATAGGTGGATGTGGACTTGACAAGACGACGACGCGTAAATAGATAATTTGGATACATCCATGTTAAGTGTAATGGGGTTGTATAAAATAATCCTAACTAACGTCAGCTCATTGACAAGGTTGCTATGTCAGTTCCAACCAGTGTTTTTTTATAGTAAACAACAACAAATATATAAATGTCTCATATAACTGTATTGTTCATAAAGTTTATACACAATACCAACATGTTTAAGGTTCAAAAGTGGCTAGTAAATAAATAATAATAATAACAATAATAATACACACCTAGGTGGCAGTTAGCAAACGCTATGTTCTTGTTGAACTAGACTGCCGAGGACAGGGAGATCGTGGTTTGACTCTCACTCGGGTGAGCTAGGGTGGTTTCTCCTAAATGGTTTTCCACGCAAATGCGGGTTCGTTTTCTCTATATTCAACCTTCCCAAGTCCTAAACCATTAGCGTAATTAGTAGGCCCTAATTAAGCGTATAACCCAAACGGGTAGTAAGACGCGGTGCTAAGGAAGTAAGTAGGTAATAGTAATAATAATAATATTAATATTTAAACAGTTACCCCAAATCTTCTGATAAACCCTGGATCACATGATAAATTTCAAACTGACTCATTTTATTCCAAATGGAATTCTTCAATAGATCTATACCAGATACTGACAATAATATTTTGTCATAATTATATTAAAGTCGTACATGTAGAAATGTATTTAAATGTATTATGGAGATGAAAGTTTAAACGAATGTTTAGCACAAAATGTGCCACAGATCATTTAAACATAATAAATAAACTTATTACAACTAGACTACGTCTCAAAACTTACAACAAAACCTCTGCCCTTTTGTTTAAGGCTATAGCGATGTGTTAGTAAGTATAGCCATTGGTTAAACTTGGCGTTGCGTTTTACAATGATTTTGATGTGCTCGTCAAGTTAAGGACAGGTGCCTTCCTTAGTTCTTAACACACTTACTCTGTTTATTTTAAACAGGCGTATATTTTTAACACTATTTTTTAAGCTTCAAAATAATTAACTATCTAATCATTTGAGTCATAGTCAATTTTTAACCACACAACTTAATATTCGAATAAAAACTACCCTTAATTAACCATGGACGTCTACTGGAGGGGAAAAATTGAAGAAAAATACACAGCCCATACTAGCCATTCAGACACCTATGATCATTCAATTCCCCTCAGTTGGGCGACAATTACAGAAAGCTACGTAGAGACAACTTATAATCTTTCTATCTCTGGCTAGCTCAGCTTCCCTTCTCGAACCAATTATCATATATATTACTATAATAATTAACAATGTCAGATTGTACAATCGACCCGTATCTACACTAATCATCATACACACTATCATAACTAAATATTCGACGCCCTGGCCAGTCTGGCCACTGCACATCTCTTTCTTTTCTAGCAGTGACGGTTTGTTTCTACTTCCCGTATTTTTCAAATTCTGATGACATCGTCAATTGCACCAAAGTGGAGTGACAATCTTGACCTATTACATGAAAGTAGTTTGGATCCTGGCTTTGTGGTTGCATGGACAATACAACTGCTTTGTACTAAGGAAAAGATATATTTCTCTTAGAATGTAAACTCAGTGCTGAATCAGCTCTTTCCGGTTTGGTCTTATCGTCCAACGCACCCAGTAAGCACATTTGAAATAAAATAAATGTATTGACTTTCAAACTGTCTGAAGGGCTTAAATATTCTAAAATTCAAATGAATAATTAGTAATAATATTATAAAATAAAGAAAATTCCCGAATTTAGATATGAAATTCAAATAAAATATTAAAACTGCAGTCTCATCCTTCCTTTCAAAACAACATAGGGTATACAAGTTGGGACATTATAGGGCATCAACAGCAATTTGGTGTTAACATATGGGCTGATATTGTTTGAGATACACTTGTGAGCACTTATTTTCTACCGGATGGCCTTAATTTACATTATTACATCTTTCTTCACACGGTTTTACCTGTGCTGCTCGTGCCTGTCTCACTGCAAGTGGAGCAGAGGATATAGTTTTAGTGTGGCGGTGACTCAGCTCACTATGTAGCAGTTGTTAGCCTGTTACAAGACATCCACACAGGGACGGCCCAAGGTAAATTTCACGTCATTGCTTTTTGGCGCCCTTTTATATAACCGTGAAATACTAAAACAGATACGAAAATATTGCCTAGACCTAACATCTACAAACCTTACGCAGCTTGGTTGTGATATGAAAATAGTCCCCAAACCGAACAATCTTATCACACTCAGGTTACTTTAGGTTAATTTTGTTTGTTTTTTTTGCCACCCCCTACCCCCCACCTTGAGTTGACACCCATCCACCTGGCCCTTAAGCCACCACTGTATCCACCTCCAAATGTGTGTGGATTGGCCATGGTGGACCTGTGGAATGTCTATATAGGTCACCAGATCTTACACCATTGGATTACTTTCTGTGCGGTCGCCTCAACGTAATGGTTTACCCAACCAATGACTCACCACAGTTTCCAGAGGACATACTTGAATGGTTAAGGCCCAGACACAGACTCCGTATCCGTAGGTCCGTGGTCCGTACTCCGAGCTCCAGGTCCATAAGAAATTCTACACGCGATCACAGTCTCCGTATCCGTAATCACGTGACCGTTTTCAACCAATGAGGTAGTATGAGACTTCATCCAATCAAAAAATTCGAAAGAAAATAGTCTACAGCACAGAGCGCGCGTCAAGCAGTCAGCTGATCAAAGAAACCGAAAACAACTTTGTTGAGAAAACTTGTCTGCCAAAATATTCTCTAAGTCGAGTCCAGTTTAACTTACATTCTTTAGCTGCACAAATATTTTTTTAAACGATATATTAACTTTTTACAATTATTTATACACTTTTCAATAGTCCTAAATTATTCTCAAAAATACACTAGAAGAATCCAACCGGGTTCAGAAACGGAATGGTATAAAGCATCATTTTCGTGTTGTATTGGCCTGCTGAAGACGAGATCGGGGTTTGAATCCTAGTTGGCTCTACTGAAGGTGGGGTTTTTCAAAATGATTTCCCACTTTCCTTCCATGTAAATGTGGGTAATTACCTCTAAAATGCTTTCGTCCTCGTCCCTATCCCATTAGAGTAATTATCTATATACATATATATGCCTGAACAAGTAGGACAGTGTGATAAAAAAAAAAAAAGACTACATTTGGGATATTTGAAAAGATTAATAATTAATTTCTCACTGTGTCTTACTACCCGTTTGGGTTGTACATTTAAGTATTAATTTTGCTAATGGGTTGTGAATTGGGAAGGTTGAATTTAGAGGAAGTGAACCCACATTTGCATGGAGGGAGAGTAGAAAACTATCTAGGAAACCCCCCAGTTCACCTGAATGAGATTCGAACCTCGATCTCCCCATCTTCGGCAGTAAAGATCAACACAAATCTAGTGCGTTAAATAACTACACCACCGAGGCGGGTATTTGACAAGATACTTCTATGTGCTAAAAAAGCAGAATTATTTAAAAAAACAACTTTGGGCTTTGCCTGACATATTAGGTAGCCCCTATGAGTGGTGCTGGCCTTTGCGGCTATCACAAACTTGCAAGTCCTATTTCAATATTAATTACATGTGCCAATGTACACCAGGGGGAAGAATGCCACACAATCTGGCTAGAGTGGTTTAGATTCCACTCATGCGAACATGTTCCTAGCTCAGGTGGATTTTCTAATTGTCTAAAAAAGGACTAGGCATAGTAAAATATATGAACAGATACATTATGCATGTAGAGCCTGAAGACGGGGAAATCGCCGTTTAAATTTGGTCGGGTGCAGTGAGGGTGGGTTTTCCACTCTCACTGTACACAAACGCAGGTGCACTTCTTCAGAATTCAACCTTCCTGATTCCTTCCTCTGAACTCAACCCTTCTGATCTCTAACCCATTAGTAATTTGTATACAGGCCTATCACCTGAATAGGTAGTAAGACGTGCTAAGAAAAAAAGAATGGTTTGTATTACAGAAGTACAAACATGTGTCTAGTTCAGATGAATTTTCTATGAGTGCCTATAAAGGACTGGGCTTAAAAAACAGAGAGGTTTGGGTTACACTATTACAAATATTTTTCTAACTCGGGTGGATTTTCTAAATGCCTAAAAAAGGAGTCACCCTGATAAAAAAAAATACGAGTAGTAACTATTTATGCATATATTTTTTCCCCCTCGTTTTCATAAATAAATGCAACATTTAAAAAAAGTGGTTTGGCTTTCAAAGTAAAAGTAGGCCTACTTGTAGCCAAAAAGTTACCTGGTATCCCGATGATTTCTGAAATACTTAGCCAGGCAATTTCCTTTCTTAAAGCGTCTTTAAACTCTTTAAGTTTTTTATTAAACAAAAGAGGCCTTTGCCGAACACAATCAATAAGAAGAGAATCCATTTCAAAATCACTATTATCCATATTTATCAATTAGAAAAAGGTAATGACGCTAGTAAATGGAATATAAACCAAATAATAGGGGTGTTGAACCTACAACAGCAAAGTCAATATTTCTGAGAACTTGATATTTCTCAGAAAACACTTTCCTAGAAGCCGCTCTTCCCGGAGTGTTTAGATTTTTAAAAATGTTTCTGAAATAGGTCCGCGTGTAGCCATATTTTCATTTTGTATATGTTTCCATAGCGACGGATTCTATCACGATATTCTTTCTTTATTTCAAGGCGCATGCGCATATTTACTTGGCTGTGATTGGTAGTCCGTATAAACGAGTCCGTAGAAAGTTAAAGTTGGGCAACTTCTACGGAGTAAGGACTTACGGATAAGGACTCTGTGGCCAGAGCAATCTGATATAGTAGCATCGATTTCTTACGGACCACGGACTACGGACCACGGACCTACGGATACGGAGTCTGTGTCAGGGCCTTTACATGCAGTTGCTTCGATGGTTGACATAACATACTATTCCAATTCCATTCGACGTGTGGAAAAATGCAGTGCTATGTGCAGAGCAAACTTTAAAGAGCTCTTGTGAAGGTTGTGAATTATTGCAGCTCATGTAACATGTGGCTAAAGTGGAGTTAAGGTGGTTTTGAATACTTTCATATCATTTTCTCGAAATGTAAGAAATTAAATATTCTTACTCTAAAGTATGTTATACTTAGATTTTCTCACATAAGCTGGTGGTTCTGTTAGTATCCAGGAATTAACTTGCACCTATGCAAATAGCCATAAGTGTTATGAAAATGTTTGATCATTTTAGATTGCACCCACAAGTGATTTATTCTACTTTTCTTTGGCAGGCGATTTTAAAACTTAACTTTGTCCACCTTCAATCGATTTTGTTATAACAAAACTTATTAATGGGCTTGGAAGTTTGCATTTAAGATTATATATATTTAACTCACTTTGCTCTTTGGGGGCTCTGCCCCCATTCAAGTTTCTAGCTCATCTGGAAGTGGGTAAACATTAATGTCAGTGAGTGAGTCTGACATGTGGCTTTATAGTAGTATAATATTAAAGAACTATACACATGTAGCAATTGTTTCAACCAATCAGAAGTTAGTTTCTAAATTATTTGATATTATGGTTTTATTATAATATATGCATTAATATTACTTTAAGATTTTACAGTTCAACTATTGCCTTCTAGGAAACTAATTTAAGGTGTAGAAAAAACATAGTTAAACTTTTTCCAAAGCATTAAACATCATATTCTTGTTTTCTTATTGATATGTCTATATTATTTTAGTTTGTTGGATACACCTTAGCTTATTCAATATTATCTATGTTGTTCAGTTTGGAGGTTAGGTCTGTGGCTGGTCAAAATATATCTTTGATGAAATTGGGTCTTTTACTTTCTTTTTTTTAATTGATTAATTTATGGTGAAGGTACTGGTTGTTAAATCTTGTCTTGTATTAAGCTAGTTTATAAGTCATGTACTAATATACTCAGTTCAGAAAGTGCATGCTAAATACTATAAATGAAATATTTTAAAAATGCAATGCTCTTTCAAAATCAACCTGGTTCTGATTTTTTTTATAGGTATTAACTTGCACTTTCTGAACCGACTGATTATATCAGCACATAAGAATATTTACTACAGAGTGTGTGGAAGGGCCTACCATTTTTGTCATATCTTCCAGGGTTCTTTTATATGCCACAATCAACATAGGTTTAAAGACATTACTCCCTCTCTGAAGGAAGTTGTTCTACAGATTTAAGATTCTTTTAAATTAACTTGACAAACAATATTTCTCATGAATCTTGAAAATTTGACTTAATAAGTGAAATGTAAGCCTATGAAGCAAAGATTTCAAATCTTGAATTGAATACTAATCTTATATTACTAAATTGAACCAATTTTGAATTTAGACAAATCTGGAAAAAGTTTAGATTAATTTATTTTTTTATGGGAAATGTTTTAAATGAAATCTGAATAAGGTATTTTAAAATAAGCATTCAACTCAAATTAAAATCAATTAATAGATTTATACTTAAAACTGAATGGTTATTAATGTGTTTATCACATTTTAACAAATGGTGATAAGATTGATTTTACGTTTAAAAAAATGGGGGCCTAGCATTCTAGGGGTAAGGTGTCAGATTTCTCTGTTAGGGTTCTGGGGTTCAAATACAAGTCGTAGCAGATTTATCTGATCAACAAACCCTTCCTTCACCTCTGGCAAAGTGTCTGATTTCACGTTTAGTGAATGTGTGGAGTGCCAGGCCTCCACCGTGGTTTGGAGCCCACATTAAACCGTAGGTCTCCTCTGCTTTCCAACATAATTCTCATGTTATCATTCTACCATCTGGGGATAATAGAATTCGCCTTAACGGTGTCCCCACCTCAGAAATTAATTCTTCCATAAGCCAGGAAAGCAGAGGTAGGATAAGGTCAAATGGCCAAGATCTAAAACATTAGCCCCTCCCACCTCTAAAAAAAAACCAGTTTCACTCTAAAACTTAAATGCGAATCTTTGTAACTTCTTTTAATTGAATCTGAAGTTAGTTAAATTTGGAATTCTGATACTTCACAAAACCTTAATGGAAATTAAGACGTGTTGGTTGGGTAAAACATTCTCTGATGCAAGAAAGATATATCATGTTCTATAGTTTGGTTTAATTTTAAAAAAATCCATTAAAGTACCAATTGGTGTAAAATTATATAAATATTAATAACGTTCATTTTAGTATGGTATTATACAGAGGTGTACTGATTCAGAAAAAAATATCAGATAAATTTATTGATCACGATTCAATTATTTGTACCTATTAAAGACATGAATTTATAACCTTTATCCAAAATAAAATTGATTGTTAAAGCTGCAATGAATGTGTGCTGCCAAAGGTGGATGTTTAAAAAATAATTGAATAAATTATTAGAATTTAATTTCAGCAAAAACAAATTAATATAACATAAATGTTATTTGTCTCTTTAAGGAAAACCTCTCTGAATATATGAAATATTCTCGAAGCCAAATCGAAGTTGGAATTTTTTACTTATATTTTTTCGAGCATAAAACTATATCGTCCAGGCCAGTTTAGTAAACTGCCTCCATTCTTCCTCCTTTAATCATTTCCATTTCTCTCACTAGAATACTTTTTGTATATCCTGCTTCATGGTCTGCTTTGCGATTTTTTTCCTACATACTTTTATCTCTATCATTCTTTTTGGTATTTTATTCTTTTCTATCCCCATTACATACCATCTCTGTCTTGCTTCACTCTACAATCTCAAATAATCCCATTCTTTCCTGGATAACTTCATTTATATTCTTGTTTCTCCTCGTGACAGCTAACATACTCATCACAAACTTTATTCCCATGGCCTCCAATTTCCTAGTATTTCTCTTACATTCAACATGCATGTTTCTGCCCTGTGTGTTGTGTGTGACAATGGATGCAAAGCAAGCCCTTTACAGCACTTCCTTACACTTCAAGGGTACTTCTCTTCTTCATAGCAGGCCTTTTAGACCTCTTACTCCAGCTGCACTCTTGGACACTTGCTATGATTTTTATATAATGTTGAAAATGTGTTTCATGTCAAGGTAACAGACTTTTCCCGTTTCCTAATTCCCTGTTTGTGCCCATCTTGTTAAATTTTACCTTGTTTTATATCCTTGTCTGTGGCCACTGTTAATTTTTATCTTGTTTGATAGAATACAAATTACAAACAAATACCCGCCTCAGTGGCGTAGTTGGCTAACGCGTTTGTCGTGTTGAGCTTGACTGCTGAGGACGGGGAGATCGAGGTTCGAATCTTGGTCGGGTGAACTTTTTTTTCTCTCCCTAAATGGTTTTCCACTCTCCCTCCACGCAAATGCGGGTTCACTTTCTCTAATTCAACCTTTCCAATTTCTAATCCACTAGCGTAATTAGTACATAAAGCGTATAACCTGAACGGTAGTAAGACGCGGTGCTAATTATTATTATTATTACAAACAAATGACGAAAGGAAATTAGCTACCATACAATCTATGGCTACAAATCAGGGGAAAAGATGTTTCACATACAATGCATGACACAGGAAAGAACAATAGCGATAAATGGAAATCCAGTCACAATTTCGTTCACAGTTAAATAATTATTACCTTCTCAAAGAAAAATGTCCACACAACCTAAGTTTTTTCTTCCCCTTTTGGGACATTTCTTTAGAGTGCAGTGGGCTTGATTTAAGTGACAATTGCCCCTTCGTCCATTTGCAGCCATGCGAAATGTAAACTGTATTTTTTTATCACCGCATCTTGCTATCTCTTCAGGTTATATGCATAGATGATAAATATAATTACTCTAAAGGGATAAGGATTAGGAAGGATTTCATAGATAATCTACATGCGTTTGTGTGACAGGAGGGTGGTAAACCATTAAGATAAAAAGACCCTTTCTAGACCCGGTCAGGATTCAAACCTCGATCTCACCGTCATCAGAAGACCAGTATAACACGAGAAAGACGCCTTAGACCAATTGGCCACTAAAGTGGGTCTTTTCATTATAAATACTTTAACTTCTATTTATAATTTTATAAAATATCCATCTGTGCTATTTGGTGGATGTAGTAAACTGAAACTTGCTTAATCAATAATCATCTTTGTTAAAACTAATAACAAAATAGTGAAATATTTTTGCAAAGTGTTTTTCAAATATTGTCATTTTTTATTAGGTATCTCTCACTAAAACACATTAAATGTTTAAAAGATGAAATCATACATGTTGGTGGGTATTACAGTTATATTTAAACATGCACTTTAATGTTTCTTAAACCCCCTTATTCGAGAGAGTTTGGGGGAGATGGATTATGGGAAAATGATACACTTAAAGTCAATCTGATAACATGGTCTTAAAAGACTAGACAAATAATTTTCAATTAAGTTTTTGTTTCCAGTTTTCATTCACATTTGATATTTTTAATAAATATATTTATACTTTCTTGTAATTAAAAATTATCAATAATAGAAAATGACAGAAATTTAAATGAACCAAATTAATTAAATCATATATTGTTGGCCATAATTGACTGTGAGAGATCAGAATAACAACCTTTAACACAACAATTCAGTGCCACTAGTCGCAAAAGGTGGCCTATTTTCAGTCTAAATTTTCACATATTTTAACCGACACTGTACTAACAACAAATACCAAAATAAATCCAGTTTTACTTAGGGTAAAAGTATGTTCTGATTATAAAACAACATATACACTGTAAAGTAACATTAAAAAGACGGCCACAGTTATTTTTAAATTTAAATTATATCCCAGAATGCTGAGAACATGGCAGTATTGGACAGAGGTGAAAATGTACTTTATGGATGTGAGCCAACATAAGTTTGTATTTATTTATGGTATGGCAACACTGAAATTTTGAAACGATCAACTCATTTCAGCTTATGACTTGAATAAAATAAATTCATAAATTTGCATAAAATATGATTTTAACTAGAATAAGTACTATTGAAATTACCTTTAAAATACATTAGTAATCATTAGAGCCCAGATTTGTATGCAGAATAAAATAGTAAAATGTCCATAAAAAAATAGAAAAATATGCACCATAATATCCAAAAACAAATAAACTATTTGTTGTCAAAACTCTTGTCTTATTCATGGTTGTTTCAGTATATAAGGAAAGTCATACCGAGATTTTCTTCTCTGTGATGCTCCTATGTCTGTCACTGAAGAATGTTTTATGCGATGAAAATATCCAATCGACACCACAAGTGCATGTGAAAAACACCACAATTCTTCTTCGTGAATTAGCCTTGGTGGCTTAGTTAGGTAAAGCGCAAGTCGTGTTGAGCTCGACTGCAGAAGATGGGAAGATCAAGGTTCGAATCTCGGCAAGGTGAACTGGGGTGTTTTTTTTCCTAAATGGTTTTCCACTCTCCTTCCATACAAGTGTGGGTTCACTTCCTCTAAATTCAACGTTCTCAATTCCTAACCTATTAGCGTAATAAGTACTTAAGCGTATAGCTTGAATGAGTAGTAAGACACTGTTCTAAGTTCATTATTATTCTTTAGTGAATTCCTCTTGTATTTCAGTTTTTTCATCAAACAATATTTTACTAATTTGATAGGATGTTTTGTAAACAAGATTTTTATTTAAAATCTGACCAAAATTATCGAATGCAATTTTAGCAACACCACGAGTTTCTGAAGGCAATGCAACTGAAATACAATCCATCGGAGAGGTGAGAGCTGCAAAGTATCACTTCGAGCCTCCAATATGTCTTATAATTTCAGGTGATTTAGAAAAGCAGTTACGGATGTACCAGATCTTTTTCTCAATAACATCTTCAAAGCACACACACATGCACCTTAGTTTTGTTTTTTATTTTATACTCAATTGAGAGCAGAGATTTTATTAACTAATTAATAACAAGCCGATTTTAGAAAGGGGGTAAGATATGCATTTTACCTTAAAAATTTAAAATATGTATGTAAAATCATTTCCCACAGAATATGTACTATCAAACTCTGGGTAAATGGTTTATTAAGATGTGACTTAAAGTACATAATTACCCTTCAGATATGTAAAAAAAAAAGAACATGCATTTGCATACAAATCCGATCTCTAGTAATCATAGCTACCGTAAGCAAATCAAAGCTGGTTACAGCTTGAAACCATTAAAAAATACCATTTCGAGTGTTTATTAAAGATCAATATTTCAAGTTAATATATTTAAAGGAATATGATACAAGGGAAAAAGTATAGATTAATAAGAAAGTTAATGAGTAAAAAAAAATCTTATTTCAAAATAAGAAGCCTCTGTATACCTAATATATATATATAATCATACATATTAAATACCACAAAAAATATTTTGAAATGTAAAAGTTAGTTTGATACCTTAAGCCTGGCTTTGAATGAAAATTGTTCTAAGAGCCATTTAAAATCATAATGCTTCAAAAAATAACTAATTTTCACAGCTATTACAGTAAATTGCAGCCAAATGCGTCTACATACCATAAAATCCACTAAATTATATTTACAAATATTACATTAGGCCAAGTATTCGAAAGAAGATAAAACAAATTCTTATGCGTTTGATAAATGAATTTGTTTAAAAATTAATACAAGAAACTCGGCTATATTTTAGAGACGGGATGCTTGCTTCCTGTGGTATTCGAGATTCACTAAAAAAACTAATATAATTAAGGAGACCTTGAATTCAAATAACAATTTTAAGGAATTATATAGAAAAAAAATTGGATAAATATTAGTAGTTTACTACTAAAATGTCATCTTCGTTGTTTATGATATAATAGACATGGCCAACAAAATAGCATTTGCCGTTAACATCAAGCCTTAAACAACTTTTTTTATTTAGTTTTTGATATTTTCACTTTTAACTAAAAATTGCACATTTTTAAAGATTCAAGATTTGAAAGAAAATTTAAAGTTCAAATTTGACCCATCTCTACAATATTTGCCTCAATTAAAGTTATAATTTGAATGTCAAAAAATGTGTGTTGGAAACATTCCATTACTAAAATCGTATCATTAAAAAAAAGTTGAAAAATGAATTTTAAAATATGGATAAAAATTGTGATTTTTTATTATAATAGTAAAATTAATGATTAAAAATTAATTTGATGCTGATAGTCTACTTTGAAATCAAATGTTACAAACATGGTTGGATTTGAAACTGCACATCTATATTCTACTTTGCAACCTTTTTCAAAACTACTTTAACACATTAGTTTTCTCTATTTTTTTTTAACTTCCATCTTTAACATCGGACACAATATTTGTTAACACTTTCAGGTTCTAAAGGAAATATTTAACAGCATGACTGAAAATTCCTGAAATATTATGTTCGGATAAAAATTGTCAGTACCCAAAAAAGATTCTTTTCTGTCAAAATTTTATGTCCTCCACATATTTATTCTACATGACGACTTATACTCAGACACCTTTTTTAATAAGACCTGCGCAGTAACAAGAAACATTTCTAAAGTCATTACTAGCAATGGACACGCCTGCGCTACATTGATTGATGCACTCATCTTTCTACAATAAATTAGTATAAAGTCTATCCATGTCATTGTAACAATAATTGCCCCTAAAAGTGCAGACATGTGTCAAACTTTACGCTTCTTAATTTTAGCTTTAGCTTCTCGTAGAAGAAGGTCAAAAGAATTCTCAGTTTGGGGCAGACTTCTACTGACCCAAATAGCACTGGATCCATGTGAACGAGGTTCGCTACTTGTGGCCATACCATCTAAAATAAGATAAATAGTTGTTAGAACTTTGAATACAATTTTTAAATCTTACCAAAAAATATTGGATAGTGGATGTAAAAGAAACCAGGAAGGTGGAGAGCATGCTAGCTTTCACGAGGAGAAATAATTAATTTGTCTGGGCAAAGTTGGGTAGAGACACTGAAATTTCGCGACACATGTTTTTACGAACTTTTACTCAGAACATTAAAGATACTAACAAAACGTATTTAAAGACCATTGTAGCATTTTTGAAGTAATAATACATTCACAAAATAGAACTATATAAATTTGTTTCATGAAATTAACAATAACAACATGCTACCAATTGAGCTAAGGTGTCGGACATCAATAAACTGATGACCAAAGGGAGTACAGATGAATGTGGAGGATTGGGCCATGGTGAAGAAGTAGACGAGACAGTGGGGAGGCTTATGTCCCATCCCAACCTAACAAATGGCTGGAAACTATTCATAATGATGGTGATGATTTGAGCACTAGCCATCCTTTCTACATTTACCCTTCTTTTGAGTTCAGACTATTCTATATTAGTTATCAGGCATTTTAATAGTCTCGCTGTATAAAAAGATATTTGTTTAACACTCACCAAGATCAGCATAGCGGGTTTTGCAGAACGCTCTTCTTCCACCGAAGCACAAGTCATATTTCGGCAAATTTGGGTTGTCATTACCATGTTCAACCGCGTCATATGCATCCATTTTGTAAGCAAAAGTGACAAACCCATAGTTGTCACTGAAAGGATAACATGTACATGGTATCATTTAGGGGTGAAAAAAATCAATGGAACAGATAAAGAAAGGGAAAACCCATATGGATTTCCCAATATAGGTGTTTTGATTCAGTAATACCGATTAGGAAAGTTAATTGCTCATGATTTGATTATTTGCACGAAACAATCCCCGATAACCATTTATTTTTTGGAAGCTCGAGATATATATATTCTAAAGATTATTATATATTTAAAAAATAAACACTAATTAATCAGTAATGATGTGCCATTGCTGATGCACTAATCACCCGATTACGAGTCATGTAGAACTGTATCGGGACACCTCTACTTTCTCAATTCAAAGAGGCTCAGGGTTCATAATTTACACTGCTTCTACTGGCAATGAAGTAACGATTAATTCTTTAAAAAAATATCTGTTATTGTTGGCAAAGAACTTAACCGAGAAATTCGATCCTTCAAATTTATGCAATTGGGAGTATGAAACATTCAAATTAATTCACAAAATAACTAAACCAAACCAAATATAAAAGGTGTGAAAAAAATAGTTTAAAAAATTATATTCATAAGGGGTGATCCAAATTTAAAAAAATTGACTTGGTTTAAAATATTTCTCAACTTTGATTTTGCTTAAAAAAAAGATATTGACAGCAAAGAGATAAAGTATGTATGTTCAATTTTTATCATTTTGTCTTGTTTTTTTTAATGTATATGAAAAAAAAAGTTTTTAATTGAATCATATTTTACATTATGGAAAGAAGTACAGAGAAGAGGGATGAAAACATATAAAAGGGAGTGTGTGGTATTTGTCTTTCTTGCACCTTCTTCCAAATATTACAAATATATATGAAATATTTTTTAAGCTGAATCAAAATCCAATTTTTTTTAAGTGTTTTAGGTTCAAAATATAAAAACTCATATTGTGCTTATTTTTTTTATGCAATAAAATCACCTTTTTTATTGTACAATTTGTCAGTTATATTTCATTCTAATTTGCTAAATAAAATTATTACCACACAATGTATTTGCTTCAAATATTTTCATCTATCAATTCATAATTAAAGTAATCCGTTTTTTTGTGCTATGACCAGTGATGATGCACTGTATATAATTATATCTGGGTTTTATGATGACGACACGTACATGCCTTACTGTGCCCTTGTACACAGTGATGTGATATGATTATATATGATACTTATAATTATGAAATGCACAAGACTTTCGATGTTGCACACAATTTATTTATATGATTACATCTTCAGTACTGAAGATATGATATAAAATGACACAGTTTTTGTTAAATTAAGGATTTTTTGTGTGTGATATTACACGTTCCTCATTCTGAATACTGTGTGCTATGTAGATTTACGTTACTGCTTCACCGTTATATTACCGAGTTCTGTTAATATATTACCGGCACTGTTTTAACAAGCAGCGTGATGAATCAAACTGTTTTTCTGTGTATGGATTCATATGTACAAGTTTCTTATATATGACCTACCCCTTGTCACCAGTTTCAAAACTAACTAATAGAAAAACTCCTGGTAACCTGATGTTGTGAAGGCTGGCTTCCTATTGGGTAGAGGGAACCAGCATGTCACATGATTTTTCTAACAACAGAGTTGATCTTTTAAAGAAACAAAAGTTTTAAAGTGTAATATATTGAAATTATTTTTGAAGACATGTTATTCTACATGGATGAAGTATTAAAAGGATATTTTAGATACAGTTCATTAAAGAAAAATACACTTCATCCATAACTTTTTAAATATAGAGAGGGGTCCAATACAGTATCATTACAATTTGCTTAAAATATTTTCATATATCAATTTATAAGGTACATAGAAATGAGTAAACATAAATAATAAGGTATTCTAGTTGTCAATATTTTCATTAGCGAAGCTTCGATATGGTCCAAGCCGAGATTGGAGCCAAGTATAAACGGAATTTTTTTTCGAAACTAAGTCAAAGTTTCGAAGCTCCGGACACCCTTAAAGGAAGATATGGCCCTCGGCAAGATTCTCCTAACCCAGTCGCATACACTTACCCATGTTCTCTGAAGTGAACACTGATATCTATTATGGGACCAAAAGCTTCGAAACGTCTCCTCAACTCGGCTTTGGTTGTCCCCTCTTCTATTCGGCCGACATATATGACCCTTCTTTCCTCCACCTGCCGCTGTTTCTCCTGCTCGCTCAGGGGCCAATTGTTGCTGGTACTACGGATCGGAGAGCGTGATCGCGATCTAGAAAGCAACAATATATATAAAATAGTAAAATATTTCCCCCCCTCCCCACATAAGATCTATAAAAATATAAATAAACAATAACATTTTTAACACCAAATCTTGGGTTTATACGATCATGTACTAATTACACTAATGTGTTAGGGATGAGAAGTGTTGAGTTTAGATTAAGTGTAGCCACATTTGAATGAAGGGAGAGAAGGAAACCCTTTAAAAACAACCTTCATTAATAAACCTAACAAGGACTCAAACCCTGATTTATCTCGTCATCGGCAGTCCAGTCTATTGTGATAGTGACGACAATCTTCCAGTTTTTTTTAACATGTCAGTAGTCAAGAAATTGAATAAAAGAGAAGAGAATGTTAATCATCTCTTTAATTAATTAATATTGCATATTTTTTAAACTTTGAAGCACACACAAGATTAATCGATTTAACATATATGTTTAGATTCATGCAAGACCCAAGACAATTGATTTAGCACCTAAGTAGATAAAGCACTAGGCTAAACAAAGGTTTGAATTAGGAGGGAGGGGATAACACACCTACCTTTATGATGCTGGAATAAAATGGTTTAGATAAAACACTAAAAAAACATAAAATCACATTTTTAAAGACAAGCTTTCACTGTAAGCTTCTTCAGCTTAGGAGAGTGGACTGATAGTAAGTACTCTTGGTATAGTCCAAACAAGAACATGACATCAGCCTGTCCTCCAAATTTGAAAATGCTGAAAGTGAAAGAGCCCACTTAACATTTCCTATGTTTTTCCTTTTAAGTTATTCATTACGTTTACATGTTCCTAGATAAGTTTATATTATTATTATTATTATTATTATTATTATTATTATGTGCTAGGTAAAAATTAGTTAAAAAAAGGCCTCGCAATATTTTTGTGTGCTAGATAAGAGTTGGTTAAAGAACCTGCGGAGTCTTTGACTATTTCTTATTTTCTATTCTGACACTTTATGCTTGATTCATTGTATCAAAAACCAAAATATACATGTAATAAAACAAAGTTTAAACATGCGTGGAACATCAATTAGAAAAGCTTAGCTTTGCGTTTCACCAATTGCCTTCTCTTCTTGTGTTTTAAGATTCTGCCACTATCAATGCAGTACATGCTTCAACACAAGGTGCCCATACACAGCTCAATTAGAAATTGATTAGGTATTGATTTAACAATACACGCCACCGTAAGTCGTGTGCTGAATTTTATGGTAAAACTCACAAAGATCTTGTAAACAAATGATTTGCCTCCTGCTATATTTAAAAAAAAACATTTATGTAATTTGATTTATGTACAAGTTTCACTTGTGTAGCTAAAGACATTTTTGAAATTTATATGTACAAATTTCACTCTTGTAGCCTAAAACTTTTGAATTATGTACAAATTTCACACTTGTAGCCTAAAACTTTTGAATTATGTACAAGTTTCACTCTTGTAACCTAAAACTAAAAACAATCTGAAAAGTATTAATCTTGTATACATGAAAATGAAACTCAAATAAAATATTATATTACAAACTTTCTACACAATGCTTTGATTCGGGCTTTGTTCAGTCCTGATTAAATGAATTTGCACTCATGCACTAAGTTTCTAATCTAACAGCTCAATTACATAAGAGGGGATTAGTTACCTCCTCCTAGCCCGATTGTTGGGCCTCCAGTTGATATTACGGTGACCTGACCGTCGTGAACGAGAATGCCATCTGCCAGAGCTCCTACGAACCTTGCTACGGGACCTTGCCCTACTACCAGAGGAGCAGCTGTAAAAATGAGCCACCACTCGTCATAACCATTTGGCATCCAGAACACCACAGTCGACGCATGTAAGTCACATTGGATATGATGACAAAGATTTAATACAATGAATTAACATGTTTTTGCAGCATGATTATCTTGTACTTTTAGAAAAAAAAAGTGACCTTGAATATATTGTGTTTCCAAGTCATGTATTAATCTGAAGAGTATCTTTGTGAGACCAAATAGTTGAAAAACTCAAAAGTTCAAAACAACTTACTTTAAAAAGCACAGAGAGGATCATCGAATCACTGTGTTCAATAACTATAGTTGTATACAGGATTTAATTAGGAGGGGTAACCAGCACACTTACACGAGTGATTCTGGAGTAGAAATTGTTTCAATAAAACTTTATTCTACACAAACACACTTATTTAAAGATAAGTTTACGCTGCCACAAGCAACTTCAGGTTAGGATTAAAGGTAAGAATAGTTTTGTTTATATGTAGAAGGAAAATATAAACTTTAATAACCAATTTCACAGCCAATTAACCGGAAATAAAATTACACTTGAACCAGAAAATGTACCAAAGTGCAGTTTTCACCCTTCTTCACTCCTCAGCAATAGAGAAATTGAGATTAGTTGAATCATTGCATTAAATAATTTTTAGTTTCAGAGAGAAAACTGTTTGTATTTGTCTTCACTATAAACTTGCAGAAGTTACTTGTGGCGTGTAAAAGCTAGTTTTTAATTTTTTGTTTAATAGTGTTTCATCTAACAAATTTCTAATCCAGCATCCATCAGATAAGTGTACTAGCTATTCCTCCCCTCATTTAAACCAGAATTTAGCTGAGAGTTCTATTAAAAATACCTTTCTAGTAGTATAAAGAATGTGTTGAGCTCGATAATAAAATAATATTTTCACAAATATTATTTATAAACAAAAGTGTTCAAATGTAGAAGTTGTGAGCTGACATAGTATCTGCTCTAAATTAACTTACACAACTAAAGATTCACTCCCTTCCTGCTTTTTCAACTGGTTGGCCTCTCGACACTACTCTGAGAAAGTGTGTAAATAATTTTGACTTTTATTAATTTCATTTTGCAAATGGTAGCAACAAATAGTGACAAAAGCAGCGTTTACTTCCTATTCCTTAGTGCTGTTGAAGAGTTATTTTTTAACAGTGTGAGTATTAAATACTGTGCAAAAGCAGAGTATCTAAAACCAAGGTAGAGGCATGAAAAGCTTCGAAACTCTGACTCTACTTTGAAAATATAAACTTCAACTTCACTTAAAAAAAAATCCTGCTTTTATGATAACAAAGCTTCACTAATAAAAATATTAACAATTGAAATAATTAATTTATGTTCAATTTTTACCATGTAGATCTGTAATGTACATTACAGATTGATGTCAATTTGAAAAAAAATTGACTTAATTTAAGTTGTGAAAATAAATTTATTTATAAGCTTAAAACAAAATATTACACATATTTGTGCAATAAAACATGTTTTAAGTGATTTTAATGAACACAGTTACATAGAAGAAAACAAATTAATATCCTTTTAAACATACCAACATTAAGGTCATTTGACCATCAGAATTTTGTTGCACAATTTTAACAAGTGGAAAATAACAACCTATGCATAGTGATTCAATGATTTCAAATCACTACAGTTCACAAATTATAAGGGTCAAGCTTGTTATTTTACGTTTTTTAGGTGTCAGTGTAAAGGTCAAGTAGTTAATGTATGGGGTTGAGATTTAGTATAAAAAAGACATTGATGTGAGGTGTACATAATGATATATATGATGTATAATATTATAAATACCGTATTTATCTTAATCTAAGATGAGTTTTTTGCCCTAAATTTGTAGCTTTAAAATCTAGGGGTAGTCTTAAAATCACATACTAAAGAATAGGTTAGGCCTACATCAAAAGGTACCATTAGATCACAGGTAGGTGTCTGCAAGCTTGGGTGTTTTCATTCGAGTCTAATTCAAATAGTCATAATTTAAAAAAGTTAAAAGTATATATTTGTTTATTTTATATGTAAATAGGTATCATAACTTTACAATTTCATATTTAAAAAATATACTAAAACACATTCTTAACTTCGCATTCTTTTTATGAAACTTTTTCAAAGTTAACTTTGTTATGCAAAAGCAATATTTGCACCAAAAAAATAAATTCCTTAGCAACTCTACAACCTTAAATTCTGCTGCTCTAATTAGATTTAAAGTCAATATAGGTGTTTTGTTTTGTAAATGAAACATTTTTGTTGGTATTACAAAGTAAGTCTACCATAACTATTATTTTCTTTATTCATAATAAAATAAAGACCACTTTTTAAAAATCTAACCAAAACCACTGAAAAACTGGGGTTCATCTTAGATTTGGGTAAATACAGTATGTCATTATGTACACCTCATATTAATGTCTAGTTATACTAAATTTCAGCCACATAATTAACTAATCTACCTTTACAATGACATGTAAAAAGCATAAAGTAGCTAGTTTGACCCTTTATAATCCGTGAACTGTAGTGATTTGAAATCAATGAATCACTATTTATAGGTAATAGTTTTCTACCCATTAAAATTGTTCAATAAAATGTTTAGGGTCAAATGACTTAAAGAAAAACCATTAAAACTTCAATTTTAAATAACATTTATTTAAGATTTAATTCATTTTTTAAAGTATACTTTGCGCACCACTACATTAAGGAAGTTTTAAGTTAAGTAAAACACGAAGAAAAGTATGTACACAACTAAAAAATGTACAACCATTTTATGGAAAGTCTCAAAACTGTGTGTATGTGTCAAATGTGGAAACATGATTGTATAAACATATAAAGCCAATAAATTGGAAGTTTTAACAAACATAAAAACACACAGATAGTTGATAAGTATTATTTAACCCATTCCCTCTCATGCGTGAAGAATAACTATGTGCTGGACCCGGCAGCCATTTTTCTACGTCTATACTACTCTTAAATGACAATATATTTTTGCCATTGATTTATTTTTTCATGTATTGCTTTATTCATGGCTATAGTGTAGCAATGAAGTGGCAGATTCAGCTATCAGCTTCAATATGAAGTATTCGGACTGGCTAAAAGTACAGAGGTTAATTGATAGATGGTGTTACAATAAATGGTTCCAATGAAATATAGAATCACACCCGTGCCATGGAATGTTCAGGCTAACAAAGACATTCAACGCCTGCGCAAGGGAAAGGGTTAATAAGAGTGCATATTTTAAACCCCCCTTAAAGTGTTGTGCAAATATATGTCATATTAAAAGCATGCAAAATAGCAAAATTTGGGTATAATTTATTTCTAGCCAATAGAAAGCGGCAGCAATACAATTGTAAAACAAGTACTTTAAATAAAAGTTACCTCGAGTTGGAGGAGCTCCGAGAACTGGAAGAAGATCTCGAGCGTGATCGGGACCAAACCCCACGACCTCTGGAACCCGATGAGCTGACAGACTTGGTGATGGAGCTGCACCTTTCACTGAAATAAAAAGACACACAGTTATATCAAACACTTTGGTTTCACATTCCAGCTGATGAATCCTAAAAAATCTAGGTCCAGTTATTGGGGAGTTAAAATCAAGTTACTTTGTCCAGCGATAGTACTGTATAGTATGAATAGAGTTGGGTTGAATCTACTATTTTACGAATCAGAATCTCCACTTTATCCTTGAGTCCCTTATTTGGGAAAAATTATAAAAATAAGTCAAAATTTAATATAATGTACAAAGACATAGGCACTAAGAGTGAATGTATGAGTTATTATTGGGCAATTAGTTTGTTGAGTATTTAGGCAAAATTTTTGGAGAATTTTAATTGATAGGGTGCATGAAAAAACTGTGTACAAGATTTGAGGTATGCAATGTGGTTTCATGCCAATAATGATTGAGAACATGTATGACAAAAAGGAAGAAAGCTTTTTGTTCATGTATGACTCAGTGTTTGGATGTTGTTGAAGCGAAGGGATTATACAAGGATAAGGAAGTGTGGAGGAAGTTAGTGAGGATGTATTAATTATGAAGTTGTTTTTGAGCTACGTTATATGTTAAATTCATCCTAGATTATAATTGGTTCTGAACCACCAATAAGAGTATTAGAGCTTTAAAGCAAATTTCACTTGAAAGATAAATTTGGATTCGAGTCTTAAATCCTTGAAGCTCGAATATCCTTAAGGATTCAAGGCCCATCACTAATTGTAAAGGATATATTGTGTTTGTTTCCCTTTTATAGATTTCTATGTATCTTTCATGTACAATGAACATCAAAAACAAAAAAGGTTTTACTTAAAGCTTACTTTGAAGCCTTTTTATATAACACGTCTGAGCTATCCTGATCTCATTACTCTTGTGGGGTAGTGATGAGGAAATACACTCACATTTGTAGGGAGTGAGAGTGGTAAACCAATAAGGAAAATTCACCTTTATTATACCTGTGCAGGATTCAAGATCTGACCTTTTGTCACCAGAAATTAAGTTACCGTATATATCTGAAACTTGGACAAGTTTTTTCCTCCAAATTTATAGTTTCAAAATCTAAATCTAAAATTGTAAACTAAAGAATGGAATAGGCCTACATCAAAAGGTAACATTTACATCTTTACTTAATATTAATACAATAGTGCTGGGCTGCCTTTATTTTTATTAGAGATTTCCATGTATTTTAATGGTATAACACAGATCACAGGATATTTGGTTATTTTCACAGATTTTTAGGCTGTTTTTTTAGGTTATCATTAAAAATAAATACCTAGTTGTGGCGCCTTTATGATACTCGGTAACCATAGTACTGACTGGTATCGCAATAATCGATACTATATGCTAAAAATCTCGATGCCACTCTTTAGTATTCAACATGGTTAACTTCTCAAATGGGTTGGGGATTGTGGTGGGTATAGTCGAATTGGATTTTATTTGGTTGTGCTGTTTTTGATTACTTTTCCAAATTACTTCACTACGATATTAAAAAATCAGAAATTCACAACAATCAAAATAGATTTAAAAACAAATAATTAGAAATGGGTCAAATCCACTATTTCTCAAATCCGAATTTACATTTTATTTTTGAATCTCAAATCCGAACCCTAGCAAATTGTTAAAATTTTAATGATTTACAAATATACCTATATTATATTAAATATAAGCCTAAGCTGTATATTAAAATTTATTACAATCATGCTTTCGATTTCAATCAACCCCAACCACTCCTCACAAAACACTGGTTGAAATCCAGCCAAATCAAACAATTCAGACTCATATTATTGTTTAGAAATCAAATCAATCAAAATTAGAGTGTCTTTAAGTTATTTTTAAAGGTGTTGATAGAACAAGTTGAATTTCTAAAAAAACATGTGAAATAAACAAACAGTTTATGAATAGTTACCTTATGATCAACTTTAATCATATTGCGGTATTATAATTTATTTTGATAAGAAAGCTAAAATAAAAGTACGTACAGATTTTAAAAAAGAAACTAAAACATGCTTAGCAACTAAACATAGATTAGAATTAGTGAACTCGATAATGAATAAGTATGTATATATTATTTTCTTTTATATCTATTATCTATCTTCGCATAGAAAACAAAAAAATATATTGTTGTCGAGCTAAGCCTTCGATAAGCAATGAGTCTAAAAGCGTTAAAAACCAATTTCAATTCAAGACATTAAAAATATTTGTTTTATTTGAATCATAAATATCCTTTAAAATTGAAGTTGTTGCCCTATTTTCTATAGAAAAAAATTAAATCACTATTTCCAAGGTATTATTTTTATTAAAAATTTTTTTACGTGAAAACAAATAAACTAGCTGCATTATCATTGAAAGTCCACTGTGAAGACGACAATATCACAAGGAATTTACTGTGTGTATATTCTAATTTTCCCTAAATAAGCTAGCTGTCTAAAGCTGTGATCAACCTTTCTAAAACAAAAGTCAGTTAAGGTACACCATTATTCTGGTAGGATGCCTGCTTTGAAAGGCATAATATCCTAACAGAACCCTACCGTGTAGCGCGTGATATTTTGGTAGTGTAAAGAGCCTTCCAGAAAGGATTTTCTACTACTGCTCTGCAGGCCTTTTATCCTACCAAATCACAACTATGCATTAGGATTCTGTTAAGAAATAAAGCCTTCCATTCCAAAATGGACTTCCGAAATCAGGGTAGAGAATGTCATACCTTCGTTTCCACTTGCGTCGAGAATGTGCGCCAATGCGGCGGTGAGAGTTGGATGAGGAGCTTGACGCACTGCTGGAAGAACTACTCGCACGCCGCGAGCGATACTGTCGATGTCTGCGGTCCCTAGCTCGTTCACTTCTGCTCAGATAAACGCTAGGGCTGGAGACCAAAAACAAACGTTCAAAATAAGTCACTACTTTACAAATAGATGCAGGTATTACTTAGTTCAATTTTGATAAAATGGTTTGGAACCATTACTATATATGAATGAATGTTTTGTTTACAACTTAGATTATGATAGTTTTTTAGCACCATGTCTTAGAACCCTTTCAAGTTATATATTATTATTAGCACCGCGTCTTACTACCCGTTCGGGTTATACGCACTTACGCTAATGTGTAAATGGTGAGGTGATTGTGAGATGAAATGAAGGACCTACAGTTTAACGTGGAATCCGAACCATGGTGGAGGCCTGGCATTCCCCACATTCACAAGATGTCTTGTCAGAGGTGAAGGAAGGGTTTGGTATTCAGATAAATCTGTGCCGGGACCGAGGATTGAACCCCGGCCGCCAGCATAGAAGTCTGACACCTTACCCCTAGACCACCAGGTCACCCTTCCAAGTTATATACTTCTGTACTAATTATGCTAATAGGTTACAGATAAGGAAGGTTTAATTGAGAGGAAATGTACCCTCATTTGTGTGGAGAGACGAAAACGATTTAGGATAAACCACCCTAAGTACATCCATTGTATACATCCTGTTTGAGTTAACTTGTTTTAAAGACCGAAACCCAACGCTTGATAGTGTTGCCATGAGTTTGGACTAAAGTAATTAAAATATTAGTGTTTTTTTAAGAGTGTCTAGTGCAGTGGTTCCCAAACTTTCTCGACTCACGAACCCCTTTCACAAAGATTTGAGGTGCACGAACCCCCTAGTAAATATCCATAGTTATGCACTTAATTTTATACAGAATTTTTATTAAATTTAGTTATTAATTGTAATAAAAATGTTTAATACCTTTAAATTAACCTACTAAAGCTTGATAGATGGGTACTTTGGGATACCTCACCAAATATAATAAAATAAATTGAAATTAATTATGTAATAGTTCAAATAATTATACATTTGTTTAAAAATTAAAACTGAAATTAAAAAAGCAAAGTACTATAGTAAAATTTTCTTAATCTTGCTGTCACAATATTATCACATTTCACATGTTTTTAACGTGGTACTAGAAAGTGCTGCTCTGACATAACTGAAATACCCTCACAGAATTCCATGCTGATTTAGGTTTAAATTTTTTAACAAGTTTTAACAGCTACTCACTCACCTCTTCCTGTGACTTAAGGGAGAAGGATGCGCTTGCTTTGGATGGCACAGAGCTTTAAAGTCATGACCAATGAACGATAAATAAAGTCTCAATTCACTCTCAGATTTGAGACTGTTCCTATATTTATTTTTTCAATGGGCGTATGAAGAAAATTATTTTTCGTTCAAATACGTAGAATAAAATTGTAACCAAGCTGTAATAGCTTTATTCTCTAACAATGAGCTCCTCCTTTAAACTCAACCAGAAACCAATTAATGACCAAGATTTATAGCTTTTCTTTAATTCAAAATCAGTGGAAATTTTAAGGAGCTGCTCTTTTTCACTCACGCTTAATGTGGAGTGTTCCAAAACTGTTGTCTCTTCCAGGGAATTATGAATCCAAATGTTATTACGGCTGGGAAATATTTTCTGAAGGTTTTTCCAAGTCCTTTCAAGTTTTATATATAACCATGTTCTTTACATTTTCGTCCAAAGAAAGCTGATTTTCTACCATGAAGTCGTGAAGGGTATCAAAGCACTCCATTTGTTTGCTAACTAAACACTTTTCCCAAAAGTTAATTTTTTTTTATGAACGACTCAATAAGGTCTTGCTAAATAAAAACGTTGATATTTGACCCATGAAGAAAGAGGTTCAAAGTGTTGATGTTTGAGAAAATGTCTGCCAAATAGGCCAAAGCCTGGACCTACATTTGAACTTTCATGCACTTTGCTTTGTGAAATGGATGGTTGGTAAGAAAAATGAAAAATTCGTGTTCAAGCTCAAACAATCTTGTAAGAGTTCTACTTCAAGATAACCTCCTGACTTTAGTGTGAAACTATAAACAGTTGTAAATGCTTCCCATTTCCTCACAAAGTGCTGCAAAAATCCACCATTACAGAAATATTCCTTGGAAGATTTGAGATTCGCGAACCGCTGGTCTAGAGGAAAACCCTACCATATAATTTTCTGTTTAGTTTACGTAATGTATTGTTTCCTCTGTGACAACAAGTAGTTTAAGATATAATGAGTATAAGTCTATGTGTTAAATGTTTATTTTATATCATTTGTGTACTTAGCTAGAATCTTGTAATGAGTGGCCTACATAAATGTATATTGTTGAGAGAGGAGGATTGATAGGAGACTTATAATTATCATTAATGAAAAATAGAAATACACAAGTCTGACGCCTTTTATCGACCTGTGAGGTAGCGAACGCCCTTGGCTGGCTACCTCCCACACAAGACTTCCCATGACTTACTCCAAGGGGTGAGGAAAGAAGGGGAGGAAAGAAAGAGAGAACCATGGATGCCGGATATAAATCATCATCATCATCATTTAACACCCTCTTCCCCCCCTCACCCATTACCCAACCTGCCCCCAGCCTCAGTACAGTCACCCCTACACCTTCATCCAGCGGGAACATCTAGCCTGAAACTTTGCCGAGATTCTCAAGCAAGACTCCTCGAAGGACAAAGACACGCATATCCCCTTAAAGACCCCATACCCAATGAGTTAGCCCATAACATCCCTGGAGGCTTAACCACAGCTACTTAATAACCCCATCAACTTCTCCACAATCTACTCCACTAACAGTATACTCACCATCACCCCAACAAACATCATTCACCCCCAACCATTCTTTCCCCTTCCTCTCTTTAACAAGTGTGTTCCATCTAGAACCCCTCCCCCGAGTACATAACAATGTTATTAAAAAATATATATTGATATAATGACCATGATAGATACTAATGAGAGTATTAAAATTAGAGTTAGGTCAAATCTTCATCTTGAATCTGAATCTTGGAAAAAAAATTATGAACATAAGAGATAATATTAGAAAATACAAATATTAACTAAATGTTTACAATCTTTCTTATTATAACTAGAACCAGATTTTGCCTATTATTTTCCTTGATTGTAAAACATAGGCAATTGAGAATTAAAAACTTGCAAAATATGTGGGATATGCAAAATTTTAGTTGTGTAGAGATGCAACATTGTTAACAAAACCACCACAAAATTGTTGAAGAATACATACTCTCTCAAAAACTCTAGAGATCATACAAATAAACAAAACCGGTTCATAATAAACTCTTTAAAACTACATTAAGAAATGTTAGCTTGTGCAAGTTTAGATAGACAAATGTGCTTAAAAAACTTGAGTTTGACAAGACTAAAATTTCTGCCTTCAAAACTAAAAGCAAATTGAAACAAAATATTTAAAAATTTGGCCTAAACCAGACTTACCTTCTTTCTTTGCGTCTTTTGACGGTTTTATCTTCAGAGGCTAGTTGATCACCCTCCACAGTATTCAGCTCAGTTTGTACCTCCACACTGCACATGGACGGAGGACATGTAATTTTCTCCCTCAATTCATCCTTGCTAACATAGGACTCTACCTCATTGCAACTCCTCCTCGATATGGAGCTACCACCGTCAACTCCCGCATTCTCACCAGTTTCTGTACCAACACTCACAGAGGTCACCACGAAGGGAGATGGGGAAGGAACAGGAGAGTTGTTATGACTACTGTCACAACTGCTTGTTCCGTAAACCTTACCCAACTCTTTCAAACGACTACGGTACTGCTCCAGGTTAAGTTTGCGCTTCTTTGGTTCTTGAGGCTCCTCCTTTATTTCTATCACATCTGGTAAGGAACTTTCACTGTTAGTGCTGTTGGAACGCACCAATAAAGAACTTTTTGCACCGCTTTGAATGTTCGCGACATGACATTTCTTTAAAACTGAAATCATTGTCATTTCTTTCGGTTTGGCCTGACTGTTTACAATATTATCTATACTACTAGAATTGTTTAATAATTTAGCATAATTAACACTATTAACACCGACAGACCCTAGAGGTATATCCTTACCGTTAAAAGAGATCACGTTATTAACTTCCTTCACACCGGTTGATTTCACTAAAAGACTTCTACCTTGCATATCACCATGTCTTGAACCCTGATTAACGGAGGTGTCAACCGACACCCCACTTGACGACAACACAGTTTCTTCACTAGCATCACTCATATCCCCAGACTCCAAACCACTATCTTTTTTGGCATTCTTCTCCCAGCATTCCTCCTCGTTGCTCCCAAACCTGCGACTGACAAGTTTCTTCTGAGGGGATAGAGACATGTAATATTCTGGGAGTCGAGAATAGGTTTTATCCTTCACACTCCTTTGCTTGTGCTCAACCAAGCGCCGGGCATTGGCCTTGTCAGTACCCGTGTACTCGGTTGCGTCAGAGTGGTAGAAAGACCTGGGAGGAGGGGCTATCTCTCCAGACAGCACAGTACAATAGTCGTGGTCTAGTTGGACAGATTCTCCTCCAGAACTTCCAGACACCTACGATAAAAATAAGATTACATTATACTAAAGTATTATTTTAATGAGCCAACATATAATTCATATGCTTATATGTAATATTTCACAAAAATTCAATAAAAAAAATTAGTAATATTTTAAATATTTTATTTCAACTTAGGAATTGTAAACAGTAATAAAGGGTTGACAGTGGTAGAAGTTATGTGAAGTGTCAAATGGTGTTCATAATGTTTTGGTGGGACTAGTAATACACCTTAAGGACTCACAAGTTTAAGTAATTTATTCCTGCTCAAAGTGGCTCCAGCATCTTGCATTCGAGTGGCTCCTTTTCCAGGTCGCTTGCTCGGCATTGCTGGGATCAACGGGATGACCTTTTTACGTCCTGAGGCCTTAAAAGATTGCAATTATTATAGTTTTACATGTAATAAAAAAAAATGAATTGAACTAGCAAATCTTTAGAGGTAGTTAAGAAATAAAATGAGACTTCAAGGGTTGGAAGAATGGGGAGTTTTTTTTTTTTTTACAAAAGCTGTTGGGAGACAAACAGTTGGGAGCCACGTGACTTGTACTCATTATACAAGTGAACGTGCTTGTTATGAAACATTTAGAGAAGGTAGAAATAGCTACTTTAACATAGTTCATGGAGCTTGGAAATAACTGGGTAAGGGGGGGGGGGGGGGGCGCGAAGGCAGTAGTATTGCAAGGTCAATCATTTGTGTGTCAGTCTGTTGTCGGGACAGGGAGGTGATCCAGACACAAGAGAGATTACAAAGGGTGTCAAGTCTATAAAACATCTAAAAAGGATTTCAAACCTTAAAAAAATTAAGGGGGTCAAACCTAGAGAACATTTAAAGGGTTTCAAATCTAGAAGACATTTAAGGGGGTCAAGCCTAGATAACATTTAAGGGGTTTCAAAGCTGGAAAACATTTAAGGGAGTCAAGCCTAAAGAACATTTTAAAGGGTGTCAAAATAAGAGACCATTTAAAAAGTTTCAAACCTAAAAAAACATTTAAGGGCTGTCAAGCCTAGATAACATTTAAGGGATGTCAAGCCAAGAGAACATTTAAAGGGGTCAAAAACTAATCTTATCAATCATTAGGCCCACTGTTGTATTGTTTTAGTAAATTTATTGTTGTATAACATGAAAGTGGCAGAGCTATGAACTGATACTAGTAATAACATTTAGTATACAGCCATTCCCTGTAATGAATGGAGTGAAGGTGTCACTTGTAGGGTCAGTTAGTGGCTTGGCAGACTGATGTGCAATAGTATCTTCTGGCTCGTGAGAAAAGCAACAGAAAACTACCACACTCCTAATTTACCTAGTAAGCCTTTTTCAGTGCTACCTAGGTTTTCAGCTGACATTGGAATTATTATTTTATTATTATATTATTATTTAGCACCACGTCTTACTACCTGTTCAGGTTATACGCTTAAGTACTAATTACGCTAATGGATTAGGAATTGGGAAGGTTTAATTATAGGAGTGAATCCGCATTTGCGTGGAGGGAGAGTGGAAAACCATTTAGGAAAAACCACCCCCAACTCACCCGACCGAGATTCGAACCTCGATCTTTCCCGCCCTCAGCAGTCGAGCTCAACACGACTAATGCGTTAGCCAACTACGCCATAGAGGCGGGTGACATTGGAATTGTTTAGGATCCAAACAAACTTTGGGTTGAGTACTAATCAACACACAAACCAAAGTAAGTCTTGCATATTAGAGAATGAGAATTTTATTAGCCACATCATTATTTTACCCTTTCCAAAATTAATAATGTTTTAATATACAGAAATATAATCTTTACATTTACTAGTTAAACATTTTCCATGCGATTTTTAAATTTAAATTTCTGTCAAATACTTATTACAAGATTTAAAAAAATTGATTTAGATGAAACCCGTTGTCTAAAAAACTGGATCAAAGGTTCCTCTCAATTTCTTTAAATTTTGTTTTGAATTAAGTCTTTTTATTAATACCAGCTCAAATAAAAATGTTTTGAAGTAATTTTATGAATTTTGCATACTTAAATATAAAACTACATTTTAAATAGTAATTTATTAGTTTGGATTATTTTTATCATAAATTAAAGACAAATATACTATTCGATTTGTACTATTCGGTATTCGTTCAAACTTTTGATATTTGATTCAACAAATAATCCTATCCACACACCCCTAAACATTAAGCAAAAACAAAGTAGTTTTTAAGTGTAAGCCCTTACAAATGTAATCTATTTTTCTAGGTTAAGAAAATAAGTATAAGTGAAAAAAGTGATTGATGATAAAATAACTTACTTTTATTCTGTCAATAACTTCTTTGGGCAAAGAGTCTCTGATATTCTGATGAGACAAATTTGCCAACTTTGAGGGTGGCACAATAGATCTTTCTGGTGCCGGCACAGGTTTGGGGGAGACTTGCTGGGTTGCCATGGCAAACAAGTGATTGTCCAAGACAGAGGGCTTGCTGCATGCGTTTGGGCTACTTGAATTGAACTTCTCCGATGCTTCGAACTGCTCCAACAAACTACCTACATCACCTGCTTCCAAGACTTTTTCAGGGCAAAACACAATTTGGTATCACAACAAAATTATGTGTTAATGTAAGGAAAGAACAAATTGAATTACAGCTTATTGTGCTACTGGAATGGTCCATCTACATCCTGTAATTTTCCATCTTTTAGGAAAAACCATTGAACCACATTTCTATCAACTGGGATCTCATCTGCCTAGAAGAATGGTGTTTTTCTGGTGGTGGAAGCGAAAACAATTATGAGTCCAAGCTTAAATATTAGAAAGTAACGTTTAGAAATGAGTGGGTGAGAGGGATATTTAAGGAGTAGCCAATACAAGACGGGTTAGAAAAGTCTCGGGTAAGGTGTTACAGCCATGTGAGGAGAGTGGAGGAGAAGATACCAAAAAAAGATGCTGGATATAGAAGTGGGGGAGGGAGGTGGGGGGGCAGGAGGCCTAGAGAAATACCAAGGGACATGTGGCTGAATGGAGTAAGGAGGAGTATGGAGGAGAGAAAGGAGACGGAGATAATTATGTCCCAAAACCCGGCAGGTGGCTGGAAACGGTTCATGATGATGATTATGGTAGTCTAGAAAATCATAAATTAAAATACAGGTTTTAGTCTATTTTTGTCATTCAAAACAGTTACCACATTCATCATCAAACCGCATCACTATCCTCAGAAGGAGAAATCCTAGTCAATAGTTTTTGCCAAAAGATAGACAACACCAAGTGAATAGGTGAACACTATTGGAACATATGTTGGCATTTAGCACATTATAAAATACAGAAATGCTTCAATGTTATTACAGTACTTTCATACTTTAAAAGCCTTCGAATTAGTTTTAAAATAAGTACAGACCCACATTTTATAACATAGAGCCTACTTGTTTTCACATGAACGTGTTCACAATTTAAAAATCATGTAGCACGGTCAAATCTGTCAAATCATTCTAACTCAAGAATATTGCTACACATATCTCTAAAAGTGGATACTGTAGATTAAGCGACACACACTCAGCTAGCTATGTTGTCTCAAAAGCAATTTTACAGTTTACTTCTTGTAAAACAATTAAGTATATTTTAAATAACTTCTGAAAAGAAAAAAATATCTAAAGCTTGTTTAAAGCCCCCCCCCCCTTAAGATTGAAAATATAAAAGTAGTTCAGCCTCTGTAAGACATTGCAAACAAGTTGCTGTGGTAAGTGGGATATATATTTACAATTAACTAACCAAACAATACATCAAATGGGTGAAATATTTTAGGGATGAATTTTTTTTACCACATAAAATTTCCTGTGCTCATTAAAAAAGCACTTCCAATTTTGTTTTGTTTAACATTTCTATGATATATTGAGTTAATTAGTTTGAATCATACAACTCTGTGTTAATTTTTTTTTTTTGAGTTTTGTGTAAAAGACTATTATTAAATTTTGTCAATATAAAAAACATAATTTCAATTCTTGTCTATGATACATTATTGACTAGGAATGTACTAATCATTCATAAAATATTTTCTAGTTACATAATCACACATGGAGCCTCAATAATTTGGACCTTTTTATACAGAGTTTCAAAAAACTTAAACTTAACCATATAGCATTTGTACTATTTTCAATGTCACTGTAATAATGGCAAATATGTTTTAAATATAAGTTCTAATGTACCTAATGATGATTATTGATAATTAATTAAATTCTTAACTGGCAAACATGTTTTATAAAAATGCTTGTACACATACAAAAGAATAAGATAAAAATTGATACAAACTTACAAAATACTTTTATGGCAGAAAAAATATCTTACAAACAAGAAACAAGTGCACGCACAAACACGCAACCAGCTGATCAAATTAAATTTGTAGTTAAATTGAATACTTAAACAATTTAATAAATACATTTGTAATGACATGATAAATACTACTATAAAATTCAAATAAACTGTTTTTAATTTCTTACCAGGAATATTATGCTCCGTTATAGTCTCAACGTCAATGCAATCTTCCTCAACTTCGACTTTAATATTACTTAATGTCTTCCCTAAGCACCTTGATTTAATATCGCTTTCTTTATTCGAATTAGTTTCCGATTTAACAAAGCTTGTTGGCTCTACTGTGTTTTCTTTCTTAATCATAATTCTACGCTTGACTAAGTTTTGTATAAGAGTATTCTCTTTCAAGACATTCAAGTTGCTTCTTGTCTCTAAAGTACTCATATCTTGTTTGCTGGCAATGTCTACACTTAAATTTGTGTCTTCTAAGGTATCTAAATGTGTGTTTATTTTTACTTTAGTCTTGTTACTGTATTCCATATCTGGAATAATGAACTCCTCATCAGAGTCACTGCAAGAATTTATATTGTTTGGACAATTCTGTAGTTCAGACACTTCATCTTCAACGACATTCAAGCCATTATTATCATCTTCCTCGTCTAAGAAATTGTCCAGACTAAAATTTCCAAACTCTTCTTTGATGCTAACTGTGGGGAAGGATCTTTCAACGATTTAATGTTATCAGAGGAAGAAGGAGCCTTTTCTTTTTCATATGAAGTCTCTTCAAAGATATTGTCTGGGAGGTTCTCCGGAAAATTACCAGGCATTTCTATATCCATTCCAACAATATCCTTTACGTCCATGTCTTCAGAATCGGAAACCTTGAAAAATTACCATTTAAATTGATAAAAGGTAAAACATTTAGTGTATCTATAAAAGTGTTTACAACAAAAACAAAGATCTAATAGAAACAGTGTTAAAATATTGATCTTAGAACTTTAGAGCTAAGCGTCCCACTTAAAGAATATACTATACTTTATACTAATGGGATGAGTAGAATAAATGAGAGCAAGGGTTTATAGAGTAACATATTAATATAAAACTTAGGCAAAGCATGTGCATCTATTGAGCAACCATATCGAGACAAAACATGTACCTGCATGCTGCCAAGGTGATCTTGCCAATCACATAACACTTTGTGAAAATCTTCCCTGCAGCTGGGATCCATTTTGGGCAGCGTAGACATTGGCAAAACAGCCATGTCTCCATTCAATCTAGCGCAACAATAAAGTACTAAAATTATTTGACCAAAATAATAGTTTAACTCCAGTAAAATTGGTAAAAATAATGTTTGGTTAGAATTTGGAAAACAATAATTAGTCCTTGATGAATATTTCTATCGTTATTATTAATATTACTAAGACAATGAAATAATATCGACTATGCAAATTAATTTTATTGGTAGTTCAATAAGAGGTTTTGAAACTATTCTATCTCCAAATCACTAACATGTTATATTCGAATAAGATACAGAAAGGGTGTATATAACCATATAAAAGGAGTGAACACAATATGGCTTTTGCAATTAAACTGTAACTACACTTCATGTTATTTGTTCTTTTTATCTGTTCCTATTTATGTGGCCCATCATTCTATACCTATAATCTTTTTCAACCTTTTGTGTATTTTGGTTTCTTCTTTTAGGAATTGAGTTGTGCGTTTCACGCTTTCTACTGATGAGTTTCGATAGAATGAAACCTAAGTCAAGGAATGAGCAGTAGCAATCGATTTTCTTCAAGAAGCAGCCATTACCATTTTATTGAATGCCAGCAATACAAGGTGTGAAATGTATTCTTTTAATTGTAAAAGCCATATTGTGTTAGTCCTCTTTTATATATTTATAACCAACTTGCCAGTTCCTTCTTCTGAATATAGCAAAATACCTCACTAAGCAAAAGAGATTTTGCTTAAAGAATTGCTAAAATGTATGATTGTACTCGACTCACTCAGTTTCTGTCCCCAAACATCTGCATTCTCTCTTAAATGACTTGGTTGGTCATAGGGGAAGTCATCCGGCATCATGTCAAGAAGAGAATTATCAGAGTCCTCCAAGAGGCCCTAAGATAAAGACATCAGAGTAGATTTATTGAAAGTTCTCTGTACAATGTTTCAAGCAAAAAAATAATGTGTGCCATCACAAAAATGTATAATGCTCATGGTCTATATTTATAAATTATAAGCTATTAAAATGAAAAGCACCCTAACTGCAAAATATGATAAATATTCTTTATTTATTTTTTCAGTAATTAGTATACAAATACAAAGTTTAACCTACAATTTGAATTGAGTCGCGTTGGAAAGATTCAATTTCAAATCAAGCGTCTATTAAAAAGCCCCCAAAACAAAATTCTAGATCAATCAATGTTAGGCAGGGAAGCCAGGGGTTGATTAGGCCACCAGGACGTATCTTGGTGGGCCAGTTTGATTTGGGCTCCCAAAACTATGCAAACTAAAATAAATATATTCATTCAATTAAAACAAAAATTGACAAGATTTGAATCGAAAATTCCAGTAAGTATGAGGTGAACATAATACATCACTTGTGAACAAAAATTATGATGGGATTAAATTTAAAACCAGGCTGATTGTTTATTGGTGTTGTTTATACAAGCAAAAGTAAAATTATCTGTCTGGTGATCTACACAAGTAGTGAGTGGAGAATAATTTTACAAACTTAAATCTATTAAGAAAATCTCCCGGTTGTTGTCTAAGCATTTAGAAGCAATTTTGCTCATGCCAAAAGCGATTAGAAACTGATCATCAATAATGTCGCTGAAATGGTCTCGGAATTAAATTAACTAATAATAAAGATATAAATATTATACCTCACCACTTTAGCTCCCACTGAAACATAGCTTCAATGGTAGATATTAATATATGCTAAGGCAGGAGTTTCCAAACTTTTTGAGACTCGAAACCCTTCATGTAAAAGGTAGAATAATGATTAGAGCAAATTTTTACTAAATATAGCTTCATATATATTACTTTAACATTGTTAACACACTCTATATTATTATTATTATTATTATATTATTAGCACCGCGTCTTACTACCCATTCGGGTTATACGTACTTACGCTAATGTGTAATGGTAGGGTGATTGTGAGATGAAATGAAGGACCTACAGTTTAACGTGGAATCCGAACCACGGTGGCGGCCTGGTATTCCCCACATTCACAAGATGTCTTGTCAGAGGTGAAGGAAGGGTTTGGTAATCAGATAAATCTTGCCGGGACCGAGGATTGAACCCGGCCGCCAGCATAGAAGTCTGACACCTTACCCCTAGACCACCAGGTCACCCAACACACTCTATACCTCTCACAATTATTGGCGAGTTTTTTAGCTAGCTAGTATATATTTATTCTTTCTCATTTCCTCCGAGAGAAATGGAATATTAGCTTATTACTTTATCTATTTAAATATTTGTTTCATGTGTAAACAAAATAATATTTTCTTATCACTGTCAACTATTCGCTAAACTCACTCGTTAACAAAAGGTTTCAATAAGTATAGCAAAAATAATAATTTTGTATTTACAGTTTTGGTAGTTCAATGTATTATAATGATAGATTGTACTCATTGTGAGTCTAAACATTATTTGCTATTATATTCTGAGAATAGCTCTTGTCAGAACCAGGACTATAGTTTATTTACTACGTTAATTATAATTGAATGAAGTGTGCTCCTTTATTTAAGACAAGCGTTATATTTTTAATGGTTGTTTTGCACAGCTCTGATGTAGATGGTAAATTGCAGGAGGTTGTATGCAGGTCTCTTAGCATATTTTGGGTGTCAAAAAGTAGGGAAAGTAGGACATGTTAAAAACACTATATTCATCTCATAGTGCCAAAATAAAATAAATAATTATAAACAACATTTTAGCTAAGAACAATGTTTTTATGTCATTGGGCTTGTAGCAAAAATAAGAAAAAGTATTTTATCAAGAAGAAAGGAGGAATGCTCAACCATCATCAACCCTTTGCAATCCTCCCCCCACCCCCTTCAATTTATTTACTCTTTAGTACAGTATTTATTTTATTTGACATTTCATTACAAATCCAAATTTGGAAATAATGATAGTGAAACAAATAGTAATAGTAATGATGTTCATTATCATCAAAAGAGGACTTATAATTATTTTTTACACCTACATCTTACTACTCGTTAGGGTTATATGCACAAAAAAAAATCACTCTTTGAGTTGTTTTTGGGTTTCTTTGATTCATATTGACTTGCACTAAAGTAGTCCAACCTTGTTTTCTTCCTCTTTTGAAACCGATTTTGTTTGGTTCTTATTTTCTCAAAAGCAGAGTCACTTTCTTATAATTCTTTAGCTAGAGCTTCTAGCATAGTGTTGAGCTATTTGCAAACCTTTCCGATCATTGCTTTTCATTGCATTATCAATTCTTTCATTTGCTTCTGCCACTAATGACTTGTACGATCAAACTTCTTCTTACGCTTCTGACTCTTGCTTTTCTAACAGGTTCTCTTTTTGTATTGCCTCTTTAGTTTCCTGCGATTTCTTTTCCAAAACTTTTTGATATGCTTGATACTCTTCACTTTGTTATTTTTATTTTCTCTTTATCTTCTTGCGCTTGTTTCTTCCCTTCCGCTTCAATTCTCTTCTCTTCTTTGAGTCTAGTCAAGTACAAGTTATGGGCCCCACATCCTTTCTTGATGAAATTCTTCGTGAATGATACCATGTTGCACTGATAGTTGTAATGTTTAAGATCATCTTTGATAGACTGCATGCTCTGATGGATGCCTCAGAGGAACAGGTCCTTGTGTCAGTAAGATAGTTTGATGTTAGTGAGAATCCTCGCTCAACATCAGTATTTTCATGGGGTAACACAAGGATAGCTTTGACAAGCCTTTTAATTTAACCTATTCTAGTTGGAAATAGTTCATTATAACAATACCGCCAAAAACCATTTGATAACCATTGAATTTCAAAAATATTGTACAAGCGTTCGGACATACATTGAATTTATTCAAACAGCTTGACACATTATGATATATTTTGTTTAGCTAACTTACTAGCAAAACGGAAGAATTACACTTATACCTCTACAAACCAAATGATTTATTTTTTCTGAAGGTCAAAAAGTAGAAAAAGTAGGAGTTTTTCCTCAAAAGTAGGACAAAAATGAGCCATGTTGTATGTCTTATCAGGGTGTCCAGCCAAGTTATTTTATAAAGTTCCCAGACGTTTCCAGGTTTTAAAAAGCCAATATGTTTTTCCTGCCAAAATACATACATACATATATAAATTTTATTAAAATCAGGTTAAAGGAGTTCAGACTAAAGCAATAGGCTATTGCGATCTAAGTTAGTTTTCAATAAGATCATTTTAAGTTATTAAAATTTGCTTTACCCTTCTACAGTTTAAAGTTGTCGTGAGATGAATTTTTTTTTTGTTTCTTCAAGACATAATATTCATGGGTTCAAACCTGGCGAGGTAGCCAAATTTTTTTCGGGCAATAAAAATATGTACGTATATGAGGGGAAGGAATGTAGTCAGTCTCATGTTGATTGTGGCGTATAAATGAACTCTGGAGGGTATGTGAAAATACTTTCCCAGCAAAATTGGTAGACATTTCTGCTCTGGCTTGTAGAAATTCTCGTGTGCTGATATAATTAGTCAGTTCAGAAAGTGCAAGTTAAATACTTCTAGAAATAAAATGTAAATTACAGAAATTTGAAACAATTCTTTGATTTTTCCATGACCAAGCAAATTTCATTTTCCACATTTTTCTGTTTATTGGATGCTGCCATTCATATGGACTTGGGCAGTCAAGATAATATTATCATTGACTCCTGTTTCAGCAGAATGGGTCTTTCAATTAATGGACTCAAGGATTTTGTTATGGGATTGGTAACATGGCTCCTTCCATGAAGATCTATTTAATTTACAAAGAGACCTAATTTTTTTGAGTTCAGCCAACGTTTCATAATACATGTGTTGATTATTGATAAGGTAGTCAACTAAATGCCATCCATAACTTTGCCTTTAAGCGAATGGTCAAACTTGAAAAGATTGACTTTAGTAGATGGTCAATTTTATCTCCCAGGATAAATCAAATAACTTGGTGAAACGGAGGTTTATTTCTGCATTGAGTGCACAAATAAAGTGTTTAGTGAAGCTAAAAACCTGGGATTTTGAATCTTGTTTTGGGGTACCTTTTCATGGGTCTGGCCGCCATTTCACATAGCCTTCAGTCTTACTGGTTTTGTGCATCCTTGGTCTCTAAGTAAGGATGCAAAAGTGTTGGTTTTACCTAGGAAATCAGTTTTTTAAGCCAAGAATATATAAGCTGTGAAGATAGTTTTGTCAAATATCCCTTTAGGTGTGTTTTTGTATGTTTTTCTTCTCTGTTTTCTTGTCACCCTTCTCTAGGAAACACCTGTTCTGGTGAAGTGAGGAGATATTCTTGAAAAAACTTAGATTGGGGCATTCCATGTCATATCAACCAATGTAGAGGCACTATTTAACCTTACATTTTTTTAAAATTTGGCATAATGAAAGAAACACCTGAGATATAAGACCTTGAAAAATTTCAGATCAATATATTTTTTATTTGCGAAGCTATACAGGTGCAAATTTTGCGATTTATACCAATTTTGTCACCACTTGTTAACTTTAACATTGCATATTTTAGTAGCCTGGGCACCTATAGAAGTGATTCAAGTGTTTTTGGAAAGGTCTTGAATAGCTCTTTCATATGAGATTTTAAATGGATGTATTAAAAAAAGATACAAAAAAATGTTTTTTTTCTTCCTAAAAAAAGTTGTATGTATTATATATTATTGCTTAATAACTTTAATAACTATGAATCCTTTGAAGATGGGATGCAAATGGGTTCAGGAATTATGTTATATTCAGTAAAAAAGGGTTCCACCTACCTTTCCACTGTGATAGGCGATTCCCAATGCCAAGTCAAAAGTCTCTTCCCAGGACCACATCATATTTCTCCCTCCTTTGCCCAGTTCACATCATACTTAATACGTTCCCAAGGCCACCTCATACATGTCATAGCCTTCAAACCCCTTAAATTTATCCAGGCTTCAAACCCTTAAATGTTATCCAGGTTTCAAAACCTTTAAATGTTCTCCAGGCTTCAAACCCCTTAAATGTTCTCCAGGCTTCAAACACCTTAAATGTTATCCAGGTTTCAAACTCTTTAAATGTTCTTAAGGCTTCAAACACCTTAAATGTTATCCAGGTTTCAAACCTTTAAATGTTCTTAAGGCTTCAAACACCTTAAATGTTATCCGGTTTCAAACCCTTTAAATGTTCTCCAGTCTTAGTCGATGGCTCCCAATGTTTCAGATTAAACTCCCCTCCACTTTTCCCCTTAGGTAAGTAGCAAATACACGTGTTATTGCTTGGCATTGGAATTCCACCCCTTACCTCTAATATAGTGCAAAGAACAGGGCTATTTTTAACTCATCACACAGATAATCCCTGCCTACCCACTTGGCTAACAGGTCTGCAGCCACCAGTCATTAAAAGAGGTTTACAACACTAATTGCTACTCAATCTTAATAAAACTTGCAAGTTGAAGTTTTAAATATAATATCCGTATATCCCTAGTGTTTATAGAGGTTTAATTTTTTATAAAGTAGTTTTTGTCAGTCTTAGTACAAAACATATTTTTTGTGTTAAAAAGTGACACAGAAAAATAGTAAATTTTCTAGTGTTTTTTTGTAATTCATTGGGTAGCAAAGGACATGGTAATGTAAGAAAGAATCTTAGATCTGTTACACCATGTATGAACTTTTCCCAGAGTTATATAAAAATGCTAAAATTTGTGAGAAGTGTCGTAAGTTACTTGGTGAGATGCATAATAAGCAACAGTCTGAAGCTCAATACATCTAGTCTGAAGAAAACACCGATTTTTCAGAAGGCAGTTGTGATGTTCTAGCATTTACTAAACAGACTGCTATTAAATCATTAAATGATAGTTTAGTTACTTTGGGCGATATGCCAATCAAGACTAAACGTCTTTCGGAAGCTAATTACCGTACAAAGAAACTATAGAAAGTGAATGAAACTATTAAGAGTACAATTTTTACACAAGTGAGTCCAAGCGAAGTATCTTCAATAACAGTCAGTGTCAGTGCAGAGTGAGATGATAAGCAAGCTGAAAGAAAAGTTTACATCAACATCAGATAGAAATATTAAGGTCAAGATACTAACAGTGTTACCTAAAATTTGGAGTTTGGGTAAAATTCAGCAGGAGTTTGGAGTAGCAAATTACATGGCAAGAAAGGCAAGAGAGCTTGTGAAAGAAAAAGGTGTTATGTCATCACCTAATCCAAAAACAGGAAAAAGTTTACCTAGAAAAAATATGAACATTATTGAACAATTTTATTGTGATGATGCTGTTAGCAGAATTATTCCTGGGAGAAAAAACTTTGTTTCAATGAAAATAGATGAGAACAGGTGCCATGTTCAAAAAAGACTCCTACTATATACTCTTAAAGAGGCTTACATGCTGTTCAAAAATAATAATCCAGAAATTACCATGGAATTCTCCAAATTTGCTGATCTATGACCTAAGAACTGTGTATTCTAGGATCAAGTGGTGCACACAATGTGTGTGGGTGTATATATATGTAGGCCTACACATCACCAGAATGTGTAGTTATGATCAGTGGGTGCAGGATCAAGGAACTGACTGGAAAAGAAGATATGCCAATTTCTGATTACAAAGTTTGTTTATCCAGAGTTGTTTGTAATCCACCTTTACCAAAGTGCTACTTCGGAAACTGTGAATAATGTCCAGGGTATAGTGAATTACGCTAAAAAGTTTGAAAATATCCATGACAATAACTTTGTTGAGGTGATAACATACAAGCAGTGGGTCACAGTGGACCATTCAAACTTGGAAACTGTTTCAAAACCGGTGGGTGAATTCTTGGATTCCCTATTCGAAAAACGTAAGTCTTCTTAGTCATTCTTTAATTGCTAAAGAGCAAGCTAATTTCTTTTAGAGAAGAAGAAATCTCTGCGAGAGGCTGAGTATTTAGTGGTTTGTGACTTTTAGGAAAATTACTCATTTGTTCCTCAGGGCTGAGTACAAGGGTTCCATTGGAACAACACACAATCCACAATTCATCCATCTGTTATTTATTATTTAAACTCATAGAAGAACCACACACTGTTAAACAGGCACGTTTTGTGATAATATCAGAGTGCCTTTAGCATGATACAACAGCAGTTTATACATGTCAGAGAAAGCTATCAAATTCCTTAACACTACTTTTTCGTCACAAAAAAAATCACTTATCTTTCAGGTTGGGCAGCGTCACAGTATAAAAATCACAATAGCTTTACAAATTTGAGTTTACATCACCAAGACTTTAGATGCAAAGCAGAGTGGCAAAGCAGAGTGGCACTTCTTTGCCACATCACAAATGCTTGTGATGGTGTAGGGGGAACTGTAAAGTGTCTTGTTGCTAGTGCCAGTTTACTAAAGCCCTATAAAGAGCAAATAATGACACCAAGACAGTTATATAAATGGGCAAGTCACAATATGAAAATGTACAGATATTTTTGCAAGAGAGATTTGCAAACTCTAGATGCATTCCTGGAACACAGAAGCTTCACTGTGTCATTCCGTTGCAATCAGGGAAACTGATAACAAAGGTTTATTCTTCAGTAGAGGAGTCAAAACTTGAAAGTATCACGCAAGACAAAAGGGCAACTATAAATAGATGAAATACGTGGATTTGTTACTTGCACATATGATGGACACTGGTGATTGGGATGTGTTATTTCTAGTAAATGAAAACACTGATGAACTCAAAATCAGTTTTCTACATCCACATGGACCAGCAACATCATTTGTTTACCCACAAGTTCCTGACATTTTAGTAGTGCATGTGTCATCAGTTCTTACAAAAGTTGACCCCTGACTGCAACTGGTAGAGCATATGTTTTGACAAAACAGGAAGTTTCAGCTGTTCAGTCAATTGGATACATATAAAAGGATTAACTAATATGCCTATGTGTTTAAAATGTAAAAATTGTCAGGTGTTTATTATTTTTATTATGTGTAGATTTAATTAATATTACATTTAAATAACATTTTAGCTTTCTTGTCAATAACTTCAAGGAATAGTGGAGCAGCTTGTGTGAGTAAGGAAATTAATGGAAATGGAATTTCCTGGTTTACTGAATCTAACATAACTCCTGAACCCATATGCATCCCATCTTAAAATGTTGCATGGTTAATAAGTAATAATATACATACAACATATATTTTTATGAAAAGGGGGAAAAAAAATTGAGAAAATGGCTGACAAAATGTATATTGTGTTTTTTTTTTTGCTTCTTTTCATAATATAATCAAGTAAAAGCTCATATGAAAGAGATATTCAAGACCTTTCCAAAAATACTTGAATAACTTCGATAGGTGCCCAGGTTACTGAAATATTCAATGTTAAAGTTAACAAGATGGTGACAAAATAGGGCGAAATGCAAATTTTGCACCTATACAACTTTGTAAATAAAAAGATATGGACAGAAATTTTATATAGGCATATGTCTCAAGGTGTTTCTTTCAATATGCTAAATTTTAAAAAAATGTGAGGTTGAGGACCTTGTTGACTTGACATGGAATGACCCTTATAGCGTATAATCGATGAATGTTGTGTACAAAGAATAATGTGCTTCTATGCAAAATCACTTGGATAAATATTTCACATTATTTGTTCCTACCCATCAATCCTTCTGTACTATAATATTACATTTACAATCATTGTGTTTTAAGGTTGAAAGCACCACTACCAAGTTATGAGTTTTTTCGACGTTAGCTTCAAATCTACATTTGGACTTGCATTTAGTGATGGTCTAATGAATAGATCTAGGCTACAGTTGAATAGTTAGAAAATTCTAAAAAACTATGATAGAAGTTTGTAAGGCGTCAATAATAATTACACCGATTAAAATTTTATATTACTCAATTCGATAGCGTGAACAAACCAGTCTAGAAGAAATTGATATTATTTTAGGCTGTTGCAAATCCCACAATGTACCTAAAATATGTTAGTATATTTTTAATAACAATTCTGGTGAGGTCAGAAAATACTTATTAATTATGACCATATTGACTGAAAAGTAAGCCGTGCTTTTTTCCCAAGAGCAGGCATTATAAAACCTTTGTGTAGCATATTATTGCACCCTTTGATAATATATAGCAAATGTGTTAGTTAATCTTGAAGACAGAAGATATAATATATTGAAATAGTTTACAATCACCATAACAGATGGTGCTCTTTACTTCATGACTTTGAGAAAATAAGCTATGGTTGCATAAATATGGTGAGGAAACTACATTTAAACATGCTGACTTATAGGACTAGAATCCAAAACTAATATAATGAATGTGTAATTCTTATTATTTTAGATAATTATATCCTCAAATTCAAACTTAAAAAAAAAAATGCTTTGCAGATATAGACAAAATAAGGACGCATGTTGACGAATTTTTTTTTCCAACAAATTGCTTGACATTCTTCTTTACAAGAAAAATTGAAAACATTTCAATTGAAAGCAATATAGTTTGGTGATAAGCCAGCAACCTTCTTTGCCAATGAGGAAAAAGAGCCAGCGCCAAGCGAACTGGAGTTTTCCTCTTGCTTCTAAAGTGGCCAAATGAGACAGAAATGTGGGTGATACTTGCTTCAGTGGCCGAATAATATAAGGTGTCACTCTGGTCTGAAGAAGGGGAGATTGGGATTCAAATCCTGGTCAGGTGGAGGGTAGTTTTCCCCCAAATGGTAGTTAATTTACTTACCTAAAACACTAGGTTGCATAATCAAGCTTTTGTGAATTATTGAGTGTTCATGAAAACAAATTAAATATGTATTCATGAGAAGGGGCTTCATGAGCAACCAAGAGATTTCAAACTAATTTATATATTGTTGAATATCTACTTCTTGTTTAAGTGTTATGTCTTTGAATTGTGCTCTTTTTATTATGATCTCTATTTCTCATAATCAAAGTGTTTTGTCTATTATTTGAATTTTTTGTATTCTAAATTTTTTTGAGGTACTTTGTATTTTTATGTTGGTGAAGGTGAAAAATGTGGTGTTGTATTTTTGTCTAACTCTCTCTCTCATAATATTAAAGGTATTATATTTTAAACAACAAATCTGGTCCTCTGAATTTAATATATAATGTTTATCTCTCTCACTAGAAAATAATATATAGATCTTTGGATTTAAATCACTGTTAAAACATATAATAATAAAATTGTTACAAAATTGTAACAATGCTGTGATTAAAACATAAGAAATAAACAATAGTTAACACACTCTTGGTCATTGTTGTCAATTAAATAAGAAACAAAAACCACTTTAGAGAAGTGTTTTGTTTATATAACCATTGAGTCTGACAAAGTGAATAATTCCAATTTAATTTAAAGATAGTTATGTCACATGAGAAAATAATTATCACTATTCACTACACCTAGTGAGTATATACTTAGCGAACCTGATAGGATATAATTTAATTAACTGAACTTGATAAGTAGGCATTTGACAATTAGTCTATGAAGCAGGATTATTAGTAATTCAAATTGAATTTTTCCACAACTATTAAAAAAAGCTATTATATGAGCTCAACAAATGTTCATTCATTAACTAGATACTTAACTCAGAAAAGTACCTTGATAAAATAGCCCATCATATGTTTTCATTCAGATAAATACAAAGTAAGATGTCAACTTAAAGATGTTGAAAACCTTTTTAGAGAAGAATAATTACAAGGGTTGATTTTTTTTTAAAGTTTATTCACACGACCTCAATAATATGCAACAGGCTGATTAAAACAAAATAGTTAAATTTGTAAGCCCTACATCATATTGGCTATTTATTTTGCTTGAAAGAGGTCAAGGGTCATTATACACCGAGCCACCATGGCCGGGCTGCCACATGTTTGCATTGCATGATATGAACCTTTTCACATTTAGTGGTAGCTCTGTCAGAATAATGGTGGCGGGAAGACGCAATTTTGCAAGAGGCCAGGCTGGCAACGCTTCGTCATTCCACTGTTTGATACAAAGGTCTTCACACGAGACACGATTATTGAAGTGTGTGTTCGTATTTTTCAAAATGAGTGCGGAAACAAATAGCTTTGACAAAGAAAGGTTCGTACTGAAAGTTCAATCAAGGATTGATTATCGTCCTGTGGTATGGTGTCTTTCATTTTGGTGTCCACACCAGTCAGTTTTTCTTTTAAACACTATAAGAACTCATCAAAAGATGTAATATGCATGCACGTAAAAAGGAAAAACTTTTCAGGATTCTGTCGAAGGTCAATTTTCAAAGTGTATAAAATACCTTTCGTTGATCTGTCACGTAAGATTGGGTGCATCCAAATCTTTGCTTTTTACATCGTTTACATAAGCCTATTAACATAAAAACACAGGCACCTGACTCTTCCAACTCCATTTCAAGACTGGCTGGAGGCATAACAAAAACATTCACACTTCCAGGAGAAGTGCCACCTTACTAAGCGGTAGCACGACCATGGTAACCCTGTGTGTAAGGACCCTAAAAGTGTAGTTTACTAGTATAAATAGGATATGGCAATCAAACCTGTGGAAGTCCCCAAGACAGGGTGACTATTCAAAATCCATACCAAAACTGCCTGATTTTTTCAGGTATAAAAGGAACACATCATTTCATGGCCTTATCTAAATAAGTAAAAAAATATTAATCTGATGAATTAAACAAACAATAAACGAGTGATAAATGGGAAGATTCCAGAAAATATAATCTCCTGCTGTGTTGCAAATAAATTAATGTTAAAGAACCTAGGTATAATAATATAAAATTTAGGCCTACCTGATTAAAATGAGCTCTAAGCTATGATATATTTGTTTAACAGTAAAAGATAGTAATGTAAGTCAGCAATATGCATACACACAAACAAGAGCAGTACTTATTGAACACTAAAATCTAGGTATGAAGTTCTTATCCTTGTTTAAAAAGCGTAATTAAGAATAATTAGAGTTCTAATAGAAAAATAAAATTATTCAAGCTGTACACATTACAATAAGCTTTTTAAAATCAGAAAATATTTTAACAAGTATTTTAAATCAAAGATGTTAAAAAAAAAGTACTGTTCAAAATGTTGAAAAGTGGTCAGTCAAGAATGATACATATGCCAGGTTTATTTCAGGGCTTTTCTTTGTCTTCAATCATAGCAGATGCTTTCTGTGCATCTTCCACAATTTTGCGGCACCTTTCTTCCAATTTCTTAATCTCTATGGATGTTCTTCTCTTTTCTGTTGCTTTCCATTACTTTTCAATGTTTTCTTTTTCATAGAGCCTAGCTGCTTCTTTGAAGAGTAAATGTGTATTGCGAACTACATGTATAAGTGACTTAGAAGTGTTAGATTGTTAATTCCCCCTATTGTTGTCACTGCATCATACACACAATGCTGGGATATCAAAGTTTGTTCTCTAATGTTCTGAAATATACATTCAGTGTTGAAAGAGAAGCCTCACTCAGTATTTGCATTTCCATGAGAGAGTGCATTGAAACAAGTTTCATGACTTGAAAAATGTTATCTGATTCACACGCTTGGAAAACTTGTCACCACAGGTGGTCAATTCGTTCTTGTTCGCTTGAGTATTCCTTCAGAGTCACCATTACATTTGGATTTAGGCATATATTATTGAATTCTTGAGCTGCCTTGTCAGCTGGTATACTGACAAGCCATCTTGCATCTACTTAAGTTGACAAAATTGTCTGTAACGTTTCATAGCAATTGTTGTTTTAGCAGTAATAATACTTGGATCAAAACAGATCACTGCTTTAGTCAATCTGTACACCAGTAAAGAGCGCTCCAAGATCTTCACGACAAATTTTTGTAAGCCCCTTCTACAATCACTAGAAAACTGTAGAATTTGTAAATCTGTATCATTAGAATTCTTGAGTTCATTGCGGGTTACAAAACCCAAATAATTTTTTTTTTTTGACAGACAAAATATTTTTTTTTTCTTTAGAAACATTAACAACATTCACATGTGATGCTGCTTTCTGTATTTCTGCCGTCACAAAATGCTCCATGACGTTAAGACAAAATGGCTGTTGTTGTTGTTGTTATTATTATTATTATTATTATTAGCACCGCGTCTTACTACCCGTTCAGGTTATACGCACTTACGCTAATGTGTAATGGTAGGGTGATTGTGAGATGAAATGAAGGACCTACAGTTTAGCGTGGAATCCGAACCACGGTGGTGGCCTGGCATTCCACACATTCACAAGATGTCTTGTCAGAGGTGTAGGAAGGGTTTGTAAATCAGATAAATCTGTGCCGGGACCGAGGATTGAACCCCGGCCGCCAGCACAGAAGTCTGACACCTTACCCCTAGACCACCAGGTCACCCAAAATGGCTGTTAATGTAGTGTGTAAGAATGGGGCTAGTGGTGTAGCTGTTTGAAACTCTCTTAGAAATGGTTTACCTATTGGGCCAACATCTTGAAAAAGGCTAGCTTAGAAGACAGAAACTTGTCTTTAATGATTGCTGCCACAGTCTTGTAATTTCACATGCTGAGGCTTTTTTTTTTATCATGCTCAGCACAATTTACAAATGCAACAAGATTTGGAATAGTGTCAATTGCTCTTTGTGCAACACTTGTTTTCAAGCCACCTAATTGAATAAAATCTGATTGTATTACTATTATTGGACAAGTTCATCAATATGATCAAATGAGGAATCTTTGTGAAATTCCTGATTGTAAGAGAAAATACCATGATATTTCCAGGTTTTTTCCAGAAAAATTTAATTCCCTGATATTTCCAGGTGAGTCGCCACCATGCTAAGAACATTTGAGAAGTAGGAAGTTGGAGGGAGAGTTAATTTGTAAATTGTAACTTATCCCTACTTTTTTTTAACTCACCTGAATATAAAGAGACGAGCTGCTGGCAAAATGTTCCCCATCGGGAAAATTCCAGTAGCCGGTCTCCATGATGCTGCAGGGTGTGCACCTAAGAGACATAAAGCAACACAACCATGCATCCTCAGATACAACATTAAAACCCTTTAGAAGTTTCATTTCAAGCTTAAAAGCAAAGTTGTTACTCGCACTGGATAACACCAACATAAAAAGCAAATTGGAGGATTGTTATGTTAATCAATGTTAAAACTATGTACCGTTATTTCTTCGATTCTAAGGCGCAACTTAATTTTTCAGTACCACCAACAGAAAAACAAAGCTTTGATTCTCCGAAATAATAAATTCTCCTATTTATCAGTAAGCATGTCATTCATCACTTCCTTCTGAATCGATATAAAGAAGCGTCTCTTAGAATCAAAGAATTAGAATAACTTAAGCAGTTAAAGGCAATGAATTACTTTAGCTAATATTTTCCATTAGTATCTATTACCTCTACTTTATTTTGCTAAGAAATCACATTCATTCAGCCTAACTAACAATTTGACCTAGCCATTTTGTTTGTCAAAATGTTTTAAGAGAAGCCTCGATATTCAAGAAATAGGATATTTTAATATGACCCAAACTTAATAATCTATAATTTTTACAAAATCAAATAAAACTCTCTAGGGGATAGAAACTTCAAAACCAAAGTCAAAGCTTTTCTCTAAAAAGCCTAAAATCACAAAATGTATACAAGCATTAAGCTTACAAAAATGTAGGGAATCCAATGATAAGCCTACTAGATTTAATATTACAGTAACACCCCATTAGACCGAACCTCGATAATTCGAACACACTTTTCAGAAAACATTATTATTATTATTATTAGCACCGCGTCTTAATAACTGTTCGGGTTATACGCACTTACGCTAATGTGTAATGGTAGGGTGATTGTGAGATGAAATGAAGGACCTACAGTTTAACGTGGAACCGAACCACAGTGGAGGCTTGGCATTCCCACATTCACAAGATGTCTTATCAGAGGTGTAGTTCAGAAAACAGTGTAAGTAATTAAATAAAATGAAATATATTTTATTGGTTAACAAGCTCAAAGTTAAAAGATAATTGTAAGAAACAGTGATATCTGGTATTAAATGCTAAGCTATAATTTACATGTTGTAGTCAACACAAGGTGTTTCCCTGTAGCTAAATATAATTACAGTAGGGCCTACATATTATGTGTTTGAAATCAGTTAAATAAATTAGAATTTGATAAAACTAATTCAACTGTCATTTAAAATTTGTGTAGATACTGTAGCCTTGTGTTCTACTGCTTAATTTGAATTTTCACTACCCAGTCCAAACAAACTTTGGTCCCAACAATTGTGAATTAAGGTGACTGATGGTCTAGGGGTAAGGTGTCAGACTTCTATGCTGACGGCGGGGTTCAATCTCGTCCGCAAGATTTATCTAATTACAAACCCTTCCTTCACCTCTGACAAGACATCTTGTGAATGTGGGGAATGCCAGGCGCCACGTGTTCGGATTCACGTTAAACTGTAGGTCCTTCATTTCATCTCACAATCACCCTACCATTACACATTAGGTAAGTGCGTATAACCGAATGGGTAGTAAGACGCGGTATAATAATAATAATATAATAATATAATAATAATAATAATTGTGAATTAACAAGGTTATAGTGAATTAAAAAACGTTATAATGAACAATTCAAAATTAACTCACCTTATTTATGTAGAAACAATTATTATTGAAAATCTATACAATTGGAAGATCAAAACTTTACATATAAAAAGAGTCGATTATATGAAATAAAAATTTTCTGCAGCAATTACGTTTCACTCTCTTTAGCAACGAACAAATTTCTTGAAAATGTTTAACTAATATGTTCTTATTCTGAAAATTGAAAAATGACACCTGGACACGGGAATCGAGCTCGGGAACTTTGGCTTAGTATGTCAATGCTCCAACATCTTCGCTACAAGAACCATCCTGTGCCCATGGTCATTCTTCACTCACAGTTTAAAAGTCTATGATTAACCTGCGGAAATCGTGAGCTACATGAGTGCCTTAAAATATGAGTGTAGAATGACTCTGGGCATGGGAAGGTTGCTGGATAGCTCAATAGTTGGAGCATTGGTGTCATTATCAATTTAAATAATATATTTTAAGGCTAAATAATTAAAATTATATTTAACATGGCTATATTAAGGTTCCATTTCAACCTAGCTTAACTTGAACTTGCTATTGTTTCATTCACTAATAAATTAGAATCTCAATTAATATTTACAAAAAAACAGTTTGATTTGTGTGGGCCTAGTAAGTAAGATATAAGTTGATGTCATATCTTAAAGAGATTTTGGATCAAACAACGTATTGGTCAACGTATTGTTTATGTTTGGACTTGGATTTTATTGAGATGTCTAAATGATGTAAAAATAAAATAATTGCAAATGACTATTATATTAGGGCCTATCATTGAATTAAGCATTTTCTTGTGAGTATAAGGACCTAGCGATAGTCTCCATGTTTAACGATTTCTTAGCTGAAGTGACCTACACAGTGTAGGCCTTTATAATATTATGGTGCTTACACATCATTCTCAATGTTTATTCTATCTCAGTCCTACATAGGTCTAATCATTATAAATAAAAGTAAACATGTCTATGTAACCTACATTGGCAATTATAGGCCTAGTTGTGTATTTTCGTGAAATGATCATTCAAACCATGCTAGTATTGTTAATCAAGTTCATTAATTTAAGTCAATGGATTTCATTCAAAAATTAGATTTGTCTATTTGTTTTATGCTTTTTCTACAATATTATTATAAATTTTAATATAGTTTAATAAATCACCCAACAAAAGTAATTAGATATGTATTACAAAATGGTTTACCGTAAATAAGGGAAACAAATACAAAGCAAAAAACCTCTTAATGGCAACTACAAAAGACAATGATCAATTAATAGGTTAATTAAGCCAAGGCTCGGAGGTTATCGGACGCCCGCCATACCAATAACAAACGTACAATGTTTATACAGATCGTATATACTGTAGTTTTTGGGAAATTAAATCAAGTAAAAATTTAAGTTCCTCAAAACATGTTAAAAATCTGAAAAGCAAGTATAAATTTTTAAGATCTGTGACCGGCGCCAATTTTCTCAAACGCGTTCGGCAGCATAGTGTTCACTTTGAAAGACTTGACGCCGTAAGCCACTTAGAATTAACTAAAATCTTTTCAACAAACCTTTCATAGAATATAAAAATAATAAAGCACTTACACACCCAAAACAAAACTAATTATCACAAATTACATAAAAATACCTTTTCATTGGAAGGTCGAGTTATTTTTAGGCAGAAGAAAATTGGAGCCCGAGCAAAAAGAAACATGCCAATCCAACCACCACATATTTGTGACGAATGTAAACAAACCAGGTCAAAGTAAACTAAATTGTATAGCGGTAATCATCAATTAATATACAGGCACAAAAACTAATGGCATTATTATGTGATTTATCTCATACTTACTGCGTAATCACAAATTATCAATTTTTGTCACATGTGGTTCTTTGATCACGACACACGCACACTTCCTCAACACACACACACATTTACAAAACAGCTAAATGACGATCACGTGGAGCTAAGTTTTATGGCATCAAGAGATGGCAGCACTACTGGTTCATCCATTAGTCTCCATGGAAACGTGCATAACATGCAACGGCGGAAAGTTTGATATAGTAAATTCATTGTCATAATAGATTAGTTTGAAATTCTATAACTGTTTAAATTTACTGTCAAATAAACAAAATTTTAAAATGAGTATGTAAGCTTTATGTAATTTGAAAGTTATGCATTAATAAAAAATGACATAGTGTTTAAAAAAATGTATAATATATAAATAATTATATTCAATTTACTGTATTTTATCTCCTAGTGCTCAAAAATGAGAGCAGTTCAAGAAAAATAAATCCATTCTAAGGTTATGTAAAAGGCAAAGGGCAATCATGCTAACTGACTTATTTCATTTCATATAATGTTTAATGTAGCATTTAGAACAGATTGCAAACTATGAAGTATTAATTATTTTTTGTAATAACAAATAATGTTGGTTAGTTTATGCCCTGTGTCAAAATTAAACTTTTCCCAATAATCGCCCTTCATTCACTTTATGATCTGAAACACTATAATGTATTGCAGAAAATATTTTTTCTTTTCACTTCCATTGGTTCACACCCTAAATATTACATTCATCTCAGTGAGTAATTAATAATCCCATTTCCATCCCCCAAATCTTTCACATTCTTCCTTATAATCTTCCTGCTGCCAATGTCTGAACTTTTTCAAGCTTGTCTTTGTTGATTTTCGTATGTGAATTCCATATCAAACTACCTATATTATATTCTATCAATGGTTTGACCAATGACAATAATGGAGAAATTGAATGCTTTTACAATTAATTGTAAGGGAATAATGAAGTTTGATGGATTGAAATAATTTAAAGGTTATGATATAACCGCACCAAGTATCATTCGTAAATTTTAAAAATTACATCTGCGCACAGGAATTTTAGGGTCATGGGTTCAAAACCCATGACATACAGATGTCATTTAAAAAAATTACGGACAGTGACTATAAGTTATACCTTTTACCATTTGTTCCATGTAAGTCTATTAAATTGTATTATTAAGTAAAATGAAGTGTGTATGATTATTCTTAACTTTCTACTTGCCTCCTTCAATACAACATGTTTCTATTGAACGTAGTCCTCGCATATTTTTTACGCTTTATAACGCGTCTAAATTCTTCATTAAAAGTAAGTTATCATTTACCATTTCCCTATGCTCACCTGCATAGCTAATACTTTTTCAGGGTTAATTTGAATTTACTTTTGCCCCCAAATTCTTTACCGTCGATATATTCCACTAAAGTTCCATTATATTATCCCTCAACAATTTTCTTACATAGTGTGCAAACAAATGTCTGTAAAAAAAGAGCCTTTATATTAAACACTATAGCCTCAACAATATCGATTATTTATATAGGTAACAAATAGGACTAGTGGGCCTACTCTTTTCAGTGGTAAGCCTAGAATGAACACAATTACCCTCGTCAAAATATGTAATGAAATAATCTCCTTCAAACTAAATTAATTGTATTTAATTCAAATGACCCTCTAAATATCAGATTTAAATTTGAAACCCATAGTGAATTTGGGGAAGAGAACAAGTTCAAAATTGTGTTGAAAAGCTTTATTACGGATGTAAATAAATTATGTATTTAATGAACTATCAAAAAGTTGGAATTTGTATTTGTTGACATCTAAAAGGATTTTGAGATAGTGTCTAATCTTCTATAAATAATAAAATGAAGAGTTAATCCGACTTTCATGAGTGTTGCACGATGTCTAACATAAGCAGAGGGCTGCAATTTAAAAATTAGTAGCTCCTGTCCACAAACATGTGCACCTCGAAGCCGGAACTTTAAAATTTTGATTTGATTTTTTCTTTACTTAACTAAAAATATATATTAATGCTGCATGCTTGATCTAGTAATACATTTCAAACATTTGTACAATGCAGGTTATGGTAGACCTTGTGCATAAACATGTGCACATGGAAGTTGAGATTTTAATTTTCTTTGCCCTTTAAATCGATTTTAAATTTTTTAAACTTTTTTTTAATTGATTAAATTTACTTTTCACCTTTTATGCTCGATTTACATCTTTATAAGGAACTTTTTACTGTAAAATAGTCCTTCAGGAATAAGCTGGGTAATTAATTTAAAAAGGTGTAAAAAGTGAAAATAGCATCAAAAGTAAATCTAATCAAAACGGGCAGTAAGACTAATAGGGCAAAAAATGTCAAATATGGCTAAAAGGCGCAATAGAGCAAATATTATAAAAAGGGCAAAAAGTAAATCAAATAAAAAGCATAAAAAGATAAAAGAAATAGAAAGGGTATTAAAGTTAAAAGGGTAAAAGAAATAAAAAAGATCAAACTAGAAAAAAGGACAATAAAGAGAGAATAAATGGATAAAAAGGTTAACAGATGGCTAAACATGGTAGTAAATGTGGTGAAAATAAAATTCTAAAATAATTTTTAATGAATCTAATTACATTATTTTTTTGCAATTTTTACCCTCTTTAACCTAAAATAATACACTTTTTATTCATTTTAATTACCCTTTTCACCCTTGTTTATTTTTAACTTTAAATATGAAAATATTTTTCCTGGGCAACGCCAGGCACTTCAACGTAATTAAATAATATAATAAGAAATTAGGACACCCTAAACAGATGATTTAACACATTAGGCCTACATGGTTTTTTATAAAACTATGTTGAAGGCTACTAGATTCTATTAAAGCATTATATACCTAATTTGAGAAAAACAGGAATTTACTTAAACCTTTTTGTATGTTCCGGGGGAGGGGGTAGAATGGGAGAGGTGGGGGGGGTGTTTCCAATGGCAGTACATAGTAAATTAAGACTATTATATAGATGGAAAAATACATTCATAATTCAACTAAAAAGTGGCATTTTGTTAAGGATTATAAATTTTACTGTACTGGATGAATTTCACTCATTAGTGAATAATAATGTGCTGTAGTTTGTATCTAATGCCTATACCTATAGATTATTAAATTTATTCTTTTAGTTCTCTTAAATAAACAGATATGATCATTTAGAGAATTATTTTGCAGTTTGAAGACAAATGTGCACTTACCTGCTAGTAGGCCTTACTGATTCATTTTTAGTTTTTACCGTTTTGACCACCAAATATTACTAGTTTCACTTAAGTACGGGTACTTGAAAATACCATACTTACTAGTATTCAAACTATTATTTACTTCTAAAAACCTTATTCAACTCGTTTTGATCAATTATTATCATCAAGTTATAATTGATTCTAATAAAAAGATTAATTTTAGTTGTCAAATAATTCCTATTTCATTATTCTTATATGTTAATTCCTTGTTACAGGTAATGCTAGCTCCTTTTGGTTGACAATAAGTATCCTTGATTTATTTATTTCACATTAGAGTTTGTTTTTTGTTTTTTTGGGGGCACTGTGTCTAACTGCCTGTTTAGGGTATCTGCATGTTTACACTATTGGGTTAGGGACGAAAGTAGGGTTTTATAGGAAATTTATTCTTTAGAAAGAGAGGAAGAAACCATTTAGGAAAAAAAAACACTTTCAATTCACTTGACCAGGATCCAAATCTCAATCTCCCAATCATCAGCAATCCATTATATTGGGATTGATAACCAATGAAATAGGTTTCTGCTGGTTTCTTGAGGAACTTATCATCATGGTTTTATATTATTTGTTATTATGTTCAACACAATAATTCCTATTAAATACTATTGCTGGTAGCTTAAAGGTATTTTGGCATTTTGTTCTTGTTCATAATATTCATTGCTCTAAACATTTTGTTTTTACAGTACTGGTAGCAATAATTACCTTTGGTTTGTTCTTTGAGTTAAGCATGAGTGGGCAGCAATATCAGTCAGGGTGGGAAAGTAATCGTGAAAAAGGATAGTTGAGAACCACGTAAATATATCATAAAAATTAATAGGTAGATAGAGCAAAACAAAGTTAAGATCAATGTGGAGAAAACCATTTATAAAGATTCCTGAAGGGAACGATGGTAGAGAATGAATTTACACTCCAGATAGAAATGTGAATAAGATGAAAACTATGCCTGCGGCCGCATGGTCTGACGCGCTACTCTTGTGTTAGAATAGACTGCTGGTTGGATGCAATGAGGCTGGTTTTTCCAAAATGGTTTTCCACCTTTCTCTATGCAAATTCGAGTGCACTTCCTTTAAATTAAACATTCCTAATTTGTAACACATTAGTGTAATTAGTAGATAACATAGGTGTATGACCCGAATAATTAGTAAGACACTGTGCTAAAAAACAAAAGGAAGTTGACATTTTTAATAAGAAAGTAAAGGGCTTTCATTATAAAGGGGGTAAAAAATGTGAAGAATACTAGACAGTTTGAGTTTGAATTTAAAGTAAGCCAGTAACGAACAATCTGGAGTAAAATAGGATAAGTTAAAGAAATAGGATACACCTCATTGGTCAAGCCTATTTTTAAGTATGGTACGTACTATCAAAGGTAAATTTTCCTTGTGTAGAAGAAAGTTGCTAACAAACATTAGGAACGGCAAGGAAAGCAGGTAGACAAGAGAAAGTACTTCCGATATAGAAGGTGCGAGGCAGGTGACAAGTAAGGTTCTGGTTGAAATATGGACAAGGGTTAAGTAAGAGCACAGAGCGAATGGACGATGAGAAAGATTGTGTCACTTGTATAGGGCGGCCATGTGCTTAAGATAAATTTAATATGAGGGGATTAGGCAGAAGGTTGAGGTTTACTTTATTTGCTAGTATAAAGGATTCAATGGAGATGAGGAGGTTATATTAGAGAACTGTTTCTCATACTATGATAAAGCTCAATTTTCATTATATGTAAGCTAGAGAGTTATTTGAGCTGCTGTCACATAATAATATAATAATAATAATAATAATAATAATAATAAATCATGTTAGCTGAATTTATCACTTTTGATAGATATTCTCAATTATAAGATAACACTAATAATCTAGTAAAATGTTATCAATGTTGACCCCAAAACAAATGATTTGTATTTTCTAAAAAGTTCTTCTTATAAAAATTGGATTATAAATGTAGCCCCAGGGGAATTCAAAAGATTTTGGAGGCTACATGACATACCATTGAATTTGATTAATCATAACACAATTTTCTATAACATTAAATTAATGCAGAATGTGATATAATGAAATTGACTTTACTTCTATCATGACATTGTTCACTTTACTACTAAAGCGTTATTCAACTTTAGAATAGATAGTTATACTTTACAATACAGCAGATATATAAAAAAAAATCATGAATAACTGGTATCAGTTGATTGGACCTGTCCCAAAAGGGACAGAAAAGGAAAGTTTGATAAACACTGGGAGAAAAAGAAACAAGAGTTTTTTTTTAACATTGTGTGTTACTACCTGTTCAGGTTATGCTCATTACTCATATGCACTAACTACACTGATGAGCTAGGGATAAGAGGAAGTATACCTGCATTTGCATGGAGAGAGTGGAAAACCATATTAAGAAAACCACCCTCAGTACACTCGACCAAGATTCAAACTCTGACCTTCCCTGTCATTGGCAATCTAGTCTATTGTAAGAGTGACGCCTTATACCATGCGGCCACCAAAGTAGGGTAGTGTTGGTTCATGAATGAAAAAGATCTGAGTTGGAATAATCCAGGGATGTTCCAAGAAATCAGTCACAAAAGTGAGGAATTCTCTAACACATGCTCAGTCTCGAATATTTTAAATCTTATCTTAAAAGATTACATTACACTTAGAAATAATCACACAACTTCAAATAACAATGTTATCACTGTGATTTTCATAACATGTCTTACAGCTACAACTTCTGAATATTTTTTTTAACACATTTATTTTAATAGATAAGATCATCTTACATAACTTTTTACAAAACTTTCTCTTTCAACAAGTATTTTTCGGTTGGAGACTTTAAAATTTGTTAATGAAAGTGTAATAAGACTAAAGAACCTTTACCTAACAATATGTTTTCACATTAAAATTAGTATATAATCAACATAAGCCTTTAATCATGCTTCAATGCTTTTATTATTTGATATTAAATACCCTATGTTAATTCTTCATAAAATCGGTTAAGGTACTTTTTTTTATTTTGACTACATTTCTAAAAATTGAAAACAATATGGAAATGTTTTTTTATTTGAACCACAAATTTCACAACATTGTCCGAAAATTACTCCTGTTCGGTTAATTATAGTTCTTGTTTGATTTAAATTTTGAAAATAAAATTAGGCATTCTGCTAGTATTTAATTAATAATGCATTAATATGTTTTTGTATTTTAATCTATATACATAATGGCATATATCATTGGTCTAGTCAAAACAATATTATAAAAGATAAATGTGATATATTTTGGTAAAATCTACCAATATACATGATAAAAACTTTCTTTATTACTACTCAAATACCTTCAACCCTAGAGAAAATTAAAAAATGCAAACTCAATAGATTTAATTTGAATGAATTTACTATATATTTTGTGAATTTTAATTGACATGACCAACCCTTTCAAGATATGGAAGAAATCATAATTATATTATAATGACATTAACATAGAACAGAAATATTTTATCAATGTTTAAGGGTGTGGGTAGTATTAAATGTGGAGTGGTTTAGACCAGGCCAGTCAACCTAATCTGTTTCGCAGACAATTTCGCTTATCTTTTGCTGCATAAAGGTTTTTTTAATGTGATTGTCTTGCCCCTGCAGCTCCTTGTTGAGTTGGGTTTTTTTTTCCGGTTATATCTACCAAAAATAACTTAGGTTTGAACACCACTCATCATTTAATTCAGAAACTGGTACTCTAGCCTCGTTTATAAAAATTTCAACTTCTTCCTATACTTAAAAATTGTTTTAAACATTTTTTGTGACTCATCCATTTTACATGAGTGAAATATACAATATCACCCTATTGGATTAATATTTCAATAAGGAATTCCATGAAATCACAATGCTGAAGCATATGCAATCAAATGTATTTTACTGTTTTTATAATTACATCCATGAAATGTTTAATAGACAAGAGATGGTCACATGCATTTTGCTGGTGTATCAAACAGCGTATGACAAACACATCAATAGTTTTAATGATTCTCACCTCCAACTCGTTCATAAAAACTTTACAGCTTATTTATTTTTACTTATCATAGCTGACACTCCATCAGAAAAATGCCTCTAAATGCAAATTGTAGTCGAACAAACACTTTTAAGTGTAAGAAAATTCTCTCCCATAGTGGTGTTTTTCAAGCTTAAAAGGATTAGCATTACCTATATTACTTGGAAGGAATCGTTAACTCTGCAAAAAGATACTGCAAGTTGAGCTGTGTTTGGATTATCCATACTTTCATTGAACACTAAAGAATAAGCTTTGAATTCTTGAATCCAATCTTGTAAAGTAACCAATATTTCAGCTGACATATAATTAATATGATGACATGTTGTTTGACATGACAGGTTTATGTTTGAAAATATTTTACTTTTATCAAGTAAAACCCATTTTATAAATGCTTCCAAATCCTTTTTCACCAATTCCCATCCAAAAATGGCTTAATTTTTTTCCCCATTAAAAGTGACATAATTGAACATCAGTTGATTGTTGTAACAATGCACTTGAGATGGATTTCTGAACCTTTAATTCAGATTCAAGTGCAGCCAACTTCCAATTAAAAAAATTCTTTGTTGAATTTCACATAATCACCATGTTTCATTTCATGATGTCTTTCAACATTGTATTCCTTAAATATAGCAACTGTCTCTCTGCAAATCAAACATGTTAATTTGGAGTTGTGTACTATGAAGAAGTAATTGCCTTCCCAATGGTCAATGAACTGTCTGTTTTTTTTCTCTAACTTTAAAAACAAATTTATTCTGAAGGGTAAAATATAAATTTATCAACATAAAATATATGTTTAGTGAAATCAAATTGCATCTGCATTACATACTTATTAGATTATACTTTAAACAAATCTTTTACCTTGATGCCTCCTGTTCTTCCTTCTTGGGTTTCATGGACGTAACATGGTTTGAAGAAGAAAAGGGTGGTGTGGGTTCAGGGAAGTACAGATTGTCTAATATTATATTGTTCATGTTTATCGTGCCTAGTGCTGCAAGTGAATGATTTCACACTGATGCAGTCGGTAGTATAAAAATAATCTGGGGGGGCCGTAAAGAATAATTTGGCGGGCCTGCATGTCACGAGTTGGCCAGGTCAGGGCCTGGGTAAGCATTTTCGTATGTGGGGTCAGGCTTTAAATTTTTTATCCAAATAATTTTAGTGGTATAAAACACACTTAACTATCATGTTTAATAGGTACATAAAATTATGCGTAGTTAAAATAAATTTGTCAGAGTGAATAAAAGTTCTACAAAAACACTTGAATAATGCGAATCAAAACCCCATTAGAGTAGCCCTGACCACACGTGTGATGTAAAACTGACAATGCGCATGAGCTAAATTGACCAAGAACACACGATATAGATCTTTTAATGTTCTATTATTTCATTGGCCAAAATATTCCGCAACATTTCAGATTATGCATATTTTTCTTCCAAAGGCATCCACCTTTCTTTTCATTCCCCTGCCATTTGAATGCTTTAAAAGCAGGTTTGAGTTGGTTTAATGGCCTCTTTCTAGTCCTTGTGGTGAGGAAAAGCCCACAGTCACGATTTGACAAATACAAAGCTCAAAGATGTTGTCAAAATTATAAAATATATTATGTTTGCAATTTAAAAGATATATGTGGAGGCCTTTTACAAAAGCGTCAGAAGTCTGTTCTGGAGTAGAGATGTGCCGCAGAAGTCCAAAGGAGTAATGAAAGAATGGAATAGGAGCCGGATACAGGCATGTGAGATGAAATTTTTGAGTAGTAGGTTGGGAGTGAAAAGGATGGACAGGGTGAGAGAGTGAAGGAGGAACCCCTGGAGGATAGGATAGAGAAGGTGAGATTGAGGAGGTATGAACATGTGAAGAGGATGCTCGAAATGAAGGTGATGGGCAGGAGGCAAGAGGAAGCCTCACGGACAGGTGGATAAATGGAGAGGAGTGGATTGAACCGGCATGTAGGAATAAAAGTGGTGGGAGGATAGAAGTATATGGAGAGGCTTATGTTTGAGACTGACTCTACCAGTGTCAAGAAATTTTGCATGATAATGATGTAAACATAATTTAAGGTTTTATTTCACTTAAAGTAGGCAATCAGTGTTTTCAATGCTTTTTGGACTGACCGCACCATGTTTTAGATATCTATTGAGATTGATTGGTTTATATCCCAGAGCGATCAAAGTTCCATTTAGTTTTCAAATGGTGCATAAACAGGTGGGGTATGTATGATTCATAGTAGTTTTAGATGCAAGCATACTCTATAGTGTTAGCCAGATGGGAATCCACAAATTGTTGCAAATGCTTTCTCATAGTAATGGCTGAGGATTACAGGGGTGGGAGATGTTGAAGCCAGTGGGGAGGTTTGGCCTGTTATATTGTTCTCACGCGTTTAATACCACTAATAACATGGTATTCAAGAGATATGTATAAATCTCAAAAAAAAAAAAGCATCTCAAATACATTACAAAGACCTTGACTTGATATACAAAATTTTAAGCAATTGTTAAAAGGCATTATATAAACTTTTGAAGTTGAGAGAATAATAAAATTTAAATTAAATGACAAAATTGTACTAAAAAAAGAATTATCTTTGTAAATGATAAACATTTTGGTATCTGTCAGCGGCACCAGCCCTTAATATATTTTTAAATTCAATTTTAAATATTTTCCCTTTAACTAAAATTGTACATTTTTAAAGCATCAAATTTGGATTCAACAGAAAATTTAAGATTCGGATTAAATAATTATAGGATTTGATCCGTCTCTACTAAAAGAACCATTCAAACATGTACTCTTAAAATAATGCATTCAATGACAACATTTTACTTAATTTGTTTTGAAGGATTCCACAGCCAGAATTTTGAGTTAAAACTAATATTTTACAAGCTAGAGCTGTGTTAGAGAAATATACACCTATAATGTTTCCATTCAAACTAAGCAGAGCTAACTGATGGAATTACCGTTTAAGTCTATAAAATGACCTAAAATTCTTGTCCCACAACTTGTATCACCCTTCACCCAAAATAATGGCCAAATTGTTAAAAAAAAAATTAACTCTCTTGATTAATTGTATGCGACGCAGGCAAATCACATTACAGAAGAATGCAGTTACTTCAGGAAAAGGGTATACCTAACCAGGCAGAGGTGAGGAACCAACTGGGGTCTCCTCTTGCGGAGATATTCTTCAGCAGCCTTACAGAAGAAGAGAAAGTTCTGATGGGTTTGAGCCCAAGATTAAATAGCCCTGAGGATCCACTGTGGGTGGACCCTAGTGAAGTCTTGATGGGAAATCTAGTCAAGTCCCCACCAATCACTAGCAGACATATCCAGGCCCTCACACATGTAGGAATTATGGGTAAGACACATTAATTATTGTTAGAAGAGAAAAAAATAACCATTAAACCATATATTTAAGTACTGTGATTATTTTATTACATTGCGGTAGGCCTACCTAAGGTAGGTGAAAAGTGAAGCAAGTCAAGATGTATATATATATGGTTTTTTTAACAAAACAAATGGTACAGAACTCTGCACGGACTTTCTCGCTCTATTGTTTGAAAATGGAGATTTTTACTCATAAACCCGCCTCAATTGCGTAGTTGGCTAACGCGCTTGTCATGTTGAGCTCGACTGCTGAGGACGGGAAGATCAAGGTTCGAATCTTGGTTGGGTGAACTGGGGTGGTTTTTCCTAAATGGTTTTCCACTCTCCCTCCATGCAAATCCGGGTTCACTTTCTCTAATTCAACCTTCCCAATTCCTAAATCCATTAATGTAATTAGTACTTAAAGTGTATAACCTGAACGGGTAGTGATACGCGGTGCTAAATATTATTATTTACTCATAACTCGTAATATATGTATAACGAAATAATATACACTAGCAAACCCAAGTATAAATTGCACTATACTTATGTAAAACTTCTAGTTAAAATTTTCGACATTTTATTAGGTGTTGCAAATCTTCATGCCATTGCATTGCTATTAAATTCCTCATGTATAAATTTTGACCAATAAAAAATGTAGATATTGATTATTGAGTCTAAAGTGGATATAGATCATTGTTTACAAACATTTCTCCTAGGAAGTTTAAGGAAAAACAATATAAACTTTTAGAAACTTACTTATATTTAATTACTCTATGGCATTGAAGAATTATTGAGTTAAAACTTAAGTCGTATCTCTTTAAACTAAAGCCCACAAAATTGTATTAATATATTTGCCAAAATCTCGAAAACTGTTAGATTTATAAAAATATATTTCACATGAAAGTTTTTTATTTTTGATAGTACTACAATTTTGCAATGATAAGTTATTTAGTATATCAAATAGTTGCAGAGATACGGAAGTTCTGCTTCTGTAAAGTACCCTAAAATTCATTTTCATAGTAAATTGAAAATAGCCCATTTATTTATAATCTTAACACCTAAAAACAAATTTTAATCAAAATTGTTAGTCGATTTGGAGAAAACTGTTTTTTTTTTCTCTTTTTGCCCTTTCTTAAACTACTCTTAATCTTAAGTTTAATCAGACACACAGGCAGACGTCATTGCAAAGACCACTTTTTAGGGTTTGTGGGGGTCTTGAGACGTCGACATCCATCAACATTTCAGGTTAGATTTTCTTTTGCAGTCGCAATACTTTTACCTTTTGTATTCGAAAGTTAAATATATATATATTAACGTATAGCTTGAAAGTTATTGGTTTTATAAAAATATGCTTCTTATAAAATTTTTTGTTATAAAGAGACCTGCATATTACTAACGATAAGTAATTTTATATCTCAAATAGTTTAGGAGCTATTATAAAAAAAGATAATTTACACACCAGACCGGAGCCCTTAAAGGCATTTTGCCAAAATATTGAGAGAAGCCATTTTGTTTGGAATATTTATATATGTTTAGAAATGAAATTTAATCAAAATTGTTAAAGCCGATTTTGAGAAAATCGACTTTTTCTCTTTTTGCCCTTCAGTAAACTACCCTTAATTTTAGGGTTAGATATCCAATTCCAAAAACCCCTCGGGGCAACCCTACGAAAACCCTAGATACCATGTTTTAGCCCGATCGGTAAAATAGTTTAGGCTCGAATTGGAGGGACAGACAGACAGACAGACAGAAAGTCAAAAACCACTTTTTTGGATTCGAGGAGTCATGAAACATCAGTCAAGATTCATCAAAATCTTTAGTTCGATTTTTTTGACGATCACTATACTTTCTCTAGCTGTAAGATAGCGAGAAAGTAAAAACAAAACATTTTGGACAAAAGAATAAAATATTGCTTCAATATATATATATATATATATATATATATATATATATAATATATATATATATATATATATATATATATGACATATTATCTTATAAATATTATATATATATATATATATATATAATATATAATATATATATATATATATATATATATATATATATATAATATATATATATATATATATATAATATAAGAGAGAGAGAGAGAGAGAGTTTATGTTTAAACACATATTGATTATCTAATTTTTTCATGAGTATATTGTAATTTGACCAAGAGCCGTTCTCTTTGTTTGATAAGTTTTAAATAAAATTACCCCCTTTCCATGACAAATATTCAAGAACAGTTTGATTATTATGTGTGAAAAATTAAACTAAATATATATATATTTAGGCAATATTATGTTTATTTTGATCAATTTTTTTTTAAAATATAAAACTTGAATTTCATTTTATTTATCGAATTATTTACTGTGCACTTTCTGAACCAACATTATATCACAAAAATGTATATGAGTGAGAGTGAAAGGGCCCACCAATTTTGCCGGGAAAGGTGTTCTCACATATCTTACAGGGTTCTTTTACATGCAACAACCAACATAGGATTGACGGCTTTATTTCCCCCCTGAACGAAGTTGTCCTATGGATTTTTATCGCTCAATAAAAATCTGTCGACCCCGGCTAGGGTTGAACCCACAAACATCAGATCTTGAGGTGAGAACTTTGCCCCTAGACTGAGGTTGATGTAAAAATTAATACTCAACATGCGTTTCCATCCACCCCGCATTAACATTCAAATCAAATTGTCACCGATTTATTCTGAATCACATTTACAAATTGAGTTGTTTAAAATTCTCGAAAAGATACAAAATCACATTTCATTACAGAGATCGGCGAACAATCCATTGTAAACTACGAACAAGAGATGGCGAGAGCAAAAGAAGAAGCCAATGCTGAAGCAGTGGAGCGAACAAAGTTTGACGGCATGCTGGAGTGTAGAGAGGCCATTAAGTGTTCTTTACAAGAGGAGAAAGCAGCCACAGAAACTATTAAAGAACAAATGTTGGCAGGGTTTACAAAAGAAATAGAGGTGCTAACAATTTGTGTGTTTTTCGATGATACTTTATTTGACTGATTATTTTTGAAACCAAATTATACTAATGGCTTAGTCTAATGTAGTAAGGATGAAAAACCCTGTAAATCCGGTCGAGATTTAATCCAGGGCCTCCCAAAGCCATTGTTGAGAAGACTGGTGATGTGCTAACATTAACAACTCCTAATTGCATTTTTAAGATCTACATTTATAGTGTTGTCCATTTATAAATAATTATATACAAACTGCATCGGTAGCTGTATAGTTTCAGACATAACTATTACTAGGCCCATATTTAGGCCTGTGCAACATGTACAGCTGCACAGGGTGGCAAAATAATATTGGAATAAGAAAACTATAGCAAACTTTAATATAAATAGTAAACAAATTTATAGCATTTAGTGTCAGTTGTAAAAAAAAAAGAGCGAACTGTTAACCCTTTCTCATCATTCGTTATTAAAAAGCTATGATTTTACGTCCAGGCAAGAGATGACAGCACAGCACCCAGAAGTTGACTGAAGCGCTGCATATGATCTAAGCTCATATTCTCACTTCTTCCATGATGTACTCTGTTTACATGTTTACAGTGACCACTAAGATTATTTGATGTGTTAGATAAATGTGAACTATTTTTAAAATCATAATTTTTCAGTATTTTAATACATCTCTTCTTCAGACTTTTTTATTTATTGGACTTGAGTATGCATTTTAAAATAATTGTTGTACAAGAATATTTTTACAAACTTTTTAATTTCTCAGTTTTTATGGTTTATTCAATTATGTCACAAGATTTCAATGAAATTGAAAATTAATGAGCATATTGTTTAAGTTTAAACAACCATATATCATACATGCCAATCAATGCTGTGAGTGGGTGAGAAGTGATGGTGGTGTTTAAGGGTGGGGAAGTGTAAAATAAATGACTGCACAAGAGCATAACATATCCTAAATATGGGGGGTGACTTACAAAAGACTGGTTGCTGGTTATGTAGAGTTTAGAATCTCAGTCGTATGTACTGGGTTTGGTTTTCCACACACGACACATTACTGTATTTTTCCATTCCTTCTCCATGCTAGTGCAGGTGAAGTTCTTGTAACCTATCTTTCTCATCCTTATTCCTTAGATTCAGTCGTTATAAACTATGTTCAAACGTAAGGATTCTATTAAGTATTAAAAAAGAACAAGAGTATTTAAAGGTATGTGGAAAATGATATTCAACATATAGCAAAGCTGGCTTTCCAAGGAAAATCTTTCAAAATTTTGAATTAGGATTTGATTTAGAGCTCTATTACTGCTTCTTTGTGGTTCAGCCCCACCATAATTATAGGAAAGACAGAACAACCAAACCCCAGGCCATTAATTTAACATGTAACTAAAAGTATTATTATTATTATTAGCACCGTGTCTTACTACCCATTCGGGTTATACGCACTTACGCTAATGTGTAATGGTAGGGTGATTGTGAGATAAAATGGAGGACCTACAGTTTAACGTGGAATCCGGACCACGGTGGCGGCCTGGCATTCCCCACATTCACAAGATGTCTTGTCAAGGGGTGAAGGAAGGGTTTGGTAATCAGATAAATCTGTGCCGGGACCGAGGATTGAACCCCGGACCCAGCACAGAAGTCCGACACCTTACCCTAGACCACCAGGTCACCTGTAACTAAAAGGACAAATGTTATAATGTATGTCTTACTGTATAAATCCAAAGACTGGTAAATCTTAGAAAGCATAAATAATAGCTTTGGCTATTTGATTCATTAATATGCAATCCCGTACGATTACAATAATTATACAAATGGCAGCAATAAGCCAACTACCGAATCTAAGGTGGCTGCATTATCTGATAGCTCGTGATCTTAATAAAATCACACATTTGTAGCCGATGATTTCCACATGTTCATCATAGATTCTGTCTTAAAATGTGAGTGAAGATTGACCCTGAGCATGGGACAAATCCTGGATAGCTCAGTGGTAAGAGCATTAGTGTACTAAGCCAAAGGTCCCGGCTTTCGATTCTCAATATATATAATATATATTTTTTTTTCATTCTTTGTTAATAGTTCCTTCCAATATTTGGATTTGGTATCTGTAAAGTTAGTGGATTAAACCCATTTCTAATTTAAACTTGTCACCCTCATAGCGAAGGTATTTATTTTGTAGGAAGTGATTAAAACTACAAAGCAGGAAATGGAAGTAATATGATGAGACAAATCCAGAAAGAGCGAGAGGAGGTGGCACTGTTCATGGAAGACAAGATGATGTTAGCTGTAGAAAACACGACAAAGGACGTTACGTCAACACTGAAAACTGAAGCAGCAAAAAAGATGGAAAACCTTCACAAAGAGTTTAATATTTATAGGCAGTGAGTACATCATCCAAGGGCACACTTAGTGTTTGGATAGTAATCACAAACCAGACATATATACTTTATTTATTCTGAAAAGTCGCAAGCTTGCCCTGCATTAACATTCCTCATCTATAACACATTATTATTACTATGAATTCTGTATTACGATAGGTCTGTTCCCTCATACAGTTAGAATAAAGTGTAAAGTTCATCCTCCCTAATTAATGGGTGAAACTGAAGAAGTTATTGCGTTTAAACTTTAAAATAGCTCGCCTCAAAAATTTAAGCATCTTGAGTTAGATAGTTTTACCTTTGGACTCTCCATATAGCGTTGCTCTTTTGCGGGAATGCAGGTTCAATATAAATTTCCTTATAGTTTGTTGCGTCTCAACCTAATGTAAATTTAAATTAACTGTAATTTCCCTGGTACTGTTATATTTTATTTTTAATAGACACGTGATCATTTTATTACTAGCGATACGTAAAAACAAAGGCTAAAATGTTATACCATATTTTATTTTTAATTAAGATTATGACTTATTCTGACTATATAATATTTGAAGTTGTAGTAATTGTAATAATAATCTTGGGACTGTGTCACATAACCAATACACACATCTTCACTCTACCAGTCTTTTCTTCCCAGTGTCCTTCTTTACCTCAGCGCTCGACTATCTCCAAAAACTCCGCTACCTGGAATTATACTTACAGACCTTTTTGGAGCTATCAACACATTCTTCAGATCCCACTATCCGTGCACAATGGCCATCTGTCCCCAACCACCTAAAGTCGCCAAACCCCTGTGCTCCTCTTACAAACAATAAATTATAGCCACACATATACAAACTTAAAAAACTAGATGAACAATTATAAATATCTAATGTATAGATAATACGAACATCTTTATTAAATTATAAATAGACAACCCAACACCTTAATAATATAAAATTGACTACTTCAAGTTTATTTGTCATTTACGGTCATATGAACTATTTCCATTTAACTTTGGAATATCAAAGTTTTATTGGATATTTCTTGATCCTTTCTCAATTAGAACAAATCCCACACCTTTAAGCAAGGTCTGTCAGTGAGTCACTGTCCATGCTTATTTCACTCTGATGTTGATTAATACTCTTTTTTCTTAACTTAGTAAGATGTTGATGCCAATTGTACTATGTGATGAAAACTTACAGAATGCAGAAACATGAAACTGAACAGTTGTTAAAGAATGCTGAGGAAAAATATCAAGAGAAACTAGAGACCGTGAAGAGGGAAAAGTTGGGCGAGGACTTAAGTGAAAACTTGCACATCACAATGTCAGAGAAAGAGAAATTCAGTAAAGAAAAACAAATACTAAAAACTGAGTTTGAGCAGAAAGCTCCCAACTACAAACAAATGTTCAAGAACAGAAGCTCAAGATACTTAAACTTGAGGAAGACTCGCAAAGGAAATCTACCGAAATATCGTCTTGGCAGAGAAAGATAAAAGTGATCCTAGAGGAGTTTCAGAAGTTTATCAACTACGTGCATAATGCCGTAGAAGGAAATGCAGATTATATGCTCTCTGAAGAAAAGATACTCAACAAGGAACTGGCTCAAATGTCAGAGCCGCCTCATGTATTTGGAATTGGTAGTGAACCTGTTGCTGTCACAACAACACCAGAAACCACCAGTGTTGGAATAGAGACAGAGATGCTAGGCGTTGATAAAATGGTCTGGACTGATTTTTCAAAAGACTTCAATGAATATGCTATTCACTCCATTCAATCAGATTTTATCGCAAAGCCCTCTGATGAAATAGGGGAAGCAAAAGACTTGCCACTAGTTAATTCATCAGAGATCGAAGAATATTTTAAAATGTCAGAGCCAAGGGAAGAAATCATAGAAGAAAAAGAAGAACCTGAGGAAACTGAAACAAAGACTTTTTACACAGTGGAAATACTTGAAGATCTTAGGGAGGATCAGACACCTAAGAAAGGAGAGAGAATGGAAAGAATTAGACATAAAATGGAAGAAACAGAGAAGAAAATTAAAGACTCACAAGTACTTGTTCCCCATAATCTAGATGCTCTTGTGGTGAGAGATACTATGATGGATATTTTAAGAGATGATGATGATGATGATAGGTTCATTGATAAAATCAGATCTGAACCAGAAAAACAAACTTCAGGGAAAGATTTCCAATCCCTCTTTTGTGAGCGAGCAAATAAGGGTATTCATTTCTTTAATTATGAGTATGGACAAGAAACAAGGAAATATTCCCACACAAAAGGAGATTTTTCATCAGTGTTTGAAGAAAGAGCAAAGAAACAAATTCTTTACCCTGGAAATGAAAAGGATTTTCCTGCTCTCTATGAGAAAAAGGCAGAGAAGAGCATAGAAGGGATGTTTAAAATGCACGAATATCCAGAGGATACAGATGAGGATTTCGAGAGGAACACAAAGGCTCGAGTGAGAAATGTCTTACATATTATGCGGGAGCACCCCAGTTTGGTTCATTTGGTTGTTCCTGAGAGTGGATCAGATACAAGAAGTACTGTTAAGATTGATAATCTTTCATGGGGTAAACATATATTTTAGGATCAACATTTACACCTATACACAAAATTTATTCAATCATGAATTTGCTAATTATTTACTCCAGATACTTAATGAGTTTGATAAAAATTAACTTTCTTTTAGTAAATAATTTCTTAGTGTAATTGAAAGTTTGCTTGAATAATTTTTTTTAAAGAGTGTTAAATGAGATATAAAAATTTAGAGCTTTTTTGAAACATAAGACAAAAAAAATATTTCTTGTACTCTATTAAAAGATGGCCAACAATACAGTACTAAATGAAGTGACCAATTTAAAGATACAGCAACAAAAAATGTACACCCAACAAGAACAATATCTGTGCAGCTATTATGTTTATTTCCAGACGCCACTTTGTATCAATAAAGACGATCATAAGCTTTCACAAGGAGTTGAATAAGGATCACTGTTTAGGTCTTAAACCCCTGTTAGACAGTCAAATTTTTCATCAAATCACTTTTAGGAATAATTGAACAATAAGTCTCTAACAGAAATTAACTGGTGTTTGGTTTAGTTTTCATCAAAGTATTTCTGTAGAGAGCATGTTTTAAATATTATTTAATAGTAAATGTTCTTGGATGGTTTCGACCAATCACAAAATAACTGTGAGATAATCAAAACCCCATAGTGAGAACCAAATAATGCTGACACTTTAAGATAGCTATAAGACCATTACTTCTCTCTTCCACATAAATGGGATAAGGTAGGTAAGTGTTTGATTGTTCAACACTATAGCTAAGTTGGTAGCGTGTCTGCCTTCTGAGCTAAGGGTCTAGGATTCAATTTCCGGCATGGCCGAAAATTTTTCATTGATGAAAATATGGGTTTACCCTTTCACATTGATAAATTAACGGCCGGGGGCCAGATGTTGTGCCTGCCCTAGTCTTAAGTTAGATTATAAGGCATCTGAGGTTATGACAGGTCTAGCCAGCCGGTAGTGGAAAACATGACTTGAATAAAAAAACTGACCCAGACCATAGGCTGGAAACAGTAATGGATGTAAAGTAAAAGGTAAGGGTTTGTTATGGAATTTTTTTTATTATTATTAGGTGTTCTGTCTTATGACAGGTCCATTCCTTTTGTCAGTTAACTTAGACTGACAATGCACCCTGTTCTCTGCTTCTTCCTTCAGCTCCCAGAATTTTCTTCTTTCCTTCAAGTCATCCAATAATTGAATCCAATTTCTTCATTGGCTACTCTTTCCCTCAACATAACCACTGGTTATTAAGGCTATGGTTTCAATTTGGAATGGAAGGGAATCTGAGATAAACTTAATATTTTTACGGTTTATTTATGTATATATATAAAAAAAAATTGTTTTAATAAATACAAATATTGCTTCAATAGATATACTTAGTTTAATTTTCTAAACATTTTAATTTTAACTATTCTTGAATATTTTTAATGGGCATAGTGTCATTTCAAAATGACAGTTTCTCTTTATTTAAAAAGTTTCTGACTGAATTCTGAGATGGTCAGAACAGATCTTCAAGAGCTGATGAAGATAATATACCTACAAACTTATTCTAAATGTATCTACTGGAGCAATATTTTATGTATTTTGTTGAATAAATTTGTATTATAAAAACAAGAAAAATATGAACCTGTGCGATATAAAGACTCAAGTTAAAGCAATTGTGTTTGGGTTTTTTCACGCGAATTGAATGTCAGGCTTATCTAGTCTGGTTATCCAGTGACATGGGGGTCAGGTGAGTTAGGGGTGGTTTATCCTATATAGTTTCTCACTATAACTCCATGGAGATAAATTTAGTCAAGGCCATACCTTACTCACTCATATCAATCGGTATAGTTAAAATGTTAATAGCCCGAACATGCATTAAGATGTGGTGGGGGGAGGAGGGGTGAATAAGGAACTCAAACATTTGAAGACCCCCTCTTCCACACCCCACACAAAAATCTAAGCATCTATAAAATTAAGGCATTTACTGAGAAATTAATTGCACAAAGTATTTTGAAATATAAAATCGTGACGTCACTAAAACACACTTATTCCACCAAAATAGTTTCTGGAACGACTTTAGCCACTTTTCTTGGTTCTTTGACGAATGTCTTTGGGCACTGCATTTCAGTCCAACTGATAGGAACCATTGACACTCCTAAAAAAAACCAGATAAAATACAAAAATAGAATTTAAAGTAGGAATCAAAACCAAACAGGAATGGACTGTTTTACAAAATAAGCCAAGGATAATATGATGGTAAAATAAAGATTTGGGTACCTTTTGGGAATATGATACTTACCTTACAAATTAAAAGTGAGCATTATGAACTACAACCAAATAATTTTTCAAGAAATTAGTAGTAGTTGTAGTAATATATTTGACTCAAACTTTTTTTATATAAAATGGTGGAGAATAGATTGTCTATATTTTATCGAGTAATGTATGTGTATATATAACATGTGAATATTAGACTATTACACATGGTATGTATTGGTTTAAAATTAGAAGGGTACAATTAACTAAGTAATACTAATAATATATGTTGTTGGAACTAAAAACTAACAAGAAACAAAAACATATTTATATCCTGACATTGTTAACTCTGTATACTACAGTCAGATGCTGCATTCAGTCAGCTGGTGGCTCAACGTATTTCCCCTTACCTCCTATTTACTTTGTCATAAAGAGAAAGCATTGTAATCGTGAACATTTTCAACCAAGAAGTATTATGGCTCTTGAGATTTTATGAATCCCCGTTTGCCCCCAACTAAAAAAATTGGGTCTTACTGATTGTCTGTACTTGGGGTTAGAGCCGTAGCAGTTTTATTGATTTTGTTCAAACATGATATTTTAATGTTAAATGGTCATGCTTCGAGGCCAAATTGTGATGTTGATTCTAGTTCTAAAATTAAGGAACGTTCACTGATAACTGAATTTTGAGAATTTGAAGTGTTTTTTTAATGATCTAAATTATTTTATTTCAAATTATATCTGGAAATGGTTTTTAACTAATAAAAGAGTATTTACAGTCAATAAACATAGTTACCTTAATTTGAATATGTGCAACACCTGCTTTGGTGGCTGCATGGTCTAAGGCGCTACTATCGCAATAGATTAGAATGCTGAATAAGAGCATATCTGGGTTCGATCCCGGTTGGGTGTATCGAGTTTTTTTCCTTCCAAATTAGTTTTCCACTCTTCCTCCATACAAATGTGGGTACACTTCCTCTAAATTTAACCTTCCTAATCCCCAACATATTAGTATAAATAGTATGTAGGCATACAACCAAAACTGATGGTAAGATGCGGTGTTAAAAAAGTGTAACACATGGTCAATACTAAAGATATATATATTTAGCATCGCATCTTACTACTAGTTTGGGTTATACGCCTAAGTACTAACTACACTAATGGGTTAGGAATCGAAAAGGTTGAATACAGAGGAAGTGAACAAGCATTTACGTTGAGTAAAAGTGGAAAACCATTTAGGAAAAAATACTCTCAGTTCAGCCAAGCGAGATTCGAACCTCAATCTCCTCATCCTTGGCAGTCTAAATGAACAAGAAACTAGCGCGTCAGCTACCTATGCCACCGAGGTGGATCAATACTAAAGATAATATAATAAATATGTTGACTGACCTTGGAGGTTTTAATAACAAACCTTACTTTAATTTATACATGTTATAATATAACAACTCTTACCTTCTTCGCTATGTGCTATGACAACACCAAGTTCATTCTCCGCTGTTGACAATTGGTAGGAGTGAACTTCTTTCATAGGAAGCTACAAGGAGTTAAGGGCTGATACCACACAACACACAAAAGTAACAAATAGTGCCAACAAAGATATCAATATAAGACTCGGAAATAATTTCATACAAATTATTAACAAGAGGTCTTACCAAAATTTCTTATTACTCATATTTTGATTGGTAAATTCTGACAGTTGATATCACTGTATAGTCAGATTTTGGTAGGAAGAGACATATATAAAATACAAACTTTTTTTTTTGTGGTCAACAATTTGATAACATTTTACTTTATTATTGGTGTTATTTTATTGGTATTGTTAATAAATTGACAACTTTGGATCTTATGACTTGATTATGAATACATGCTAAAGTAGATCTAGTATGATTCACTTTAAAAAATTGTGAACTAAATAATATAAATGCAATGAAAAGCATTTCTCAATTAAATTCTTATAAGATTGATTAGATGATTTACAAATATCTGCTTCAGTAGTGAAAATTACCCCTTCCAATGCAATACTCTCCAGCTTAGTTGCAGTGAATAACCAGGAATGTGTATTTTACAAGGAAAGAGGATACCAAGTTCCTTGCCTAAATTATATTCTCATTTTGACAAATGTGTATTAAAATAATCTATGCATTTATAAAATCTCAATGGTATTTTAAAATATTCTCATTCAACATGAATGCCTGAAAATTACCCAAAAATGGCTCAAAATTGACACAAAACAATATTACCTAAAATTACAAAGTAATTTAAACAATTACCTATAAGCTACATAACTTTTGCGATTTGTGGATGAGCACTTTATAGTTTTTTTTAGCACTGCATCTTGCTACCCATTCAGGGTATATAATGTACTAATTACACTAATAGGCTATGGATGAAGAAGGGTGAATTTAGATTAAGTGTATCCACATTTGCAAGGCAAGAGAATGGGAAACCATATAGGGAAAACCACCCACAGTTTTGAGTATACCCGGCTGAGATATCTCCCCGTTATCGGCTGTCTAGTATATTTCGAATAGAGTCTTAGACCATGCTTGCTGCCACCTAAGTGAGAAACATGATAGTTCCTCATGATGTCAACTCCCATTTTTTTGTCTAAATCCAAGATACTGTTTTAAAACAAAGGATACCACTCTAGCAAGAATAATGTCGCCTGGTCTGAAACATTTTATCATCTCCACTCTGTCCTTTTCTGTGGCTCTAACATCCTCCTTGCGTAGAATTCCTCTGTACGGCCGGGTCAAAACAGTCTCGCCAATACACTTGATCACACATTTGCAGAAACGCTGACCAACTATAGTCACCTATGACAAATACACTTTTATTATCTGTACATGCCATAAAATAATAGCATGATTTTTAGAAGAGAATAAAACAGCTTTTCTTAAGCTGATTAATTTCCTTAATTAATCGCAGTTTTTATATCTTTTTTATTTGTAATATGTGCCTTTAAAACAATTCACACAACTTAGAATAGCATACTCGATACTTAAAACACCCAAATCTACTGTCAAGAAATGTACTAAAATAAAAAATCAGACATAAACAAATAATACATTTTATTCGGCGATTCCAAAGGTCAAACATAAATTCCTTAAACTTGTTCACACCCTCTAACCATGTGGTTAGCACAACACACACTACGATCATTAATCTCAGTTTTCTAGACCGGAGCTGCTACTTTTGCATTAGGGTAGCTCCTAAATTTGTTCTCACAAGGCTGAGTTGACCTTGTTGCAGACCCAATGGTTCAAAGAGAAATCTGAAAGTACTGAGGATCAAACCTGAGACCTCTGGATTTGTAGCTAGGAGTTCTGGCCAAAAGACTACACATTTAGTCAGTGTAATACATACACAAAAATAATCTACAAGCTGTCAGTTGGTAAATTAAATGAGTGCAAACTCTTTCTTATAATTAAACTTTAACCGATAAATGTACCTTGCACACTTAGATTCTATCAACAGTTTTATTTTATATATTTGAGTCATTTCAGTTGTCCTCCAGCAAACTCCAAGTATTGAATGATGTACGGACGTATTGTCCCCTTACCCTACTTCGCTTCCCCTCTTTTCAGATAGAGGGTGAGAAGTGTTGAACACTTTATCAATAATTCATCAATGAGTTGTGTAAATCCTCTCTTAAGTGTCCTCCGGGCTATAAAGTTTGGGAAAGGAATTATCGTGACTTAATTATTTTTTTAGTATTGTGTCTTACTACCTGTTTGGGTTGTACACCTATGTACTAATTATATTAATAAGTTAGGGATTAGGAAGGCTTACTTTAGAGGAAATGCACCCACATTTGTGTGGAGGGAGAGTGGAAAACAATTAAGGGAAAACCACCTTCAGTGCACCCGACCTGGATAAAACCTCGATCTCCCCATCTTTGACAGTCTAGTCCAACATAAGATTAGCGCCACGTGGCCACCGAAGCAGGTCGTGAATTAGTAAACAACTTTGAGACGTGCTTTTAAGTGAGGGAAACACTGTCTAACTGATAAGGTATGACTATTTCAATTCAACTAAGAAAGATTCATCCTCACAAACAATTTATGAGACTAGTTGAATCATCGTGAGCCCTCACTGATATTTTTTTTAATAATACTTATACTATGATATACAAACTATAAGCTTTGTTCACCTTAGCGGTAACGATTTCTCCTGGTGCTGGAACAATACTTTGGTCGCTAATGCTATGAACTTCAATGATTGAGGACTGAAACAAAACATGACTAGATATTATAATATGCACATCTCTTTGTTTAAAAACTAATAAGACTTTCCATAGTTTTTGCATGGTGTCTACTCAACTTGACCAATGAAATCCCCGACCTTTTCCCTCATTTCCCCTGATCATTTCCTAAAATTCCTGATTAAACAAGTATGTCACATCCTTCTAACTCGCCGCCTCCCTCCAACCTCGTTTTCCTATTAATCTTTTTAATAATAATAATAATAAGTTTTAAAATTTGAATTAAAATTGTTTACTATGAATTTAAAATATATTATACAGCTACAAACAAACAAAAATGACATTATAATTTACTGATTATTGTATTTCATATTTCGAGTAAAATATCATTTTCCCGGATTTTTATTGTGATTTAGCAAATCCCCGACTTATTCCAGTTTTTTCCCGATCACTTCAAATTCCCGGCTAATTCCCGTTTTCCCTGATTTTCCCGGATGGTAGACACCCTGGTTAAGGTACCTTGGTTTATTTTTAGTAGAGATGGGTTGAATCCGATATTCCTAAAATCTGAATCTTAAATTTTATTTATAATTTTATTCATCCAGAAAGCTTAAAAAATTTATAATCTTAATTAAAGTGAGATCATTTAAAGAAAGTTGTTAAGGCTTGGTGCTGCTGACAAATGTTACTTTGTCCTGTCTATTATGTCATAAGCAACAAAGAAAACACTTATTTGTAAGATAAATCTTTTAATATTTTTGGGGGAATTTTATTACTATATCAACTTTGATTGTTTTTATAATTCTTTTTGCCAATTGCTTAAAATTGTTATACCAAGTAAAGGTCTTTTAGTTGTATTTGAGATACTTTTACAAGATATTTACAAATTTCAAATCTCTCTAATAACACAGGATTCAAGAAATTCAAGTAATCGAGGATTTGAGCATCTTATTTCTAATTTTTAGATAGTTATTTTATGTTGGCTTGTCTTTAATTTAATCTTTTCCCAAGTGTTTTTTTGCCATAACTTAATATTTAAAATACTTGCTTCATATCTAGTATTTTATGTTATTTGTGCTATTTGGAATAAAGCAATCAGCTAAGTCATGGTTTAAATTAGGAGGGATAGACTTTTTGAATGCTACTGAAGTAGAAATTGTGAAGCATTACATATATTTAAATTTAATTTTTTCATAATTTATGGAGCATGGTTTAAAAGACGTGTTGAGCTTCAACTTTTATCGCCTTCTCAAACCAAGGTAACAATGGCTATTGTGTTTTTTAAAATTAACAAACCTGACATAAAAACTAGTAGTTAAGAACAGGCCGTTCTTACAAGATTTCCCCAACCCCAAGGTGCAGTTTTTTTTAACAAAGTGAAAGCGACCATGGCCAATTTATTTTTAGCAAGAGAAGTCAACAAAATGAGGTGGACCCTCCTTGGAAACCACGAGGGTAATAGAAGACCTTGTGACCTATCGTAGGAACACTCATGATCAAGCCATCAACCAGAATGGATGTGTGATAGTAAAACAGGAAGAGGAGGGGGGGGGGGGGGACAACAACGACATGGAACATAATCACTCCTACTCGGCTCTAACATTAAGTCATGTAGAGAAAGAGTAACTTAAGTCACAATATGTTATTATTATTATTATTATTATTAGCATCGCGTCTTACTACCCATTCGGGTTATACACACTTATGCTAATGTACAATGGTAGGGTGATTGTGAGATGAAATGAAGGACCTACAGTTTAACGTGGAATCCGAACCACAGTGGAGGCCTGGAATTCCCCACATTCACAAGATGTCTTGTCAGAGGTGAAGGAAGGGTTTGGAAATCAGATAAATCTGTGCCGGGACTGAGGATTGAACCCCGGCCGCCAGCACAGAAGTCTGACACCTTACCCCTAGACCATCAGGTCACCGACCACAATATGTTAACCATAAATATATTTCAACAACCAACCTAAATTAATAACTCAATATACATTTTTAAATTATTTATGAATCAATCTATATGTTGTGAAACAATATCAAAATTCTAAAAGGTGTTAAAGAAAGTTACATTTAAATACTAAACAAGTTTAGAAAATATACATGAAACATTATTAAATTTTATATTATAAAAAATTATGGTCAACAAACGTTTATCATAATGAGCATTTGTAACAATAAAACAAAACATATCTCATCATCATGATCACGAACAGCTTCCAACCACTGGCTGGGTCTGTTTGGAACATAAACCTCTCCAGCGCCTCCTTTCCTCCCACCACCTCTCTCTACCCCCACCTTGACCCAATCTTCTCCTCTCTCCTCCACACTCCTCCTTACTCCCTTCAGCCATATATCCTTTGGTCCTTTCGGTCTCCTACCCCCCACCTCCATATCCAAAATTCTCCTGAGCATCCTTTTCCTCTCCATTCTTCTCACATGGCCATACCACCTTAGTCATGTCTTCTCTATCCTGTTTCTTTATTATTATTATTCTCACATGGACATTATTAAATTCTATATTATAAATAGTGATGGTCAAAAAACATTTACTATCATAAGAGCCTTTGTAACAATAAAACAAAACATATTAAAATTAAGATTGAGTTTAAATGTAACATGTCTTAATTTGGCAAAATGATGAATAAGAGATTAAGAAGAATATTAAAGAAAGAGACAGGATAGAGAAGGCACGACTAAGGTGGTATGTCCATGTGAGAAGAAGAATAGTAAAGAAAGAGACAGGATGGAGAAAGCACGACTAAGGTGGTATGGCAATGTGAGAAGAAGAATAGTAAAGAAAGAGACAGGATAGAGAAGGCACGACTAAGGTGATATGTCCATGTGAGAAGAAGAATAGTAAAGAAAGAGACAGGATAGAGAAGACACGACTAAGGTGGTATGGCCATGTGAGAAGAAGAATAGTAAAGAAAGAGACAGGATAGAGAAGGCACGACTAAGGTGATTTGTCCATGTGAGAAGAAGAATAGTAAAGAAAGAGACAGGATAGAGAAGGCACGACTAAGGTGGTATGGTCATGTGAGAATAAGAATAGTAAAGAAAGAGACAGGATCGAAAAGGCACGGCTAAGGTGGTATGGCCATGTGAGAAGAAGAATAGTAAAGAAAGAGACAGGATAGAGAAAGCATGGCTGTATAGTTTCAGAGTGTGTTTAGTATTTTATACAACTTTTATAATTTTTTAGAACTTTTCATTACATATTGATTGTTTCATAAATAATATATTGTCTCTCCTTACTTAACTTTAAAATGTGTTTCAAAAATTCATTTCATAAATTACTGAGTAATAATATAACTTCATAATAACATTGATAGGATTGGAACTACCTAACATCTGAACAAATTAAAATAGCGCCGATTTATAACTGTTGCACGAGAATAAAGGACGATCAGGTTGTTTACCAAACTGGTTAGGATCCAAACCAAGGACGTCCAGAAACGGTACGGCGCATACCGTTAGAATTTCTAGAATAAAAAAACAGTATTTTTTAAGATGAGCTTTCACTACCACAGGTAACTTCTTGAGGTTCAAAGAGTTAACTGCTGTAAAGCTTGTAGATAAACCTATGGTAGTGAAAGCTAGTCTTTTAATGCTTTTTTTTAAGTGTTTTATCTTAACAATTTCTACTTTCAGAGTATCACTCAGATAAGCTTGGCATATCATGATTGTGGCTGAAAGTTTGTTCTGGAGGTCATTCTTTTGTACCAGGGCCCCATACTATAGTAGTATTTTGGTATCTGCCTCAGTGATGTAGTTAGCTAAAGCACTAGTTTCATGTTGAGCTAGACTGCAGAGGATGGGGAGAGTGAGGTTCGAATCATGCTCCGGTGAACTGAGGATTTTTTCCTAAATGGTTTTCCATCTCCCTACATTCAAATGCAGCTTCACTTCCTCTATATTCTACCTTCCCAACTCCTAGCCCATTAGCGTAATTAGTAAGTCCTACTTAAGCGTATAACCCAAATGGGTAGTAAGACGCCGTGCTAAATGAAATAATTAATTAATTAGTATTTTGGTAGTATGAAAGGCCATCCATATTAAACTTCCAAATTGCCATTCTGGAAAATCTTTTATAGCCTACTACTATTCTGGTACCAAATAAGATCTTCCAGCCAAAATCGGGATGAAATTTATTTCCTACCTTATCCTGCTTGACAATCTTGACAGTACCAGCGAGTGTCGAGTAGATGTAGCCTTTCCTCTCGTAAGTCCCACAACCTGGGACATAATCCTTGTCTGACAAGCAAAGACGCTGACCTAAGAAGCAACAATGAGGTGTAAATGTGTTTGGTTTTTCCATGGGAGGTAGAATTCGTACAGAGTTAAGGTGCAGTAACAAAAGAAAGTCCACCAGTGTACATATAAGTGAAATAGTAGATTACAGGTAGCCGTCGATAGCCAGCATCAGTGAGTATGCAGACCAAATGTCAGGCTCACCAAGATGAAGCAATACACTTCTTGTCCTACTGTTTATTATTGTAAATGCCCAAAATTAAGGTGACAACTGAAGCGTTACCAAATGTGTAACTACTTCATGCCCCGCTTTGTGTAGGCCTAGATGTTTGTATCATCACTCTTCTTTAAGTTCTTGTAATTATATTTAGTTTTCCCCAGATAATCATATTTTCTTTGTTTGGATGTTTATGTGAAATAAGGGTATGACTTTATTGTCGCACATAGAAGTCTACAACCTACCATTGTTTATTCTTGCCAAAGGGCCTGTTACAAAGAATGAGTAGTACTCATTGAGTATGCTAAAATGTGTCCCTATACTATATGCAGGACAACACCTATCTAAAGCCACAATAAAATGGGCTAGTTTCACATATAAAACTGGTCCATTCCATTCTGGTTTAACACTCATCCTCTCAAGATGCCCAAACAAACCTAAGACGCTTCTCTCACATTGACCTGTTGGATAATTCCCTTTCAAATTGAACTTATTCATTACCGACTCTGTACAGATGAATTTTTCCACTAAAGGTATATTTCTTAGCTATCTCATTCCAAGCACATTCACCTTGCTCTTGTATTTTTCAAACTGACAAACCCACACTTCATATTCATTTAAAAAATCTGGCATTAGCACACTTTTATATGTAGCCATCTTTGCCTTTTTTTTAAATTAATTATTTATTTGAAAAAGCCCACCTATATCTAAATAGTATCTGAAAAGCATTCACCAGTCTGTCATTTCACCATCTATCCATCCATTCTCATGGTACAGTTTGCCCATATAGGCCTACAAAAAATCATTCACTTGTCCTAACAGTTTTCCATTTATAGGCTACTAAGGTGACAATAATTTCTTGATCAGTCCTTATCGAAAACTATGACAGTTTTGGAGACATTTGTACAAAGATTCCATTGTGTCTGTCCCTATATTTTAGCTGAGACAAAATTATCAACAGGCCAAACTAGTGGATCAGACATTCAATCAAGACAAAATTATGGCAAGCCTATTTGAATATGCCTAAAAAACTGAACATAAGGCTAAGCACTAACTATATGAGAGAGTGATATTGCATTAACTTGTATGGTACTTTTAAATTTATGGTTTAGAGTTGTTAGTGTTAATTTCTGGATATTTTTATAAGTAATAATTATAGTTAGGCTATGTTATGTTATGCATATAAAACAAAAATGTTAATGGAGATGTCTGACCGGGTTTGAAGACAAAACCGCAGTCCCTCAAATCTATTTAAATGTATGTATCTAATCAGAGTAATTTACCAGGTATGCATGTTAGTTCTTCAGTATCCATGACGTGTCTCGAAATAAATGTGTTTCTTTTACATAATTATTTTAAAAATTAAAAGCTTTCAGCATTTACAGAGGTACTTGTTTACACGAAAGTTAATAACTTTCACGATATGCATAATGAAAACTGTATTACCAACACAATAAAAAAAAAGACTACCATATAAAATGAATGAAGTATAGAGGAAAAGATTACTTGGCCGGAAAAAAACCCATAACAATTAAGGTAAGGTTCAACAACAAAACATTCGTTAATAAATAAGACGTAAATGATGTTAGATATATAACTAATACACTAAAAAGAAATACCTAATATAGGGTAGAAATCACTTATCTCTATAATATAAGTGGATGGGCATCTGTGGCAGAAATTTTCAAGCTGTTATCTACATACCATTGTGTAAGAGGGTATAAAACCTTCAAGTATCTTTTTTCCTTCTGGCACCCATACAAGGCAATGTGGCTTTTTGACATCATTAATTAATTTGATTGATATAATAGATACATCAATATGTGATTAGTCAAATTAAATAAATGTATTAGTGAAAGCTTTGAAGAGTATAAGAAAGTTCGAGACTGGTGAGATTATTCTTTAAATAAGCTGCTGTAGCATGTAGGCCAATATATACGATGATCTTTGAAGTAAGCTCGTTTAAAAGGCCTTATCTCGTACTAGAATCCTACCCTATATTAGTGTTTAGGTAGGATAAAAGACCTTCCAAAAGGGAATTTCTACTTTCGTTTTAAATAACCGTTCATCCAACCAACAGTGGCGGCTCGTCACTTAAGACGCTGGAGGGCGCAGCCTGTTTAATTCAAAAATTATTTCTAAATAATATATTTAAAAGAAGACACAAATTTTGAAATATGTTTTGCTAAATATTAATTTAGTTAAACTAAAAAATTAATATCACAAATAACATGGAAAGATAAAAAAAAAACTTCCCCCAAAGGACGTGGATATGTTGTAGAAACTCTGCAGCTGTGTAATGTGCATAAATATATAGGTATGTATGTTTTCACTTTGTTCCATACAAAATTCAGGACATGGCCTACCTAATGAATTCAATTCTCTATTTTGATCAAGAGTTAATCTTGCAATATTCGTTGTCTTAAGCGCCTGAATTGAACTATTCATATTAAGCCTAGTTACAAAAACTATTAAAACATATTACTCAAATAAACATTATCCTAAAATAACCCTAAATAATATTATTATAAACACAAACGCCACACACATCCTCAAGATGCAGGAACACGCAGGATGACTGCCGACAATTATTGCTGGTTCACGCTATACACATTTCACAAGCTTTCAACCTTAGGGCGCGTAAGGGAGTGCGCCTTCAAAAGAAGTATAAGCAATGCTAGTTATAGCAGGAGGAGGACTACGGGTTAAGGGGAGGGAAGGTTAGGTTTCACTATATAAGGCGCTGACCGTCGCGCGCCTGACTGCATGCCATTTGAAGACAAGAGGTGAAGGGGTGGGAAGGTTTGGTCTCACAATATCAGGCGCTGACCGCCTCGCGCCCAACCACATGCCATTTTAAAAACATTGCCTGGTATTACTTAAACCAAAATCATATTTTTCTTGAAACTATTATGGCAAGATAAAATTGTCGTGAAAGTGCGAATAATAACTTTAAAAGGAACTGGGGATTCGTGGGGTTGGGGGGCGCGCGCCTCCGCGCCTTAAGGACGAGCCGCCCCTGCCAACCAATACATGATCGTATTCTGGTACGAAATAAAGCCTTACAGATGAGGGCTCTCACTTAAATCAGGGTTTAGTAGATACCATACTTCCTACAAGCCTATAACCTTATTATCGTTTGAATGTAAGACTATTGACTAGACTCTAAGACAAAGTACGCCATTCGAACCCTCAATATAAAATGGTTTCTGAAACCAATATACAAGCTAATAGCAAACTCTAAATATAAGGGTAGTCTTGGCAGACTGTAAACGACATGGATGATAACTACATATTTAAATTTATTAAAGATGTTATTCCTATTTGTACAGTATTACCTGTAAAACTGAATTGTATATCCTTTAATGCAAATGTTTCTTCAGGCAAGTGTGTTATAATTAGGGATCGGATTCTTAGGCACCAAAAATGTTTAAAATAGGCATTCAAAATATGGGATTTAGGTACCATAATTGGCATTTAAGGCAAAAATAAGCATACGATAGGTAATGTTAAATTGATTTTACTAACAACTACTACTCTATTTATTACCTATAGCCAATTCACATTAAGCTGGGGTTTTTAACACCACGTCTCACTGAAGTTGGTCACATACTATTAATCCCTAGATAATCTTCTAGATTTTCAGTTTTAAAATGGGTTATATTTTCAAATATAATGTTTTTAATATTTGAAACACTGAGTTTTGTTTCACATGATTTCAAGGGACCAAATTTAAAATCTGCCTTTTCCAAAGAAAATTAAATTTTCTCCTGCGATAGCATGCCATTTCCTCCTAAGATGACCTCCACTGTTCCCATTGTCCTCCCAAAATGTCTGCCACTACTCCAATTACTGTCCTCTACTCAATTTACGCTCATTGGAAGCTATTCAACAAGTGTATATTTCCAAACCTACTCTAAATAAGTATGCCACAACTCAATTTTTTTTTTAAGATATTGGATTCTCTCTTTCAATAAAAAAGAGAAAGTCCAAAGTCAAAATAAGCACGTTAAGGCACTTATTCATAAAATAGGCAGAAACCAACAGAATAAGTAATTATAGGCACTATAAAATTAATCTAATGCACTCGTAATAAAGTGAAATGCATATATATCTAAACTGCCTATGTTCTACGCTCAAGGAAAAGAAAAGGCAAATAGGCAAAATTCTGTTCCTACTTGTAATACTTTACGATTTTTAAACAATAACATTTTTATTCATCAGAGACATGTTTTCGCATAAGAAAATTGAGAGAAACCTTTAAATCGGTCCCCCCACAAGAAGCAGACGATAAACTTGAGCGTCACAATTTGGTCTTTGTTAATGCGGATGTTGATGTCCATCCACTACTGATAGAAACCAATTGGGTTTAAAAGCTCCACATCCACTGTAAACTAGCAATCAAAGGTCTTCCATAACCACAAGAGGGGTCTGCATTCACCTAGTATCGCTCTCTATGATTTGGTTATGAACTAGTTTCTCATCTAGTTTCCTTTTCTTTTCTTACGTTGGCTAAAAACAACTAGCTTATTGTGAATGTGGAATCCTTATGGCCGTTTTGTCTAGTGGAATGTGATTTGTTGTGATCATAATTGTAAACAAAGTATTGATAACACGTTTAGTTTACCAGTTTGAGTTCAATTAAGAACTTATTATGAATTCCAAAATAACTTGTCCAGTCTGCTCTGGTAGCAATTATTACAAAGAAGCAGGGTTTTATTTTTGTAATGAATGTCATACTCAGTCACAGGTAGACCATCTAAATTTAATTTCATTATCTTTAATTTAAGAATATAGTATGTCTAAATTGATTTTGAAGATTTTAGGGCAATAGTACACAAAAAAGAGGGATTTTGTTTCTATATTATTATGGAAAATAACCTGAACAGTTTGTAAACACCTGGTTTAAAAATCTGTAGCCATCTATAGGCAATAACCAAAGCAAATTCACAAAAATAGCAATAATTATATTGTAAAATAATTCTATATGATTACATTTTTTCTTAAAGAAACTTCCCGAAATTACAGGAGAACGTTAATAATTAAAACTCAAATATTTAATAAACTGTCTGGAAATGTACACTTTTTAAAAAGTAGAAAAAAAATTATATTTACTAAACATTTATACCTCACACAAAAAAGGTCAGCTGTTTTTATATCAAGACTCTTTAATTCATAATTTAGGAAATTTATTTTCAACACTTATTTCACACTCATAATTCTACAGAAACTTTTTTGTTGGCACCACGTCTTAACATCCATTCGGGATATACGCCTGTGTACTAATTACTCGTGTTAGGCATTTGGAAGGTTGGATTTAGAGGAAATGTACCCGCATTCACGTGGAGAGAGAGAGAGTGGAAAACCGTTTTGAAAAAAACCTTTAAATACACCCGACTAGGATCAAACCTCAATCTCCCTGTCTTCTGCAGTCTAGTCTATTGTGAGAGTAGCACCTTAGGCCATGTGGCCACTGAAGTTGGTTCTCCAGCAACTAAGCTTTGAACATCTTACTTAACTCAACCTATTTATTTACCTGACACATCTTTACAATACTCTAACTAGACAGTTTTTCCACTTTGCTCTGTCTTTTTGTATTTTACCAGTAACATTCGGTACAATAGGCCTACATGTCTATAAATGACACAATTATCAGAGATTCTTACACTTACATTTTGGGGACAAATTTTAGAAATCATTGTTTCAATGTGTATCAAAACTAAAGACCAGATTTGTATGCATAATCAAAGAGTAAAACATGCATGCGAATATGCATGAAAAATTTAAAACATATGCACCATAATATGCAAAAACAAATGAACAAAAATCATATAAACTACTTATTGGCTTTGTGGAAAATTTTGCCTTATTCATGGTTGTTACAGTATATTATAAGAAAAGTCATACTGAGATTTTCTTCTATGAAGCGCCTACATCTGCCGCTGAAGAATGTTTTATACAACGAAAATGTCTTTTCGACATGAAAAAAACATCACCATTCTTCTTCGGTGATTCCTCTTGCTTGTATTTAATTTTTTTCACGAGGCAAATTTTTTGCTAATTTGACAGACTGTTTTGTAACCAGGATTTCTATTTAATACCTGACCAGTGACCATACATATCAAATTCAATTTTAGCAAAACCTTATGATTCTGAAGACAATGTTACTGAAATTTGATCCATCAGAGAAGGTGAAAACATACTGAAAGGGATTACTTTGAGACTCCAATTGTATTATAATTTAGGTATTTAATTTAGAGAATCGGCTATGGATGTACCAGATCTTTTTCATAATACCATCTTCAGAACAAACACACATGCACACACATATATTAGTTTTGTTTTATTGTATATACAATTGACTGCAGAGATTTTATTAATTAATCAATTAGTAACGAGCCGATTAGAAAAAGGGGACAAGTACAACAGTTATGAGTAAAATATGTATTTTTACTTTTAAAAATATAAAGTATGCATGCAAAATCATTTCCCCACAGAATATGAATTTGTATGCACTATCAAACACCGGCCAAATGGTCTAACAAGGTGTAACTTACAGAGTATATAATTTCCGCATAGTACCTTTAGATATGGAAAAAAAAAGAACACGCATTCTGCATACAAATCTGGGCTCTAATCATAACTAAATGGTTGGTTGCATTCATTATTTCATTTAATCAAGTTCTTTTTCAAACAGGATTTATTTATCAATACACCTTTTAGTAAATTTAATCTACAAGATATTATTCTTTATTGTGAGCCTTAAGTTAGAATAAACGTCCACTTTTAATGTTTGAATGTGGAAGCTTGATGTACGCACTTGGAAACAATGAATTTGGTATGGCAGGGAAATGTTTGGTAAATTTAAAAATTCACCAGTAGTTTCAAATATTTTAGCAATAATTGTATAAATGTCAGGAATATAATAAAACAAACACTGAGCCTCTTTTTTTTTATTAGCCTACCATATCTTACTACCTTTTTAGGTTGTACACAAATAAGATAATAATTCTAATGTGGCAAAGTTGAAGAAGGAAGTATTTTAGAGATAATCTACACACATTTGCGTGAAAGGAGAGTGAGAAACTATTTAGGGAAAAAAAAACCTCAGTTGACCCGACCGGGATTCGAACTCTGATCTCCCTGTCATCAGCAGGGCTGGCTAACACATGAGAGTGACTCCTTAGACCATTTGGTCACTGAAACGGGGGAGATGATTTTTATATATATATATATATATATTATATATATATATATATTATATATGTGACTTTCAATAAAATTGCTACCGCCTCGGGGGCGTAGTTGGCTAACGCCTAGTGTGTTGAGCTCAACTGCTGAGGACAGGGAGATCGAGTTTCGAATCTCGGTCGGGTGAACTGGGGGTTGTTTTTCCTAAATGGTTTTTCACTCTCCCTCCACGCAAATGCAGGTTCACCTCCTCTAATTCAACCTTCCCAATTCCTAAATTCATTAACGTAATTAGTACTTAAAGCGTATAACCCAAACGGGTAGTAAGACGCGGTGCTAAATATTATTAATTAAATTGCTGGGGAAAAAACATGTTTTTCTCTGTCTTAAAAACCTGGAAAAGACGGGGAATTCTAAAATTAATAAAGTGTATCCTCCCAGAATGTGTAATAGCTTTGAATTGAATTTTTATTCCTTTTGTCATGGCTTAAAAATACATATTTTCTAGAGGGTACAGTTCATCTTCTTCACTGAGAAAAATATATTTAAGATAACACCATTTTAGTGACTGAGCTTGTTAGCTTAATGCCATTCCAAGATTTTAATCCTTATTATTTCTTCTCCTAGCAAATTCGTGAAGAAGTGTTAGAAGATCAAGCGGGTGCATACATACATTCCACAACGATTAAAAGTTCAGCTTCAAGTGATGGGAAATACACAAAAGGTACTGATAGTTGTTTTAGCTCTGTTAAAACATGGAATGCGAGAGTTTAAATACAACATAAAATTTTTTTGATATTCACAAACACATTCACTTATTCAAAACTTTTAGGTACGGTACCACATCCCAGTACTAATTTTTGAAATTCATTATGCATAGGCAGATCTTAGGCCAGAAGCAAGAAGTCAAGTTTGAAAATTCCATTTGGTCTTATTTTAATTCAATTTTTAGAAATTCAACTAATCATAGGAAACCTCCTGGTTTGACCTAGTTAGTCAATTTACAGAAGATTAAAAATATTAGATCAAACTAGGTTAAACCCATAGAACCGTAAACACTCTTTTTCTATTAATCTGTTACCCACCTCAGTGGCCGGATGGTCTAAAGCGTCATCTCGCAATAGCCTGAACTGCCCACGATGAAGAGACAGGGGTTTGAATCTCAGTTGACTATATTGAGGGTGGCTTTCCTGAATGGTTTTCAAATATCTCTTTACACACAAATGCAGATACACTTTCTCTAAATTTAGCCTTCTTCACCTCACATTAGCGTAATTAGTATGTACATACACGAGGCTGAATGAGTAGTAAGACACAGTGCTAAAATATTACTAATCACCACAAACTACATCCATAATCTAGGCCAGCCTCACATGGGTCTACCTTGAAATGCAAGTGAAAGTCATCTATGTTGACAAATATCACTGTAAGCATGGGCCCTTCAATCTTAAGGATATTCAAGGATTTGAGGAAATTTCAGATTCAAGGCTCAAATCCTTAAAAAAAAAAGTTTTTTTTAACCTCTAAAGCCTATATTTGCTATTTATCAGCGCATCTTACAACCGTTCAGGTTATACACTTATGTACTAATTAAAACTATGCTATTAAGGATTACAGAGGTTATTGTAAGTGTACCCACATTTGGGTGAAGGGAGACTGGAAAACCATTTTGTAAAAATCAGCCTCAGTACACCCGGCCAAGATTCGAACCTCAATCTCCCGATCATCAGCAGTCTAGTCTTCTGCGAGTTTAGCACATAATACCATGCTGCCACCGAAGCAGGTTCTTGAACTTTTCAAGTGAAATTTGTTTTAGATGAATTGATTATGAGAAAGCATGTAATATTATATTTATATTTTATTATATTTCCTCTTTATGTTTATAATTTTTTCAACAATTTGAATTCAAGATTCAGGATTTAAAGGTAAATTTGAGATTAAAATTCTAGATCCAAATCTTTAAAATAGTGGATTCGACTACACTCTATAAATATGTGATAAAGATTCACTCCAAAAATATAAAAATACTTCTGACAAAAATCAACACCACTAGCTTCTATAAATGTACCTATTGTTTGATTTATTTGTGTGTGTCTGTAGACTACGACTGGACCACATGGGAAGGATACAACTTCATACTGAAGGGTCTTGTAGACGAGCTAATTTCATGCGGTGCTCCACCTAATCTAAAGACTGTGGTCTTGCAATTATGGGTGATGTACCTAAAAAGGTTACGCATTGCCTTCTTTTCAAAGAAAAAAGAAGCGCTTCCTCAGCTAGGATTGCATTACCATGCCAAGTAGGATTACACTTAAATATAGCTCATAGTTATAGAAAACTTATATCAAATTTACCTGTTTTGGTGGTCGAATGATCTAAGACTCCAAGGTATCACACTCCCAATAGACTAAACTGATGATCATGGGAGATTAAGGTTCAAATCTTGTTCAGGTGTAGGCATACTGAGGGTGGTCCTTCCTAAATGGTTTTCCACCATCCCTCCAAGCAAATACAGATACCTTTCCTCTAAATATAACCCTTTTCATCTCTAACTCATTGGCATATTTATTACATAAGCCTATAACCTGAACAGGTAGTAAGACACAGTGCTAAAAATATGATGAAGTCACTATTTCAATCTAGTACAGTAGAGTCTTGTAATCTCGACACTCGATAACTCAACAACAACCAGGTGACCTGGTGGTCTAGGGGTAAGGTGTCAGACTTCTGTGCTGGCGGCCGGGGTTCAATGCTCGGTCCCGGCACAGATTTATCTGATTTCCAAATCCTTCCTTCACCTCTGACAAGACGTGTATTAATCACAACTTGTGAATGTGGGGAATGCCAGGGCTCCACCGTGGTTCGGATTCCACGTTAAACTGTAGGTCCTCCATTTCATCTCACAATCACCCTACCATTACATATTAGCGTAAGTGCGTATAACCCGAACGGGTAGTAAGACGCGGTGCAATAATAATAATAATGATAACTCAACATGCACACTATACACACTATACTGCACACAGTTGTTGGTGCCAGTCATCACAATCCAAGGTCATTCAACTGTATAACCTCTCAGTTTGTTTGTGTAACTCGAGTGGAACAGTCGTGCTGTGGTGTTTTTACAAGTGCATTGTTTGTTAGTTTTTCAATTCAGGAACATGTTATTCAAATCAATACAATATTATATGTACAGTGCTGTACTGCATTTATGTATATTACACATATGTATACAGGCCCTACACTATTATATTAACATGTAATATGTTGTACTGTAAGTATATTACTTTTACTGTACCGTACAATACTACAGTACAGTACAACTGTACCTATATTATTTGATACTGTAGGCCTACTGTGATTCATCCTTGTTTAGTAAACATGACATAGTAAACATACATCTTATGCAAGTTCATTCATAAAACTCGACACCATCTCAATCCACATTAGGTTGAGTTTATGAAAGAAATTATTAGAAATTGGCATGTTTGGTTGACAATTGTAGTGGAATCTGATCCAGGAAACAAGGGTTTTATTGCTAACATTATGCAGTGGTGGAGGGTTTTTATTCATTTTGTTGTTATTGCCCTTTTTTTTCAAGGTAAATGGTGCTTCACTTTTGTAAACCTTCAACTTCTTCATCTTGACACTATAGCCAAGATAGTGGTGGTTTTTTTTTTTTTTTTGTCACTGCTTTTACTACTCATTTTGGCTATACACATATACATATTAATTATGTTAATTTATTAAGGATGATGAGGATTGAATTTAAAGGAAGTGTACCCACATTTGCATGGATAGAGAGAATGGAAAATCATTCTCAAAAAATCTGACCAAGATTTGAACCTCGATCTCTTCACTATCAGCAGTCAGGTCAATTGTGAGCGTGATGCCCAGGGCTGTGGCCCCAGAGTTGGAGTCGGAAGCACTCTTGGATGAAATCTGGTGTCAGTAAAATATATTGACTTTGACTCTGGCTTCAAATTAAAAATTTATCATATTATAACATTATTTTATACTTTTTTTTTATTATTTTGAAAAAAATTTGTAATTTGGATCAATAAATTTATTTAAATATAAATTCACAATGCCAAAGTATCTTACCATGAAGTTATCTGTTTTAGAGCATTTTACTGCAGCCAAATTTTTATTATCAATTGTAATTGATATACTTAAGCCATTTATAAAGGAGTCAGAGTCAGACAGCAGAAAAATAGAGGAGTCGAAGGCTTGGCATACTGACTCCACAGCCCTGGTGACCCCCTAGACTGGTGATCAGCAACATTTTTTGGTCTCTGATCAACTTTTAAACTTATCAAAAGTCCCGTGAACACCCATTGTTCCTCTACCATACTTTTGCTACAATATGCATATTATATTTATTTCTTAAATTAATTCTCCCTCAAATACTTGTATCTTGACTTTCTAGAGAAAAAAATACAAAATAGATAAAATGTACATTTTCATATTAAAATATCTAGTTACCTTAAAATATTATCAATTATTACCGATCAAGGTTATTTTGTCACACCAAATATTTTTTGACAATACTTTATATATTTCTGAGTTTAGTTTAAGTCAAAGATAAAATTTTAATAATGATTTAGTGTTCTTATGTGAGCGACTGAAAATTGTTGGGAGGTCAACCAGTCGATTAGAATTGACCAGTTGCCGACCCCTACCTTAGACCATGCACCCACCAAGACGGGTTCCAGGATAGTTAGTCTCAAATAGTGAATAATGGTACTAAAATGTACTACTCATAATACTATTATTATAGCTAAAAAGTTTGTAGCTCAAAGTTTTGGAAATCTTAATAAATTTAAATTATTACTAAATAAAGATGAGCATTACATTTATCTGCAGTTGTTAAACTTTTTTTTTTTTCACCACGTCTTACTACTTATACGCCTATGTACTAATTACACTAATGTGTTAGAGATTCGTAAGGTTTAGTTTAGAGGAAGTGTATCCACATTTGTTTGGAGGGAGAGTGGAAAACTATTTTGGGATAAAACCTCATTAAAGCTTCCCGGGATTGAACCCGGATCTCCCCGTCTTTGGTACTCTAGTTTATTGTAAGAGTAGTTCCTTAGTTAGACCATGCAGCCACAAAAACAGATTTAAACAAATTAATTGCATACACAATAAAAATAAATTTCATCAGTCAAGATTTCTTTAAATGGTTATTTATATTTTTTTATATATGCTTTAACAAACTTTATTTAAAACATCTGTTTCATTTTGAAGGTTTTATAAATTGTCTTTAAAAAATTAGACCCATTTTAAGTCATAAACAATTGTGGCCAGCTCTTTAGTCTTAAGTCCCACTTCACGCCAGATCACATATTGTGTCTACAGATTTAATTTGTCTAAATAAAATCTTTCATCCTGGTTTAATAGGGATGCCCAGTTGATTCACGGGATATCCAAGAATCGGTTGAGAAGGCAAAAGCCTCGTAAGCGTAAACCTGTAGAGGCTGTCTCTGGCAAAAGGGATTCAGCAAATGAATTCAGTGATAAAGATGCCGGGAGTTCCGATGGAGATAAGTCTCTTGGGAGTAATGTTAGCATAAAAAATGTCAAGTCTAAGGTAATGTATTGCCTTTTATTTTATATCCGGGAATTTTAGTTTGATTAACATTAGTTAGTATTTTCTAACAGGTGGCCTAGTTTATGGTCGCACCATAACCAAGAGTACTTAGGGTCACTACACATCTGAAGGCAGTGTTACCAACTGTACAATCTCGATATCAATTTTACTAAAATGTCACCACTTGTACAATTGAACAGACTAATTTTGGGATACTACGCTAAAAATAACATCCCAGGGCTTTAGTATAGAAACAGGCTGATTGGTTAATATTGTTGCTTAGTGCTTTAAATATAAAATTTAAATGAGCCCCTATCATCTGAGATTTGAGTCAAGGATCTTGTGTGGGGCGAAATTAATTTTTATGTAAGGTTATTTATTTTTATTATAAAATAATTGTATACCTTTGTGCCAATATCAACATTTGTGTATCAAAAATCTGTTTTAAAAAAATAATATAATCTTAGAAACAAAAGTAGTATCTGAACAAGTAAAATACAATCCATTTCAGATTTGTTTGCTATAGTCTGAGACTAGAGAGTTGTCAACCCTGTCTGAGGGTCCATAGTTAATAGGTTCTCAACCTTTTTATGACGAAGGAGCCCTTACACCAGAAAAAATAAGTACTGAAATCCTCATAAAATATTTTACACTAATATTATGAAAATTTAATAACAGTTAAATTATCATCATCATATATTTGTTCCAGCAGTTTCGGGTGCAATGTTAGTGAGCCTTCTCCATTCCACACGATTCATGAATGTTTGGTTTCCCATTACTTCTCTTGAGTTCTTGTTTCTTATTGCCACATCACTAATGATTAGGTTGATCCACCGCTTCTTGTGTCTTCCTCTTGGTCTATTTGTCTCCTTCTCTTCCAGTCATCTCTTTGCCACCCATCCGGTTTCCATTCTCTTTACGTGGCCAAACCACTTAAAACAATTGTTCTAACATAGTCTCCTTTATATTTAATTTTGCTCTGATGGCTTCGTTTAGAGTTCTCTCTTTTCTTGTTTTCTGGATCATTGATTTTATAGACTTCATTTCCACTGCCTGCACACGTGAAAAATGTATCAAAGTGTAAAACAAACCAAAAACATCAAATGTTATGGCTGTGCCTTTGGCAAAACGTCGTCTATTCAGATTTGATATTATTTTATATTATAAAAAAAAAGAAGAAAAAAAAGACTAATCTAGAACTGCTTCGATAGGGGCTGACCCACTTAGGTGGCCACATAGTATAAGGTGCTACTCTCGCAGTAGACTAGACTGCCGATGACGGGGAGATTGAGGTGTGAATCTCTCTCGGGTATATTGAGGGTGGTTTTTACAAAATGGTTTTTCACTTTCCTTCCACATGAATGTGGGTATGTTTCTTCTAAATATAACCTTCCCAGTCCTTAAAACCATTAGCATAATGGTACATAAGTGTATAACCTGAACAGGTAATAAAGACATGATGCTAAAAAAAGAAATTTAAAGGCCAAGATAACTATAAAAGTTTAAAAAAGGCTGCTCTAGTTGACAGGCGGGAAGTTTTTAAAAAAATTAATTACGTTTTTATATATCAGTTATTTAATGGCTTAGTTATAGTGATATTGGTATTAGGAGGGTAGTTTAGAAGTAATAAATGTGCATTAACTTGGAGTAAAGATGAGAAAACTGCACTTAAAATCATGTTTGTAAAAGCAATTAAAACCTCGACTTCCCATTATGTTTGGAAAAGCAATCAAAACCTTGATTTCCCCATCACAGCCTGACATATTAGTCTTAGACTGTGTGACCACCTATGTGTGAATAAAAGTTATTCGGAGGTCTCAGGTCCTAGTAACTAAAAACAATTACCTTTAAGTGACAATAATAACAGATAATTATAATATTTGTGTGGTTTGGTGTTCTGTAGCAAAAAAAAAATCCTTTTAAATTAATTTCTATATATTGTTATTTAGGCTACTTTGCTTCTGAACCATCTTTGAGCTTAGGCTTTGCTATCCATATATTTTATATAACTATCATTATCACTGCCATATTTTGTATATATTTTTAGATAGAATAAACTATTTTGTAAATTTTTCATTACCAACTGTTAAAACATTTTATATCCCACATAGAAAGCACTTGCAACTGCGGAATATGAAACTTATCGAAGCGACAATCAAGATGATGTCCTTAGTTTTTTGGATGATACTTTTAACACTGATGGCCCACGCTCAATATTGTCGAATGTCTCAACAAGATCACAAAATAGGTAAAATATCAAATACTTTTTAAGACTTATATTCTTATTGTAAGAAATACATCAATTAATATAAACCTAAAATGTGTAATCGTGAATTTAAGCTTTTATTACTAAGTGAACATGCGTTTAAAACTTTTTTATGTTTTTTTAGTTCACACATCTCAATTTCATTACATGATCGAAAAAGAATAAAATACAGGAAACATAAATTGAAGGTACCTCGTGCCAAATTGTATGATATTCAAGAAAAAACAGATCCCAGGTTTTTGTCTCGCAGTAGGTTGATAGTAATCCTATACTTGGGCTTGCGTTTAACACAGAGTGACATATTCCTTGGAGATATACTAAGGTGCGTATAATATACTATTATAATAGTTGTACAGTTAGCTTGTAGTTGAGTCTTTTCCTTTGAAATAATGGTAAAAATAAATTGCAGCTGAATCCTATTATTAAACTCTACTAAATAAATGATGGTATTATTGTACTTGAGTTTATTTCTTTGAAAAAATGAAAACATAACACTCAAATCCACATGGGAATTTTTGCTAAATAGATAAATAATTGTAAGGCTGTAGTTTGAGTCTTTTTCTTTGAGACTTTGACAACAAAATTGCAGTCAAATCCTGTTATGAAATCTTGTTAAATACATTTGAACTTGGCTCACAAACAATTTGTTTTATCTCATAATCATAATCATCATCATCAACTTTCCAGCCAGTGGCCAGGTTAGTTTGGTAAAATATCTCCATCATCCATTATCCTTCCACCATTCTTCTTTTTTTAATGGTAAAAAGTGAAAAGCTGTTCAAAATGGGCTCTACTTTGATTCAAGATTATATCTTTATGATAGTTTAGCTTAAAATTAAACTTTCCAGCTTTTTGATTATCTTATTACATGACTTAACTGTATTTTATATGTCTACATCATAGAATAAACATATTTTAACCTGGCCATTAATAAAATCTCTATCATTGTACCAAAGCAGGCTATATTTTTCTCTTATTTACACTTTTATATTTCTCAAATCTGAATCTTAAATTTTATGTTGCATCTTAGATAAGGTGTGTTGAGTTGGACTCGATAGAACTAGCTCAAGATAGGGATAGGTGGTGTATTTTTTTAAGTGCTGCACTCAACTTTTGAGCTCCATATGCTATAAAGTGAGTGAGTGTATTTTATTTAAGGCTTATTAGGTAATCCTTAATTCTTTCTCATATTTCAGATGGATAACAGAAGGTGTATTGTCCTACCACAATGTGTCTCATTTCTTTCCAAATGTGTATCACATCAAAGGCATGGACGGTATAATATTTGGTCCGATCGTAAAAGAGCCATCTCATTTTAGTCTACGAGTAATAGGAGCCAAGATGGCTGAACTTATTGCGGTCACGACTGTCCCATCACCTGATATTTTGGCATTGGTCCGGAGATATGTTTTAGAATTGCATCTTCCAGGTATTTTAGATTGTTAACTCTGTTTTTTTTTTATTATTGGAAAGGCCATTTGTGTTTATTCCTTTTATTTGTTGTTGGGAAAGATACCCCTCGTACTAGAACTTTAGTGAGCTCCTATGAAATACTATTGAGAGGGCTATATATGAGTAACTAAGATCTAAATTAGACTCGCAATTCTGAATTTTAAATACTAGGTATATTTAATACGATTTGGAATTTACATGGTGATGGATTGTTCAAATGAGATGAGATGAGAATAATGGAGATGAATATGTAGGTAAAAGACTGCAAGGAAGACCAAGAAAGGTAGTGTAAGAGCAGATGACAGAAAGTGTGCAAGGGAGCAGAGAAGAATGGTAGAAGTATAGAATAAGATGGGGACATTTTACATAACTGAACTGGCCATAGGCCGGAAACAGTTGATGATGTGTTGTTATTTCCATTTCCTCGACATTCTTCCTTTTATAAATGTTTTTTAAAGACTTAATAAAATCTAAAAAATATCAAACTGTTATTTTAAACTTTATATGAAAATATATTTTGAATTTTGACTTCACCAGACTTATTTAGTCTTTAAGAGTTTTGTGTTAAAATACTTTTCTCTTTTACATAGATCAGCTGTTGACATATGTGAAACGACTGTTTGCTGTGAGTGTACCTGTGTTGAAGTTTAATACCACCTGCATACCAAACTACGAAGCTCGAGCTATGGCATTTATAATAGTTGTTCTGAAATTGCTGTTGGGGCTGGATGGTGTAACAGAACATAAAATCTCTGTTACTGCTGGGAAGATTAACATGTGTGTTCTCATACTATGGTTGTTTTATTTTTAGGGGTGTGTGGGAAGTACGCCGTTTTGATAACAAGCTAATATGAAATATTTCCCAAGCGGAATCGATAATCAACTATTTAAAACAAAATGTTTGATGCTAGAAAAAATATTATATACTTTAGACCAAAAAAAATATAATTTACAAAATTATATATTGCAAACATGATTTAACATATTTCATCCTGAGATGATAAACTAAGTTATCATCACAACATGTAGTAATTTAGTTATTTTAGATTTTTAGCAAGTGAACATTATTTTTTTTATTTAAGTAACAACACAAAATGACAAAAAATTGAATAGAAATGTGTATTTTATCTTCAAATATTTTTATTTGCAAAGCTTCATTAATATAGAATCCTGAATTTTACTTTTGAATCAAAGCCGAAGCTGAAATTTTTGACTTTTCGCACACCTCTAATTATTTTTTACTGAATCTACAAAGGACATCTTTTGTGTACTTTTTTTTTACATATTTAGCTTTCTAATTTAATCACACAATACATAAAGAAAGAGCTATGAATAAAATTGGACTATTTTGAGCATCTTCAAAGAATTGAAAGACTGGTGATGTTTAATGGTAGGGTGATTGTGAGATGAAATGGAGGACCTACACTTTAACATGGGATCCGAGCCATGATGGAGACCTGGCATTTCCCACATTCACAAATTGTGATTAATCTACGTCTTGTCAGAGGTGAAGGAAGGGTTTGGTAATCAGATAAATCTGTGCTGGGACCGGGGATTGAACCCTGGTCCCCCAGCACAGCAGTCTGACACCTTACCCCTAGACCGCCAGGTCACCTGGCAAGTAATGGGTAGGTTCCTACTTTCATTTAGGGTGCATTAAAAACCCCACTGTTGGTATAATAATACAATAATTATTATTAGAACTGGGGCTAACATTTATTATTGCAATTGTTAGTATACTTGGTTAATTTTTCAAATACATACGTCCTCATACTATATGAATAGTTTTCCTTAAATGTGATTTTTCCATAATTTTAAAACTCCATTATTATAGATGGGGCAGATTTTATATTTCTCAAATCCAAATCTTAAATTTACTTTTGGATCTAAAATCCAAATTTGAATCTCAGAATCTTAAAAAATTTACAATTTTCATTTAAATGAAAATGTTTACAACTAGATAAAAGAAAAAGTTCTTTAAGGCTGGGATGATAAATGCTATTTTGTTTGTCATATATTATGTTATATACAATAAAGAGAAAATCTTTTAGTGAATTGATTATATTAATTTGATTTTGTGATTTTGTTACTCTCTCAACTAAACAAGTATATATAATTCTTTCCACTAATTGTTAAAAAAAAGTTATATAAAATCATAGTTTTCATAATATTGTAATCAAGATACTTTTTTAAGATTTTTACAAATTTCAATATCTCTAATACCTTAGGATTCGAGGATTCATGTGCCATCTCTATTCTAGATGTTTTGTATAATTTTATATGATTTGAATTCAAAACATTATCACCTTAAACTTTTGAAAATTTTTAAACCCTGTTTTGATAGAATATGTAAAAATTAATTTCACAAGATTATTAAAAAAAAAAAAACTTAGTTAAGGTGAGATGGAAGGGGATGTAAGAAAAGCCCAGTGTTTTTTTAGTTTTTATAGCAAAACATTTTTCTGGCTTCAGTACAAACAAAATATAGTTTAATTTTACTCATGTGGTGATATCAACATTTGTTGAATATCTGTCACACTATAGCGTCATTAGATGACAAACTTTTTAAATGAAAAGAAAAAGTTGTCATTAAATTCCAGAACATCCTTGACAGATGTTTAACAATTGTTGATATAAACATGTGAAGAAAATTAAACTATGTTTCTAATGGAGCAATATTTTTATAATTTTCACAAAAAAAAAGGTTTGCTGTAAAAACTGCAAAAATAATAGCCTTTTCTCGCGTTCCCTTCCACTCCACCTTAATTGTTTTAGTTACTTCAATGTTTCAAACTATTTTGATCCAACTTTTCATAATGTATTTATTTACAGGCTACTAGGCACAGAAGAGCCACTATTGTTTGTATGGGATGATTGGGTGAAATATATCGAGTGTCGCAAAGCCTTTGTCTCTCTGTACCATTTCCCAACCAAACATAGCCTCTATCGGGACAGCTATCTTGGCCCAGAACTATATATTGACCAGCAAGAAAAAAATGAAAAAAAGGATGATCATAAAAATGAGAAGATAATCATTACAAATAGTAAGTGTTTGTTTTGAGATAAGTGTTACCATTGAAAAAGTAGGAGTAAATCCTTTAAATATATTTATTCCTTGAATCCTTCAAATATATTTATTCCTCGAATCCCTAAGGGATATTTGAGAATCAAGGATTTAAAAAATAATTCATATTACATTTTTTTTTCACATTTAGATTTTTTTTTTTTTGATTCTTACTATGAGCTTGTCTAGCAATAAAACTACTTGTTATTGAAGTATTGTATTTCCTTCGCCATTCTGTTTTGGTTTTCTTCTCGTTATTGTTAAATCAGTTGGATCATCAAAATACATGTGAGCCAAAGATCAATAATTAACTACGTAATACAGTCGAGTAAAGACAGGTTTATTGTTTGCTTGTGGTAGCATAGCACATAGTTCCCAAACCAATACAAACTTGTTCCTTGAGATCTGATTGTTCATAAGGCAGTGATGAAAAATATAGTAATGGCCTGAAGCAGCGTTCCATGTGCTAGACAACTGTACTGGTTTAGAGCTTGAGTAATAGTGTCAGAGCATTTCCCCTTGGCCATCTCCGCCAGTACGAGAGGTGGGTATGTGGTTGTCCCGGCCTCTGGCGTAGCCCAACTCAACCACAGGTGCAACAGAACAAACGCTATGATAGCACTACTGAGTGATACACTACATAATATATTCACATCCTTTCCATTACATTTTCATATGTGCTTTGTTTCATATATACATGAAAGTAGATTTTCACCAAATTAAATGTTTGGGTAATACACAATATGTACTAATAATTAATTAATTTAAGGGAGGGTGGAAAAATCACCCGCACTAAGCCCGACAAGGATTGAATCCCAATCTACCCGTCATCAGGCGGTTTGGTCTACTGCGAAAGTGATGTCTTAGACCATGCAGCCACCGAAACGAGTCATTTTAAATTGTTAGATAATGATTTTTCTACCCCTACACCACTCCAACTATAGTAAAAGCTGTATAATTACCTGCATTGGTTCTCACACGATCTATCGTGTCACTCTTGCGTTGGACTGGATCACCAGTGTAGGGAAGATCGGAGTTTGAATCCCGGTCAGGTGTACTGAAGTTGGTTTTCCCTGAGTCATTTCCCAATCTCCTTCAACACAAATATTGGTACATTTCCTCTAAAATTTTACCTTCCTCATTCCTACTTCATAAGCTTAATCATTGTATGCACAGACAAACTGAACGAGTAGTAGTAAGACATGAGGGGGGGGGGGGCGTTTGCTGGAATAGCTGGAACTGGATGATCAAAAAAAAAACTAAAATTGACTTAGAAGTCCATTTCATCATTTAGTTTGTCTATCAACTAGTAACACCCAGCATGGATTCTGAAAGTTCCAAACACCTACATGTTCGGGGTGGTACTATTATGTGACTATCAGTTTCTGTTTTTTTTAATAATCTATAATATAAGCTTTTAAATACATTATTGATGAAAAGGGAATAAAAAATGTGGCAGGGACAACAATACAGGGTATCAACTAACACATTAAAGGATTTGGTCTGTTTATGAGGTTACTAGCTATACTAAAATACATATTTAGTAATGCTCCAATATGTGAGAAATACTCTAGCCAGCAGTCCTTTGTCCTTGGAGTGCCAGATATTGCAATCACGTTTAGTCACACAGGCTTTATAATAAATATACCGATATGCTCTGCTTTGTAACTATATAGAAAAACGTTGCTAGAGCTATATTTTAAATTCAGCTGCATGGTTTTAAAAGCCCTGTTTTTATTTCAGAAATGAACCCAAATATTGTCACAGCACTTGGGTGGCCTTTTCGCAAGCTATCTGCCCTCTACCCAGATGAAAGTGAGTCTGTCGAGTTTCTACCTACTCTAACTCCTTACACTTCATACTTGGAAACAATAAAGACCGAACGCTTTGCCGACACATGCCCGGAACTTCTCAAACGTGACTTCAGGAACACAAAGATGAAATACCTTCTTTGTCCATCAAGGTATTAGGTTACAAAATTAAAGAATAATTAAATGTAATCTGGCAGCCTAGGTTTAAGCTGTCAGACTTCTGTGTTGGGGGTCCAGGGTTCAATCCTCAGTCCCAATACAGATCTGATTGCCAAACCCTTCCTTCACCTCTGACAAGACGTGTATTAATCACAACTTGTGAATGTGTGGAATGCCAGGTCTCCACCATGGTTCGGATTCCACGTTAAACTGTAGGTCCTCCATTTCATCTCACGATCACCCTACCATTACACATTAGTGTAAGTGTGTATAACCCGAATGGGTAGTAAGACAGGATGCTAATACTCATAATTAAAGAAATTACAGGTTTCTATTAGCATCATGTATTAGGGTAAAAGCACACATGTAGCTCTTCAAGGGGAGAGACGGTGGGGGGGGGGGGGGGGTGTAGTGACACGTAGAGAACAATATCATATATAGCTTATGAGTCATAACAGACTGGCAGTAACTTGAGGCTGAACGACGGGAGCCGGACCGGGGCGATCCACTTTAAAACAAAGCAGTTTGTTTTCAAATACGATTCGACGTAACAAGATGGACGTTGAGCTCCTGGTTGCCAACGTATTTGCCAGGCCAAAGGCTTTAAACAAATGGTGATATTCCCCATAGTAGTCTCTCTCTCTTGACAAACTTCATGTACCCACTCACTCCTTTCCCACAATTTCAAGGTTTTCCATTTAAAATATGAATTTTCACTTAAGAATCACCTCATGTGATAGTTTTGACGATGCCATTCGGCCATCTAGAAAAGCTCTGCTCCATTCCTCTTTGCAACGCTATATGTGTGTTGATTGCCAACTTTTTGTCACGTATAGACACCTCGCTCCACTCGTAATCACGTCGCCTCGCTGCTTGTGTGAAATTACCCTTTTTATTCTTTCGGGGGCATATATACTAATTAAATGCTAATAGTTAGCAATGAGTAAGGTTGAATTAAGAGGAAGTTAGCTCATATTTTTGTGGCCATTGAGTAAAAAACTAGCTTCACCACACTCGACTGAGATTGGAACCCCAATCTCCCCATTATCAGCAAGTCCAGTCTTTTGCGAGAGTGACACCTCAAACTAATCAACCACCAAAGCAGACTCACAGTTTATTATTATTTTGATTTTTAAATGGTCATGATTTCAAATTTAAACTTTGACTCTCTTTGCATGTATGAAAATGTGTTTGTAATTCTAATACATACAAGCACAAATTTCTCTGACATGTTGTTAGTAAATATTATTCTTGTGTGTCAACTTACACATACTTTCGCCCTTTCCATTAATATGTTTTAGAGATTCCTATAACTTGAAACAGAATCATATACATTTTCAAATTCCCAGTTATTAAATCAATTTCTAGAATGTGTAGCAAAACAATTAAAATAAATCTCGTTTGACTTAAGCCCGTGCAGGAATGACATTTTGACTTTTGGAAACTTTCGGGTGGGAAATATCAATTTTACACAGGGATGGCAAAAGATTTAAAAATTATCTTCCACGTTAGGTCCATATTTTAGTTTAAATGTAATCTTCCCATTGATCCCAATAAAATTAAAACAATTTGATGGAAGAATTAAAAGTTTAAAAGTTTAGAGCAATTTGATCCAGACTAGGGTCGGGAAAAGAAACAAAAACTCTGATTAGGTTGCAATTCATAGGTTTGAGCAGTAAATTTAAATTCTGTAAACTTGTAGGTTATAACTTAATAAAAAAAGTATTTTGTCTAATAAGTGTTGGGTATGGTTTTGATATAAGTTAAAATAAAAATCATAGATCTAATACAACTATTATAATTGTGTATTTTTAATTAATCATTTATGGTACTGTATTAATATAAATACATTCTAAATATAGGTTTTAAGATTGCCTGAAAAAGTCCTTCCACCATTCTTCCTCCTGCACTCACTCCCAATATCCTCCTTTCACTTGCACACTTGCTGCTATCTCTTCCTCCCATCTCTTAACATACCAAAATACCACAAACTTTTCTTAACTGAGCCAGTGTGTCTGGTTACCTGAAAAAGTCCTTCCACCATTCTTCCTCCTGCACTCACTCCCAATATCCTCCTTTCACTTGCACACTTGCTGCTATCTCTTCCTCCCATCTCTTAACATACCAAAATACCACAAACTTTTCTTAACTGAGCCAGTGTGTCTGGTTACCTGAAAAAGTCCTTCCACCATTCTTCCTCCTGCACTCACTCCCAATATCCTCCTTTCACTTGCACACTTGCTGCTATCTCTTCCTCCCATCTCTTAACATACCAAAATACCACAAACCTTTCTTAACTGAGCCAGTGTGTCTGGTTACCTGAAAAAGTCCTTCCACCATTCTTCCTCCTGCACTCACTCCCAATATCCTCCTTTCACTTGCACACTTGCTGCTATCTCTTCCTCCCATCTCTTAACATACCAAAATACCACAAACCTTTCTTAACTGAGCCAGTGTGTTCTGGTTACCTCTTACATTTTAGTTACTAGATCTCTCACATTTTAAAAGCATTGTTGAATTTCAGCAAATGGATGTCATTCCAAATAATAACATTAATCTAATCTATTTTGTTTAGAACTATTAAGGGCAGGATTTAACAGTAATTATACTTCGATTATCGGCATATATGATATTTATATTCAAGTACCATTCATGTACAGACATTGTGTTAGCTTCTCATACTTTTTATGCAAGGCTCACACTTCCACTTCTGGTCAATACACTGGTGCCAACCTTGTGAAACTACATATTCTTCCATACACAACATAATCTATTTGTCTTGATGCAAATTAAGTGTGGTGGAGGTGTATTTCATGTATGATTTGATATTTAAAAGCCACTTTTATAATCATTTTTCGCCAAACATATGTTTCCCTTCCTTAAATCTATTCACGGATAAATATTACCATCAAGTAGCCTAGTGTTATTGTTATTTAATGGCAGTATGGTAGTCGTTTAATAAAACTGGCTGAAATTTTGGGTACCCCTTTTATTAAAGGAAGATAATGTTAATTTAAGATTAATAAATTAGTGATATGGTTAATGAACATTAAATACAAACATCACATTTATAGACAGTCATTAATTGTAACCTTTTAATATTAATTTTTCCCGAAAAATCCCGGGAAATAATTTTTCTCGCCTGATTTTCTGGAACATCTAATTTCCTTAATGTTTCCCTGAAGTTCGGGATCCCAAACTGACCTAGTTTGGATGCATAGTTAAATCATAAATGGTATAATCTGAGTGCGACTACTTGTCACCCTCGCAATACATTCATTTACTGTGTTTTAATTTTTGTTTTTTTATAGGTATGTGGATATTGCACTTTCTAAAGGAATAAACATTGTGGTTTTGAAACGAAGTGCTCAGCCACGTTTTAAACACACAGAACTGAAAATGCAGATGACCACATTTGACAACAGTATAAAAAGAGTTGTAATTCTAGATAAACCTAGGCATGAAGATTTAGTTTCAGATGTGAGGCTGCAACAGAACTTTCTTGGTACAACAAATAATTCGCAGGAGAACAGGAAAGATAAAACTATTGATGAGCTTAGACCAGGTAGGATGCAAAAAAACAGATTTTCTAATGCCATGACTGCAAATAAAGATCTATTAACTACTGTTAGGAAACATGAAGATAAAATACAAAAATGTAACCTAAACACGAAAAGAAAAAATAATCAGGAAAGCCTTGACTCTAAATTAAATGGTTTAACAAATCAAATAGAAAAAAGTCCTCATAAGAAGAGAAAAAAGGAAAAAACTCACGTTTTCAAAGGAAAGTGTATGATAAAAAGTTTATGTGATAACTTGACAGATGTTGATGGAAAGCTTAACACCTGCTCTATTGGTTTGGATGCGAGTAACGACATATCGGACAGTTTGAACCACTTGGTGCCTGGAAATGATGTTGGCAGATGCCGCACTGATGATGCAAATAAAACCAAGTACAAGTTGTACCTACCATCTTCCAAATACTGGATGCTTCAAGCGTTCAAGAGTTTCTACTCCTCAAAGAATTTTGACGAAGAAGTGTTATGTTTATTACCCCCTTCGTTCCGTTGGCTTTTGACTGAATGTGCTAGTTTAACAAAAATGACAAGACAAAGCATATATCAAGAGGTTTTATTGGTTGAAACACTACATGCATATATATTGAGCCCAAATACTCCTCAAGAACCAAATGTGTTAGTTAAACACGCCATTAGGACTACTAATAGTCAATGGTGAGAGGGGGAAAAAAGGACCTAAACAATATTTTGTTCAAAATAAAGAAAGACTTAAAATCTACATTTGATACTGTTGCCATTGTCTGCTGGTTGCCTCTTAAAATTGGCCTTATCCTTGTCCTAGGTTTTATTCTGTCAGAACACTTCAATTTAGTATTCCTGTGGTAGCAGCATTAAGTGTCAACTATATTCCTCTTTTAATTGTGAACACATTGTTAGTTGCGTTATTAACACTTCCTTTTGGTTTGAATATTTATTTTGCTTAGTATTAATATAAAGTTTTCTTTCTAAAAAAAACCAAGCCATTATTATTTCTTAGTTTATTATTTTCCTTGCTGTGTACAGTTAAGTGGTATGTCTTAAACAACTTTGATTACAATTGATCAGAAACTACACATATCACTACTGCTATACAAACTCTTAAACTAATAATTAAATGACAAAATTTGTAAGGTACAGTGGGAAAAGAGCTAAATTCACATTACACACATTTTTGAGGACGACTACTTTTATATCTAAAGCCCCATAAAGACTTCAGCCAATAATGTTTTTAAATAATTCAAATATGAAAGATACCTCTCTTAACCACAATTTAAAATGCCTAAGAAAAGTATCTTGAATGTCTAACAGATGGCAGCACTAACTCAATTTGAGTTATAATTGGATTCTACCCCTCTTTCCCCTGTACCCTTAATTTGTAAAACACTTTTAATCAGTGGGAGGGTTTAATAATAGTAGTTCATTGACCATGCTATTATTTTTTTATAGGTTGTATTGTATTATTTTCATATGACTTAGATTATCTTCCTTTGGTTGTTGTGATTAAATAAAACTATTTCTTACTTTTTTTTATTACTAAAAGGAAAAATCAGTTTTCCACTTGAGGACAGTGACAAATTCTCCTAAACTACCAAATAGTTAATATTCTAACAATTTATCCTGTTTCTTACATAATCTTTTCCTGTGTTTAACCTTTATGTTATAACTTTTACATGTTCCTATCTATGTGTCCTATCATTCTTTAAAATTTTCCATTTTCTCTTTTTTGTGTTTTTTTTTTTGTTTCCTCTTTTAAGAAGTTGTGTTGAGTGTTTCACACTCCTCCCTAATGAGTTCTGATAGAATGAAACCTAGGTCGGGGGATTGGTGGTGAAGATCGATTTTCTTTAAGAGGCAACCATTACCTCTTTGTCCAATGGCAGTAATGTAAAGTGTGAACTGTGTTGTTCTTTTCATTGTAAAAGACATATTGTGTTCGTCCCTTTTATATGTTTCTATTCACCTTTCCTGTGCCTTCTTCCAAATATAATACAATTACCTCATAAAGTGAAAAGAGAGTTTCCTTACATAGATCCATAATCTTATGTATGTAACACAAATAAAAATTTTATTTTTACTTTAAAGTTAATATAGTATTATAAGAATAACACTTTTTATTTTATAAAGATATACTTAAATAGAGTATAGTTTTTTTACCCCCAATTATGTAAGTAAGTTTTTATTATTTTTTGTTTTAAGATAATAAATAGCATATGTACATTTTGTTAACTTGAAATTAGCTTCAATTATGATTTATGGTTTTGTCTCTACATTTTGATTTTATAATTCTCATTACCTATAAATGAATAAATTATTCTATTTTTTATTTATTTTTATTCATCCTCATCCTATTCATATGAATTTGTTTATTTCTTATAGTTAATATTTGCTCTATACTAATGTTCAAAACTAGCAGTACTTGGCGTTAACCAAGCTAACCACGCAATGAACCCCCGGGCAATGCTTTTATTTGCTTCAAACAGACAGAATAAAATATCTTTATTTTATTTCTTCCTGTCCAGTTTTTGATAAATTTAAAAATTATCTAATCAAAAATTTAAAATTCCAGGTTCAGGAGGTTACTAATTTAAAATTCTAGCTTTCTACATGTGATAGTTACCACACAACGCTCATGCCAAACAAACAAACTCTTCGTTTTATTAATGTAGAAGATAAGTTGATGTTTTTCAATATTGTTAGTACATTCATATTAATAATCCAATGGGATGTTTATGAAATTTACATAATTAGTTGTGCTAAATTTTATGAAATAGGGTCAAAGTTAATACTTTAAATAAGGACACAAATAGCAAAAAAAAAGACAAAACAACTATTTAAAACTCGGCAACATAAAAATTACAAGTTTGCTTGAATTCTTTCATTATCACAATACTTTCTGTATATTTGAATAAGAAAAGAAATAACATCTTGGTTTATAGAAACAAAACTAGCTTGGAACAAATATATTTGATTCCAATCAAGAGGTTGGGTTTCGAATCCTGAAGAGGTACATTCGGTAAAAAAAATTTCATATTTTTAACAAACCACTACAAGTTAACAAAAAAAAACCAACACTTAATGACATGAGCCCGCAATCGAGTCATACTGACAAAGTTACTGCCTCCGTTAACGAAGACGGTTTAAACTTCTGTAAATATAGGGTGTTATATGGTCAGTACAAGGAACCCTCCGGCCGCTAATCTCAGTTTTCTATACCAGAGCCACTACTTTCTCATTCAAGCAGCTTCTCATTTGTCCACACGAGGCTGAGGTTATCCCGTTCCAGACTCATTACTTCACACAAAACCTGGAAGTTCTGAGGATTGAATCAAAGCCGGGACCTCTGGATCCGTAGCCAGGAACTCCGACCACTAGACTGCAGAGGTGGTCGCAAGTTCACAAAATCAATAAAATTGTCTTAGTATACATTTGTTAAAGTTTTAGCTTCATCTCTAAAGCAGTGTTGTATCACATTCACCATGTGTGTTATTATATAAAAAGCAGTGTTTTATCACATTCACCATGTGTGTTATTATATAAAAAGCAGGGGTTGTATCACATTCACCATGTGTGTTATTATATAAAAAGCAGTGTTGTATCACATTCACCATGTGTGTTATTATATAAAAAGCAGTGTTGTATCACATTCACCATGTGTGTTATTATATAAAAAGCAGTGTTGTATCACATTCACCATGTGTGTTATTATATAAAATATACTTGGTACAGTCAAATTTTCATAGGAGTGGCCTTATTTAACATATAAAAGTTAGATCTACTTTCACTCATACATATCGCACCTGCACCATAGCAACAAAAGTTTAAAGTTTATTACAATTTAAGATAATGATACAATATTTTACAATTTTAATATCAATGTTACATTGTAATTTATAAGTAAACAATCAAAATATCTTAAATTTGGCGATTTTAGGCTAATCAATATTCAAGGGAACATAATTAAAGAGAGTAAGATTTTAATTGGTAAATGCGACACAAGTTACTATTATGACATTAGAGGCAGAAGTATTGCTGTTTCATTATGTACAAGTGAATGCTCGTTTGAGAAGTGACACTTATGACATATGACACCTGACACTCATTTTAATTGTAGTGATAAGGTGACATCTCAAAACGCAATATATTTTGTAGTGAACAAAATGACACATTTCAAAAAGTGGGGACACTTTTTATGATGGAGGTAAGTTAGTAAGTTACTATTTTCTATAGTCATATCTCAAGTTGTGACGCTTTTTCTGATATTGTCCTTACTTTTAATTAGTCATATTTAGATTGGTGACAATTTTCCTGAATATTGCATTGCCTTTATGTAGTCTAATTTTGTATTATGTCACTTTTCTAGAAGTTTTTAATTGGTGTAGTAAATTAATTTTGAATTATAACACCTCTTTTTTATTTCTTTGTCACAATCATTTCTTTAAACTTAAATTAGCTTTTTGCTTTCAGATAATGTTAACATCAGAAAGCAAAAAGCTAATTTAAGTTTAAAGAAATGATTGTGACAAGAAAATAAAAAAGAGGTGTTATAATTCGAAATTAATTTACTACACCAATTAAAAACCTCTGTATATACTAAAAAAAAATTGTTTGTTTTGTTTTAAGTTACAATGTTTGTGTATTATTATTCTTTTAATACTGTCAAATGTGGCATAACTTGGAAAAATTATTTCACACATTGTTGTTTTTCAAAGTGACCTAAGTACAAAAAGGAGTGGAAATGACACCATTAAGGTTTAGTTCTAGTCAAGCATAGTTAGCTTAACAATAATCTATACTCTAGGTCAAATACTAGATTGCTAAGTCAATTCAGATGGCTGCAGGATGTTAACTATACAATTTTAAAACTGACTGTTCAGAATAAATTATATCTTTTCACTGGGGTTGGGTATGTGAAGTCATGTTATCTGCCTGCAGCTCTCACTTATGATAGATATTAACAATATAACAAAAATAAAATGTAAAATATTGTCAGTTTTGGCCATAAATGTTTTTTTAAATAAAAGGCCTTTCTTATGAAAATTAATCTTAATACAATTTAAAAACAAAATTATAAGCCTTGTAAATTTACAAGTTAAAACCGTTATTGTTGTCAATTGGTTTTGGTTATTATGAGAAAAAAAATTGTACCGCGTTAGAATAGTTTGGCTGATCCAGTAATAGATAGCGCCACACTTCGTTATGAAGTTCCAGCTGTTCCGTACCGCTGCTGACCTACAGAAACTGTGTCGTCTGCTATTTTCCCCGCTGTGCAGAATGCGCGGGACTTTGATGAGACGTGGTTGTGTTGTGTCAAACTGGAGTAACTCTCCTGTGTTTATTTGTAGGCAAAAGGGAATAGTTCTGATTTGCATTGTTGCAGGGTTTAGCTCACGTTATAAACATAATACGCTCGTGTGAGTTATTTTTTTTTAAATTTCGAATATCGTGACGAAAGATCAAGTGTCACTGCGCAAAGCAAAATAACGTAAACATTGACGCATTAATAGTGTTGGCGTAACCTGTTGGTTTCATTATTTTGCCTTTGCATATTTTAATGATAGTTTCACTTGTTTCATCGGGACATTTTAAGTACACCATAACATTTAGTGTGTTTATTTTACTTGGATCGTCGGTTAGTTAATTGTTGCCCTCACGAGTGCAATATTGTTGATGGATTTTTTGTGTTTGTTGTCTCGGTGGAGTTCATCAAACTTAAATATATATTGTTTTTAAACAACGAAACAGATCTACACTAAGGTGAGTGTAAAAAGTTATGTTTATCTCTGTATTTTTTTTTATCGACGCATAGTGGCCTACATGATATTTTAATTACACTTGACATTAATTATAATTAAGGCGTTAAAATATAATTTTTGAAATACAATTTTAGTTCATACTGTTAAGGAATATTGAAATTGAAGGAAGCGGTAACAATGATTTAAATCACCATTTACAAATTAACCAAGTCATATAATTTAAAATAGTAGTACTTTTAAAATTGCCATTAATAAATGTGCTGTATTTACGTTTTCAAACTTATCTGGAGAATATTGTCTATCGTCACATAATCAAACTTTTGATGTAAAAACTTTAATTGAAGCAAAAAATACGATCTCTATGTAAATTAGTTTCTAACAATCGTTTTAAGTTGTTTTAGGTGCCACATAACCGCTTAAAATTAAAATGGTAGGGTGTTTTTAAAACAATTAAGAGATATTTTTCGTTACTTCTCAAGATCCATGCATCCAAATAATGAACAAAGACGTAAACCTGAATAAGATTGAAACTTAAGATTGGTAAGCTCAGAAAATTTGATTTAGTTTGACTATTGAATACTGAAAAAGTTTCTTTTGTTTTTAAACATGAAGTGAGTCTGAATTATCTATTATAGGATGTGGGGCCTCGGCGTAGTCTTAGAGCAATGAGACGCCGAACTAGAGACGTAAACCAACCAGTGGCGGCTCGTAGCTAAAATTAGTGGGGGTGCTGTTCCAGAAAATGTTTAGCCTTTGTTTTAAAATTGTGTGAAAGGAAAAAAGAAAATTTATTCAGGAACTTGATAAAATCTTAACAAAAAGAACCAAACTTTTTTACTTACTTTAACTTAAATTGTTACAGTTCAAGCTTGATCTATTCATTTAAAAATAAAATCCATTTTTCTTGTTTTAATTTGCGCAAAAAGTGCAATAATTTTCTCCTTGACCTCTGGATGACAATTTAGGAAATTATTCTCCATTGAAAGTACTCTTAAGCGCATTTAGTCTTTCTGTTAAATTAAAGACCCGAAAAAAATGAATCAAATAGAATAGCTGGAAGCAGAATAATAATCTAATTCTACACTCTTATACACTTTATCACATTCAAGAATTGGTACACGGTTTTTAAGCACAACACACGCTGAGTAAAAAAAACTCCTTCCACCATCACGCCAGAGCCGGCACTGCGATAGCAACAGTGCTCTTTCTATTTGGCAGTCCCTCCTTCCTCCCCACTCCCCTCCTATGTGCGCATGCGCACAACAGTCAAACACCACGTCGCTGGCACTGTGAAGCGAACAGTTCCATACAAAGATTTTTGTATCTTTTTCATAAACTGGGGGATGGCTACTGAAGTACTGACATTAAGCTTAAGGAATATATATTATACTAGAAAAATAATTAAAGAAAAAGGACTTATTAGATTAAATGTTATCGATAATATCATGTGGAAATAGGGAGTTCCGCAGTGCCTATACACGAGCCGCCACTGAAACCAACACTCCTTGAGAAAGTCTGTTAGAATCCCAGTCGGGTTCACGGGATGCGAAATTAGGTCGTATACAAGTGATTATAATTTTTTTAAATAACACTAATGTGTTGAGTTTAGATAACATGGACTTTTTGTTGCTTAGATGAAAAGGAAAATTCGACTTTAGTACACCCGACCGGAATTTGAATCTTAACCACTTCGTCATCAACAAACCAAACTAGAGAGCGTAACGTTGAGCCCGCTTGCCCACTGATCTTTGTTTTAATTGTTTATAAATCGACAAAACGAACACGAACAAAATCTCGTAAAAGAGAATTGACGAGCCTGGCGGGTATTTTGTATATTATTCTTGCAATGACACTCATATAAACGCGAGATTGCCACAGTAGAATATACTCCAATTTTCTTAAGAATTGGCATACATTACAGCCAGAAAAAGTTACTAGATATACGGTAATTTCACGTAATAATACGTCAAGTCGTGTAAGCTGCAGCCGTAATTTTTTGCGAGATATTAATAGGGGTGACCCGCTTCAATGGCGAATCCCAATCGGGTCTTCTTAGAGTGTTTTTTCATAAATGGTTTCGCACTCTCTTAACACGCAAATGCGGGTAGATTACCTCTAACATGCTTCCTTTTCCGTTCTTACCCCACTAGAGTAATTATTAGCCTATATATAAAAGGCACAAGGAAAAAAGGAGGGAATTCAAATTTAAATCAAATTTAACTAATGGTTTCATCTGTTGGACAGTCTTGATATCTTTACAATACACTGGAGCTTATGGTTAAAAAAGATTTATTCCATATTTAAATTAATTAAAAATAAGTATTTGCTGGAGTCTTTATGGGGTTTGAGATAAAATAGTCGCCCTGGAAACGGTGTGTAATGTGATATCACCCCCTTTTCCCCTGTACTCTTCATATGCGTATAACCTGATGCGGTGATTGAAATTAAGTTAAAAATATTATCGAATACGCTAGTAAGAAATATTCCCTAATATAAAAACACGGGCTTTAGTTGGGAAAATATATTTTATGTTGCGTAACTATACACATTTATTATAGAATTAAAAAAGATTTAATTGACTATAAATATGTAAAATTTATAAAGAGAGTAAAACTTATTGTTTAGGAATTAACCGCCGCAACAAGTAGTCAATTAACAAAACAATCTCTAATTTTAATAGTCAAAAGTACAATATTAATACAATACATGAAGTTATAAATGAAATGGTTAAGGTTGTGATAATTATTATGGAGTATTAAAACTTATAACCTATAACAAATTAAAACAAATGTATGAAAAGTTAAAATAACACTAATTAGTATCTATGTGATGTCATGCAAGAGAATAAATTAAATAAATTCATTTAATAAATTGTTAATTGATCAGAGCATAAATTGATAATTAAACTGCAATTTATTTTTATGTAAAAGTTGATTTGATTGACATTGAAAACAAGCTGCTTGAAAATAGACAAGTAAAGGTTAGAGGAGATAATTTAAATGTTGAGAGTTGATTGATTAAGATTTTGTCGATATTGGAAATTAATTGAGCCTATGAGATACAAAAATAAATCTTTCTTATCTTACGTTGGTACTTCCTTCTCCTTATTAATGAATGGTTGACATTTTGTTAATTTTCAAAGTAGGGTGAGATGCAAAATTAAATATTTATTACCTGGTGTAATTAGTCCCTTCTAATTATTACAATCGGGAAAAAAAAAACCTCGGAAAATTTTTATTTAAAAGATTTGATCAATGAGACCTCTAAACAAAATATGATCTATCAAAACAAGTGAAGGATGTTACAAAATATTTTTTTAAGTTCACGCACTGCCGATGAAGGTCACAGTCACAACAAACATGAGGCAATTTTTACACCTGATCAATCCAAGGTGAAATATATTTGTTCGCATTTAGAGTTCATTATAATGCGCTCGGAAAACTCAATTATAAGAATGAAAGCTCCTTTTGTGAAGTTGATGGATTAACATGGACTGCTCTTTCTTTTTAAAACGTGTCACAGTACAATTTTCATAGGAAGGGTTTGTGATAGCTAGAAAATTGTACTTTTGCCCAAATATCCATGTCCTTGGCTTGGGCGTTGAGGTTGGTTGACTCGTTAGATGGCTCATCTTAAATTAATTTTGAAGTAATGTTATAATTTATTGATATATATGTGTGTGTAAGTGTAAACATTTTATAGATACCTAGTATATAAAAATATACCACCTTTATAGCTGTTAAACATACAGTCCTATATATATAGATATATTTTACTACTATTATCAGGTTTTCTGTCTTACGACAGGTTCATTCTTTTGTCAATGAACTTAGACCGGAAATGCACCGTCTCTGCCTCTTCCTTCAACTCCCAGAATTTTCTTCTTTTCTTCAAGTCATCCAATATTTAATATAGCTTATAACATAAATATATTACATATATATAAAAAAATATGTGCTTTATAGACACGAAGTGTCTCACGGTAAAATAACTCAAAATGTCCTTTGGAGTTCAGTTATTTTTCTCTTCCTCTCTAAGCAAACAGAAAAAGATTAAACATAATCAAAATAGAGCTATTAAACAAAATATTAAATTTATTTTTCAATTAATTATTTTTAAAGGATTGCCTCCAGCCCAGGGACAAGTATTGCACCCATCAATGACGGAACGACCGACATTACTCGTTTGTCTATATTTGATTGAATAACTTTTAAAGTAGGTAACAAATAGTTATTGTTAAATGTCAACAGAAAGGAAATTTAATGTGCCCAACTTTCGAAGCAATAATTTTTAAATTTATTTCATGTTTTTAGCCAAATAATTACGTGGTTTTACGATGATTTTCTCGTATCTCTTTGGATGTTTTATAGCGAATTCCTTCTAAACTATTAAAATTATCGAAACATATGAGGGGTAATTTTAATGATAATTTAATGCCGTAAAACATTTGCGCCAAAGTATCTTTTTATAAACATAGTATTTTTAAAGTTTTCTCAATTTGTTTGCAGAAAAACATATTTTTATTTAGTTTTATGCTGTTTGGTCTAAAATGAACCGGAATCTAGTCAATTTCCAAAGGAAATTTTGAGCTAGTTTCTTTTATCACCAACCACTTCCCAAATTTTGTTTTTTATTCTGGGAACACACTGAATATAGCCGGGCACCACACTTGTAGTGAACTCCGAATTATTCGTAGCTCCGCCTGTTCTCGTACTAAATCAAATTTCTCTCAAACGAGGATCGAACAAAGTATTTTAAAAATGTTTTTATAAATATTTGAAGCTTAAAACCGCGCCTGTCCATTTTTGAATAAATTAACTTTTGTTGTTGATGGAAAACCACATGTTTTTGTTTGTTTCTTATTTAAAAAGAATTGTTTATGTCCCTCAAACAAATATTTTGGCAACCTTTCATTATTTTTATTGTAATATAAGTAGATGTGACATAATATTTATCGAAGTTTTACTACTAAAGCTATAAAACTTCAATAAATTTGTCAACCATTATTTTATGTAACCGTGCAAGTATTGTGTAAATTCCTCGAACAATGTTTTTTTGGAGCTATGAACTGTCCATTTCAAAAATCTTTGATAAAAAATAAAATGCTTAAAACAAAAATATAATCGATACAAAATTGTTGTGCTACGGAAGATTAGTTAAAATTAGTTTGTAAGTTGTGTGCTGGGATATCAAAACGTACCGGATACTATAAAATATTTAAAAAGAGGTGTAATCAAATTTTTACTGCAATATTCAAAGGGTTATTTAAAATGAACTTAAAATTTAATTTCACTATAGTTATAGACATTATTTGTGTACCGTACCTGTTAAATATTAATAATACTAATATTATTTTTATTGGTATTTTTTTTTTTTTTGTGAATACTACATTCTAAAACAGATATTTTATAACTAAGTTTTTAATATAGTTTATAAACGTGGCTTTTTTTAAAATATATTTTTGTCCTTATTATAGACTACGTTTTAAATCTTGTTTAGTTCCAATACATTAGGCAAAAACGCCTTAACTTCGCCAAATTATAAATTTAAATATTTTCATAAGCAATAAATTAAAAAGGTATTTAAACGTAAATATTAATTCATTTTTAGTTTTTTTTAAACATTGATACGATCTGTTTTATCCACTACATTATTTTCATCTGGGACGGTGTAAGCCTGTATTATAATTTTCAGTGGGTTATTAACATTTAAAGATAAAGCTTTTCTTTCTTAAAAGTCACGCCATTCCGCCGTTTCACGGCCGCGAACAAAACACCAGTATAGAAGGAATAATGTTTGAAGGACAGTATCTGACAGCTACACATTACTTAAACTACTTTTATAAATTAAGTTAATACGTCAATTAATGTTATATGTGGCTGTCACTTTCGACAGAAAATATCTCCTGTCAATAAAATAGAGGTATAGTTCCATTTTTCTCATGGTTGAATGCAAAAATGTATATGTTTGTATTTTTTAAAACATTTCATATCGTGTTCTTACTATAAGCAAGGAATATTTTAAACGGAGCTAAATCGGGATCCTTTGAAGACGACTGGGATATATATGAGGCTCGAATCCCGGTCTGGTTGGTGGACCCATGTGTGTCTTCCCTAAATTGGTTAATACTCTCCCTCCGCGCAAATGTGGATACACTTCCTTTAAACTCGGCCGTTATCATCACTATCTCAAGTGTGTAAACAATATGAAGATAGTCCAGGCAAGCACGCAAAAAAAAAAAAATAGAAAGAGAAAATCCACTCTTGCAACATTTCACGATATGCCACTGGCAGATGTAACGACCATAATGCTGCTGTTTTGTATATTTGTTTCAATTTCCCGGACAATATACACATATTAATTCAAATTTAAATTATATCAGGTAGGAAGGAATTTTGTGGGAAAAAAAACTATTATTTTTTGCTGTCGACATTGACAACGTGTTAATATATTATTAGTATTATTTTATTGATATTGATATTATCTATCAAAAGTGACAGCTGAAGGCCACATTTACTTTACATATACACATAGGGAAGTAGTTCCTAGTACCTTTTGTAACTGTCTAATACCGTCCTTCCTAGCAAAATCCTTCACTATTTTCATTTGGTTCCAGTCTTTTAAATTGTTTCTGACCAAACAAACTATCGGCCGAAGGGTTGGTAATGCCGTTGTTTATGTTTCATTTCCCGCTACGGTTTGTCAGCATAATACAAATGTGAGCGCACGAAGGTTTTTTTTTTACGTCAATAAATTTTCATTAAAAAGTGAAACGTTGTCCCCCCCTCCCCAACACTTCCAATCCCTCCTACCCAACCCCTCGAGAAAAATAAAAACAAATAAATGGGATAAGATACAAGAATAAAACGGTGACAGCTAGCTTTTCCTACCCTTTTGTTTTCTCCTAAAGGTGGAAACGAAGAAAGTGAAATGGAAAAATAGACTCTCTTGTGGTCGAGAGCGTTTGAAGCGTCGAACTACTTTTCAGAATTCTGGTTGGGTCGGTATGAAAGTAGATGAGGTATAACGAGATTCATGGTTAATTTTAAATGCGGTCAAAGTTGCTATTTCATGACAGGTAAAGTCACAGGTCTATTTCCATCTCCTTCTTTTAAGTCAACATCCTGAAAGGTTGGTTCAATTTAATTTCTATCCATAAGGAGCTGGGCATACACTCAGCCTGTTCGGTTGGCTAGTACTGACCGCACTATCCGGTAGACATACCATGTACTAAGGACGTCCGTCCAGAAAGTGTGGTGATTCCTCGTTGTCTACCACACTGAATTTCTATGAGCGAACGCAAAAATACCTATCAATTTTGGCGGGAAAGGTATTTTCACATATCTTCCAGGGTTCTTTTACATCCCACAATCGACATGGGGCAGACGGCTTTACTTCCTCTCTGAAGGAAGTTGTGCTGCGAATTTTTATCGCTCAAGAAAAATCTGCCGCCCTCGGCTGGGATTGAACCAACAAATTTTGGGTCAGGAGGTGAGCGAGTACTTTACACCAAGATCACCGAGGTCGAGCCTATTTTTATGGGACAGTTAAAACAGTTATAAGTTATACTTTTTACGTAATCACACTTCATATCGTGTGATCTACGGCTGTCACTTTTGATGGATAGTATCATTATTATTATTAGCACCGCGTCTTACTAACCGTTCGGGTTATACGCACTTACGCTAATGTGTAATGGTAGGGTGATTGTGAGATGAAATGAAGGACCTACAGTTTAACGTGGAATCCGAACCACGGTAGAGGCCTGGCATTCCCCACATTCACAAGATGTCTTGTCAGAGGTGAAGGAAGGGTTTGGTAATCAGATAAATCTGTGCCGGGACCGAGGATTGAACCCCGGACCCCAGCACAGAAGTCCGACACCTTACCCCTAGATCGCCAGGTCACGATAATAAGTATCAATGCATATACGAAATAATACAAAGAAAAATGTTATCAATGTTGACCACAAAAAAAATATGTTTGTACTTTCTAAACGTTCCTATCCACCAAAATCTGTGCATCTGTTAAATCGTTGATATACATTTTTATATTTACCACACAAATATAAATTGGAAAGGATATACGTGTGTCATATATCTATCATCGTTTGATTATGAAATGTTTGGTCGAGATTTGCAAAGTATGAACCTAATTTCCTGTTTTAAAATATAATTTAAATACAACTACAACACTTTTGTTTTAAGAGATTATTCATATTCCATTGATGCCCGATGTATTCATGGAGCTTAATACGAGTACAAATCGTTTGAGATAATTTATTTCTTAATTGTTTCTTAACTGGTACTTTATAATGTGGTGCTGGGGAAGATTTGATAAGATCAGGTGGACAGACAAGGTGACAAAAATGAAGAAGTCCTAAGAAGCGTGGCTGATAAAAGAACCATGTTGTATGTGATTCTTCGGCACAAAGCAAACTGGATCAGACACATCCTTAGGAGGAACTGTCTTCTGCACGACGTCATAGAAGGAAAAGTTGAGGGAAAGAGGATTCAAATATTATATTGTTGTATCGTCTTTGATACAATTTGGCAAAGATAATAGCCGTATAATTTTGAATTTAAGAATGAATTTGTGAAATTAACTTTAGTAAAACCCGCTTCGATGGTCGCATGGTCTCAGACTAGACTTCCGATGACGGGGAGATCGAGGTTCGAATCTCGGTCGGGTGTACCGAGTTTTTTCAAAATGGTTTTCCACTCTTCCTCCGCGTAAATTTGGGTACACTAACTCTAAATATAACCTTCCTAATCCCTAAAACCATTAGTGTAGTTAGTACATAAGTGGATAATAAGATGCGATGCGGAAAAAATATGCTTTAGTAAAGGTCAGATACCTATAGTAGGATTCTGGTAGAAAGAAAACTAACTCAAAGAAAATACAAACAAATGGTTGACATTACTAGTCTATTATTTTACTATATCAATACTCAAAAGTATTATTTCATTGGTATTGATAGTATATATACAAAGTGACAAATGCACATCACATGACTTGATGTGGAAATATATTAAGATTGTTTTAGCAAATTTTGAAAATGTTAAAAAAAGATTCTTCCTATCGCTATTCCTCTTTAGTATCTTAAGAGCTAATCGATTGAATTGAACCATCCTGCTTGCTTACCTCGTTTTTTATATATATATATATTATATATATATATATATATATGTGTGTGTGTGTGTCTGTAAATTCCACCATCACTTTTCTAATACTTTTTTTTATAGTAAACCTACCATTCGAAAAAAACACCATTGAATAATTTATTGTAGGAGCTTATTGAAATTTCTATGTAACGTATGGCCCGTCCTCTTTAATACTATATAAGCGACTTTAAAAGTTAATATGTGTTAACAGGAGAGTCATATATTTTCTACGTACTACGTATCCGTAGTCCGTACGTAGAGCTTATCTCTACAGTAATAGATCGCTCTCTCCACAGAGTTCTGATGCGTAAAGGTTCTCACACATGCGTTATTAGTCCACGATTATTCGATGTTCGCTATTAATCAAGCAAGTGTGTATAATGCGTGTTTTATTATTATTAATTTATTCATTTGAGGTATATAACGTGCACATTCTGAACATACCTATTAAATTAGCACACGAGAAATTCTATGAGCGAGAGTGAAAGGGCCTACTAATTTTGCCGGAAGAGGTATTTTCACGTAAATTCGAGGGTTATTTTACATGTCACAATCGACATGGGACCGACGGCTTTACTTCTCCTCAGAAGGAAGTTCTACGGATTTTTATCGCTCAAGAAAAATCTTTCGACCCCGGCTGGGTTTGAAGCCACGAACATAGGGTCTTGATGTGTACACTTGACCACCGAAGTCGACTCATATCTGTATTCGTGTACGAATATTTGTCTCGCATAACGAATGATGAACATTGTTCCGTTTATAGCCGGTAAACTATCACAAATCAAAGAGGAAGAATAATCGTATGAGAACATGTTGGTGCAGGCCTCCACACTTCGTTAGCGAACATTTGCGGTAAGTTGTTGAACTAAAGAAAAGTTAAAGTTTGACCGCACCATTTCAGAACTAAATAAGAAAACAGATTCAATTATGGCATATTCTCGAATGACTTTAAGGAGTTGTTTGTAAATCACGTAACGCCCTTTTTTGCCCCACCTTCCCTCATGTAGACATTTAGCCAACTCCCCCCTCCCCCCAAACATGTGTTACGTAACTTTTCTAACCAATAATGAATGCCGGTGACCTGGTGGTCTAGGGGTAAGGTGTCAGACTTCTATGCTGGCGGCCGGGGTTCAATCCTCGGTCCCGGCACAGATTTATCTGATTTCCAAACCCTTTCTACACCTCTGACAAGATATCTTGTGAATGTGTGGAATGCCAGGCCACCACCGTGGTTCGGATTCCACGCTAAACTGTAGGTCCTCCATTTCATCTCACAATCACCCTACCATTACACATTAGCGTAAGTGCGTATAACCCGAACGGGTAGTAAGACGCGGTGCTGCTAATAATAATAATAATAATAATAATAATAATAATAATAATATAATAATAATAATAATAATAGATAATAATAATAATATAATAATAATAATAATAATAATAATAGTAATAAATGCCATTTTTTCATAGAGAAGTTTTGTGATACTAAAGGAGGCATTCAGATTTAATACTTCTTAAAATCCATTTTAAATACCTGATTATAAATTATTTCAGAGAATATTATTATCTATACAGACCTAAAGACGTCAAGCTCTAATTCCTCAGGTTCATGAGGAAAAACCTCTGTTATATTTACGTTACGGATCCCAGATTTGCGAGTTGAGTAAGAGCCAGACGACACTACTATATGCTGACTAGGATGGACGCTACATGGTGATATTAAAGTGCCCACATCCGATGCTTGATGCTGAGGGAAGACATCTTTCTTAATTTTTGTGCACTTTTTTTTAGTCATATTATCATTAGTTAACTTATCAATACCTAGACTCATGTTTCGTCCCAACATAGATCCTGGATCCTGGCTTCACTCTCTAAAAAGACTAGATGGCCAATGAAGCAGAGATTGGGTTCGAATACCTGTCGGGTGTACTCAGAGTGGCTTTTCCTAAATGGTTTTATACTCTCTCTCCACGTTAACGAGGGTAGATCACCTCTAAAATTTTACCTTCCTCATTTCTATTCCATTAGATAAATATAATAAAAATTAACTAGAATAACTACAATTTGATTATACCACTCTACAAAATGTATACTAAAAAGGTGGAATTTTAAAGAAAATCTACCAGCATTTGTATGGAGGGAGAGCGGGAAACCATTTAGAAAAAGCAACCCTCAGTATATTTGACTGGTAATCGAATTCCATCTTCCCAAAATAGGCCATCTAGTCTACTGATAGAATGATAATTTAGACAATCTGACCACCGTAGCGGGTGTATAATAGCTGGATTTATATACATACACACTAATTTATCAGAAGGGAAAAGGTATAATACACCTACCTTTTGTAAATAATTAATGATATTTGAAGATTTACTTTTCATATCATGCTGCTGGTACGAAGAAATAACATTATTGATGGACTCCTCAAACTTGCCTTGAGATAAATTCTGTACTTTTGCTTCTTTACATTTCACTACAACATCTTTTTGAGACTCTTTCACTGGTTTTTTTTCTGGATATTGCTTTTTATAAGCAATCAATAAACAAATCTCATCTTTTTGAAGAAATTATTTTGGTTTTTGTACAAATACAAGCGATTATTCACGGCCTATGTAAAAGAATGTGCTGTAGGAATCTAAATTGTACTCAAACTCAACTATATTTATAAATGAAGGCAGCTTTGACTCACATTTGTTATCCAACTAAAAGCACGTGAGGGGTCAGTAGATTGGACAAATTTAAATAAGTGCATTTAGTATAAACATGTCACTGTCATGTGCATGAAAATATGGGTTTTGAATGTGCTTGGCGTTCGTATTCTCTGGCAGACAATAACACCTAAGTGCATTCGAAATATTAATAGACAATAAGTAAGTGCTAAACTTGCATTTGCAACGCCACAGATATTCGGAAGTTATCTATAAGTATGTTTATCAAAGGTGAACACATGAACAATAATATTATTTTTGAACATTAGAATTTAAGTATAAGATCTGTGTTACGTAACACTTTGATGTACCCCACCCTCTCCCCCCATGTAACAGCATATAACCCTTATAGCTCACCACTCAAAGCGTTACGTGGTTTATGGACGACCCCTAAAATATAAAAAGCAATCAATGAAACAAAAAGAGGGCCGCGGACGAGCTCTTTGAACCAATCTGGTTTGTTTCCAAGTTCACGGAAATACAGTATTTAGCACCAATTTACCATTGCACCACTACATTAAACACAGAGGTAGAGTAAAGTTAGTAAACTCTTACACAATAATTTATAACATTTATTTCGCTTCAATCTCCGTCGCTTCAAGATTTTTTTCTTAAGCAGAAGATTTGGAACGGTTTCAACTCAGTCTCGTGAGGACAAATGAGGAGCTACTTGAATGAAAAAATAGCTGCTTCTCTCTAGAAAACTAAGATTAACATCCGGAGGGCTCTTTTTGCTGACCACATGACACCTTCCATAAGCAGAAGTTGGGATTATATTCGTCAACAGATGGTGGCCGCTCCATTGGTATGCGGGCTGACGCTTTAGTTGTTTTTTTTAAAATTATTTACTAACACTTTTAGAACAGGCAATAACACTTGGCTCGGGAAACCAAAGTTCATTACCGGCCAACTGTACATACCATTTTCTTATTCATGAAAATAAACATTTTCCTTCATAAAAAAAAGGAGAGTGAGTGAGTGAGTGACAGGCACCCGAAGCCCACACTGCCGCGTGTTAGAGCCGACTCAACTACTACTATTGTCTCCACATTTGCGACTAAGTTAAACCAGGGATGGGTACTAATTGCGCGTCAGGTCGGAACCTATGCATTTTATCATGCGTAATAGTTTGGTGAAAAGAAACCACTCTAATAGGAGTGTAGTGTGGGGCAATTCCAAGCAGACTGCAAACTGAAGAACATAGTATATCCCCAATAGCGTGGTTACACCTAATAATCTTGCTGAGAGAAATGCAGGTATCATAGAGAAAAGATTTATCTTCTCTCTCTCTCTCTCTCGGGCAACCTGTTGTCAATTATCCTCGCTCTCAGTTATATATGATGGTGGTGTGCTGGGGTAAAAAGGAGCTCTTGGCAACATGGACGAACCAGCATATTTGAGGGGAAATTGACCACACTAAAACGAGAGAATAACAACGCTTTCTCCCATTAGTAAACATGAAGTTACCTCAGCGATAATATCCAGCGTAGTTTACGTGAAATGTCAGGGATCTAATTAGATCTGTGGGAAAGTTGTCGCCTGAATACATAAAATATATTATGTGTATGTGTGTGTGCTGAACGGCTGAGGGACTTGAATTTACTATTTATTGAAGCATCACTAGAATTCTACCCCAGTCATGACTGCGACACTTGCCTCACCTGACCCTCACAGGACCGGTCCCACTACTGTCCATTATCGTGCGTAAGGTGGGGCTAGACTGTAGGGATGGGGTATCGGAAGAAAAATATTGATATCTTACTAGTATCGAAAGAAAAGTATCGATAACAGTAAGTATCTGCAGGTATCGAATTTTTAATCTGGAAAAAGTATTTTTTTAAAAAATCTAGTATTAATAATCTTCTACCCGCTTCGGTTCTTTAAAAACTTTCATAATTTACTTTTGTGAGGTGCCATTTTTTTAAACTACATTCGTCGTTTATGTACTCTATCAATATAGATTATTAACTATTGACAAACAATAGAAGAATGGATGCCATTGCTCATCTGCACATAAACGTTTCTGCTTCATCTGCTTGGAGCACCTTTAGTAGACTAAGTTTATTGTGTTCCTACAAAATATTCTTTTGTCTAGTTTGTGATGACCGTGCTCATTGATAAAGGAAGAGGGTGTTATTAATCACTAGTCTCTACTCGTCTGTCAACCAATCAGGCGGTTGTATTGATAAACACGATGAAAGAACAGCAATGAATTATGATAAGCTAAAAGAGATTGAGGGCGGTATGCAAGAATCTGTTTCTTTTGATACAAATTCTATACCGAAGAGTGAGTACTAATATCAGTAAAAGTATCGGAAAAAGTATCGAGTAAAAAAATACCAGTATTGAAAGGGAAATACCGATATTAGTAGAGTATCAATCCTGTTTTCACATCCTTAGGCTGGAGGCAATACGTGTATGCTGTGTGTGTATGAGTGTAATTGAAGCGTGTAGCGTGTGTATTTGCGATTAGTGTGGACGTGCCGTGTGGTTTTCAGTATGGATTTAATTAATGTTGTTAAACTGAAATAAATCGACATGAAGAATAAATGAAGTAAAAACAAAGAAGAACATTGACAACTAAAAGCTTAACAAAGTTACTGAATTCCACTCCCCCCCCCCCCCCAACCCCCTACATCTGTACTCGAGATTTAACTGATCTACACTGTCCAATATAACATCTTTCATCAAATCACTTCCTACAAACCTCTTACGACTTTGAAGATTTGTAAGTACACAAAATCTGCACTTTCGATATTTACGACACTTAGTACATACCATTATTAATAAAGCAGCTGAGGCAACTAGAACTTCTTATTCTTAATACATTTTCAATACTGTGTGCCTGCCCATGTGTGGACGTACCAAGGTATTTCAATAAAGCCGATCCGTGCCAATCGGCATAGTGTGAATGCACCTTAACGCTTCGCTAACTTTTTTGCCATTCCAGCACTGTCCGAATCATTAATCACCATAACCACAGCAAAGCAAAGAGACGCCACCGTTTTGCTTTTTTAAAACTTATTTTATAGACATTTTCACTCAAGCTTCTTACGACGTCTATGTTCTTGCTGTCAATCATGTTCGAAATAAAAAGGTTTTGTTTACTCATCGTAGTCCGCTTTTAGCGGCCGGCGACTTTATAGGTGCCGCTACCAGGGTAATATGAAATCTAAGAAGGTTGTACATACCTCCTTGACATAAACTTGCAGACACAAGGTCGACGCTTTTTTTTTTATGATGCAAACGTCACATGGCGGGAAGATGAAGTTTTTAGCCGCGATGATATTGATGCGGTAGTTTCGTGTGAAAGCCGTGCACGTCTTTCGGTTTGTCGTGTTACGTGTTCGTGCGCGAAGTTTGTAAGCGTTGTTATTGGACCGTTCTGTAAGCGGTGACTTGTGTTTTCAAAAGAAGTGACGGCTCGCTAAACCAAACAACCAATTAGCAGACTCCGTTGATTAAAAAAAAACACGTAGTTTTTTTGTAAACTTAACATAAGCCAAACAGTGTCTCGTAAGTTTGGCTCTTTATAGAACACTGGCAGAAGTATATGGCATTGCCCATGGTTGTCACGCATTTATATATATATATAATATATATATAATATATATATATATATGTATAATTATTTAACTATTACTTAATTTTGGGTATCACCCTTTTAGGTGGCCGCCGGCCTTCATAAACTGTGGGTAGTGATCTCCCCCTCTCTCCCCCTCCCCCATATAGGGTTGCGTAACTGGATGTGGAGATCGTGAAAAGATTTTCATAATGACTTATGGCTTTCAAAACTATATTTTTTGTCGGATATTTTCGAGAAACTCAATGATTTAAAAAATGTCGCTTCAAGGATAAATTTTTAACATATTTATGTTAAAAGCTAAAATTGAAAGTTTTAACAAAAACGGTTAACATGTTGAAGAATAGGGTGGAAATAAGTTCTTCAGGAATGTTTACAGTTACAGATGATTTTATAATTGAAAATAACCTTACCAAAGATTTAATTGTATGAGATATAAATTGATCATCTGAAGTGCCTGAAGACACGGTTTCAGACATACTACCCTTAAAACTTTGATTCCAATAAACTATGTTAGGTTCATAAACCATGCTCAATTGAAATTTTAAAAAAATCAGTCATTTGCCATTAAAAGTTCAAGAAGAATGACCCGCGTTATCAAGCGACACAGGTTTAAGACTTGAGTTTCCTAAAAATTGTTATTATGAATTTTGGCTTGTGATTGGTACAGAATTTTCAACAATTTCTGAAATGGCCTTTAACATACATTTTTCCATTTGGTACTACGTATCTATGCGAAGCAAGGTTCCCAGCATTGACGATTGTAAAATCAAAATATTTATCAACTCTGAAAAACGATGAAGATGCTCTACGTCATGCTGTATCAAATATTCAGCCAATATTTAATTCTCTATGTAAAAATAGTAAAAATAAAACAGGGATATCCATCTCATTAGTGTGCAAATTTGCTTTCATCTCATTAGTGTGCAAATTTGCTTTCATCTTTAATAAATGGTAAATTAATATGTATACCAAAGGATTGCTTAAAAATATTATTTTTACTATCAGGATTATTATTATTATTAGCACCGCGTCTTAATACCCATTCGGATTATACGCATTTACGCTAATGTGTAATAGTAGGGTGATTGTGAGATGAAATGGAGGACCTACAGTTTAACGTGGAATCCGAACCACGGTGGAGGCCTGGCATTCCCCACATTCTCAAGATGTCTTGTCAGAGGTGAAGGAAGGGTTTGGTAATCAGATATATCTGTGCCGGGACCGAGGATCGAACCCTGGATCCCCAGCACATAAGTCTGACACCTTACCTCTAGACCGCCAGGTCACCTGTATGTGGTAGGTTATCTAGAGGGAGTGAAGGGGGGAAACGGAGGGTGGGAACACTCACTGTGATTCGAGAAGACAACGTTGCTAACCTTTTTACGACTCCGGTTCAATATAAATTCTCCTGTAAGAATTTTGTCGCGAGCCATCAGCATTAACCTTTTACGGCAAATAATATTGAGAGAAAATGTCAGAGAATCACTGTGTTTAGTGGCCAAATTTTTCAAATAACGTCGGGTAGGATGAAGTAGGGTAATTTAAAAAAACAACACTGTATTTGCTTCAGCGGAACTATTCAAGAACATTAACAGTACACTCGAGACTCGAACCCTTAGCCTCCTTCGTTCCCGGAAAACCAGACAATACGAAATTGACTCGCCTTGTTCTCACTTTTTATTATGTTTTGGTTTGTATGAATCTTTTTATTATGTTTTGGTTCGAGTTAATCTCTTGATTGTGTTTCGGTTTGAATAAATCTCTTTATTATGTTTTGGTTTGAGTGACCTAACCTCTGTTTGGTTTAAGTTAATCTCTTGACTGTGTTTTGATTTTAGTGAATCTCTTGATTATGTTTTGGTTTGGTTTGTGTGCATCTCTTTGTTATGTTTTGGTTTATTTTTAGTGAATCTCTTACCTATGATTTTATTTTAGTGAATCTCTTGATTATGTTTTGGTTTGGTTTGTGTGCATCTCTTTGTTATGTTTTGGTTTATTTTTAGTGAATCTCTTACCTATGATTTATTTTGAGTGAATCTCTTTGTTATGTTTTGATTTAGTTTGAGTGAATCTCTTTATTATGTTTTGGTTTGAGTGAATCTCCTTATGTTTTGGTCTGGATAAACTTCTTGATTGGGTTTTGTTTTTAGTGAATATCTCTATTATGTTTTGGTTAGAGTGAATCATTTAATTATGTTTTCGTTTGAGTTAAGATGAATCTCTTTACTAGGTTTTGGTTTGAGTGAAGGTGAATCTTTTTATTGGGCTTTGGTTTGAGTGAAGGTGAATTTCTTTATTAGGTTTTGGTTTGAGTGAAGGTGAATCTCTTTATTATGTTTATGGTTTGAGTGAATCATTGTTACTGTTTAGATTTACTTAAAATAAAAAATATTAATTAAATTTTTAGGTGGAGTGAAAATTTGGATGTATAAGTTTAAAAATTTGAGATACGATTTATGAATTTGATGTATTTTTTCTTAAATATCATGCCTCACCATCGTTAAGACAAACTCTTATGAGCCTGTTTCACCCACGGATACCAAACATCTAACTTAGTTAGGTAATACAGTTCGAACCAGACCAGACCGTGGTTTTTTTAATTTTAATTTTATTAAATACATTGGAATTGAGACTAGGGAAATTGTTTTAATATAGTTGGAAAAAACTACAACAAAATTTAAAAAAATAACTATTTTAAAATTTTTCTGTTGATGAATGAAGAATGCGGTAAACTCGCACTTGGCTACTTTTTCTGGTAAGAACGTATTCTTGTATCTTATCTCCCGGTAAATAAGTTGTGTGATGAGCTCTTAAAAACTCAATCCATAGTGTATTAAGATATGGTCCGAGATTGGCGCCAAATAGTATGATAATGTTTTTATATGTGATATTTGACCCGCGATACGGCGCCAATTATGTTGATCGGGATTATATTCTGATGATGATGCGTATGTGGACGATATCGAATTTTATGATGATGACGTGTACATATGTTACTACGCACTCGTCACACGGTTATGTGATCTGATTATTTATGATTCTTATACTTATGAAATAAATAAGACCTTTAAGTTTGCACACGATTTATATAGATGATTGCACCTTTGGTGCTGAAGATTTGATATTGATAATACAGTTTTTCTTAATTTACGGACTGTTTGTCTACGATATTACAGGTTCCGTGTACTGTGTAATGTTATATTACTCTGTAGATTTATACGCACAAGCGGCTTATATATGACCTACCCCTGGCTTCCTGGACCCCTTGTCACCAGTGTCAAAACTAACTAATGGAAAAACTTCTGGCGACCTGATGTTGTGAAGACTGGCTTCCTATTGGGTAAAGGGAGCCAACATGTCACATGATTTTGCTAAATATAACGGAGTTTATCTTTTAAAGAGAAAAAGTTTTATGGGGCAATATATTGAAATTACTTTTGAAAAGCGCGTGATTCTCCATGAATGAAGTATTAAAAGGATATTTTACATACAGTACTTTAAAGAAAAATGCACTTCAGCCATGACTTTTTACTTTCTCGCTATCTTACAGGTAGAGAAAGCATAGTGATCGTAAAAAAAAAATCGAAATCAAGATTTTGATAAATCTTGACGTTTCATGACCCCCCGAATCCAAAAATTGGTTTTTGACTTTCCGTCTGTCTGTACCTCCAACTAGAGCCTAAACTAGTTTATCGATCGGGCTAAAACTTGATATCTAGGGTTTTTATAAGGTGCCTAGAGGGTTTTTTGGAATTGGATATCTAACTCTAAGATTGAGGGTAGTTTGCTGAAAGGCAAAAAGATAAAAAAAAGGGTCGATTTTCTCAAAATCGGCTCAAACGATTTTGATTAAAGTTCATTTCTAAACATTTGTCAATATTCCAAACAAAATGGCTTCTCTCAATATTTCGGCAAAATGACTTTAAGGGCTCCGGTCTGATGCGTAAATTATCTTTTTTTTTATAATATCTCCTAAGCTATCTGATATATGAAATTGGGAAGCGCGATAATAAGCTTAATCATAATAGAGAAATAGTTCAAAAAAAAGACACAGGCCGTATTATTTTAAGCCGTGTAGTCTGACAGCGGTTGATACTTTCTCGCTGACTGAGGTGGCAGCCTTAAGAGGAAATTCACTTTGCATGTCGAGAGATTTATCTTTCATAGTCTTTTACTGAATGTTATACCACGTTCGCTTTCCTTAATATATTTTCATCAGGGTTTCTAAATGCCGATCCGATTCCCTAGATCCTGTATTGATTTTGCGGAATGACCTGGGTAGGAGATTATTACATTATTACTACACCCTATCTACGATAGAAGTGTAAGTAAAGTGACAGCTAGTAAAAATCTACCAAATCTATTTTCATATGAGTTGCAAGAACAAATATTTGTTGTCACTTTTGTCAGTCAAAACAAACAATTTGTTTTTAATTATGGTTTTTCTTTTAACCGATTTTACAACTCCTCCTAGCTGTCGGTTACCAACACTCCAGTGGAGGAAGGACTCAGGTTGAGTGACGAACCAACAAAGGTTTTTTTAAGTAGCTTTCTTTTCGTCTCTTGGTTGATATATGTCTAGTGTTTATGATCTTGATACCCGCATAAGTGACTGAATGGTCTAAGGCGTCACTCTCGCGATATACTGGATTGCTAGTGACGTGGAGATCGGGTTTCAAATCTTGGTTTGGTTGTACCGAGTTTAACAAAAATCTACCATACCGCCACTCAAATGCGGATATATTTCCTCTAAATTTAACTTTCCTCATCCTAACCCGATTAGTATAAATAAACGGATAGCTTGGATGGGTAGTAAGACGCAGAGCAGACGAAAAAGTAAAATAAAACCTTTTTTTATGGCACTAATGTTTTTGTGTTGGTATCGTGTTTAAACCTCAAAATACAAATTCAGCTGTTTGATGACGCGCATATGTGACCAGGGAGTATAAGCTGTCATCGTTGGATGGATGAGACTGGTCGTGTGAAGAAGACCCACATTCTATCTGACAGGAAACTAAATAATCTACTTCCGGCGCGGCGTGCGCTGCGGTTTCTGCAGCTTGTGGCTTCAAATCCAATCTCCGAGGGGAGGAGCGTTCGGTGGCATTCGATCCTAGGGAGCTATATTACACCTTCCTGAACTCATGTGTCGCGAGGGGGAGGAGGTAAGGGGGGTGGTGGTGGTAGATAAATAATTCGATACTCCAGCCTTTCACGGTCCGGTCCGCGTGACATTACGTAGAGGTGTTTGACGCTTTTTACCTTGTACGTGGTTTCACCCTTCCCCACCTACCCACATTCTTTCTCACTCTATTCTGTTACGTGTACATTATTTCACTATTATTTTTTTTATCACTGTGTCCTACTACCTGTAAAACTTATAAGTATATGTACTAATTTGGTTAATGAGCTAGGGATGAGAAAGTTTGAATTTAGAGAAAGCGTGTACCCGCATTTACGTGGAGAGAGAGTGGAAAATCATTTAGGAAAAACCACCCTGAGTACACACGACCAAGATTCGAACACTGATCACCTGTCATCGGCAGTACAATATCTTGTGAGGGTGACTTCATGCGGTCATTGAAGCAGGTGTATGAACATTCTTAATCACACATCTCACTTCTAGATCGAATCTGGAACCTTGAACGTCACGTTCATTGGTAGTTTTTGTTGTTGGTGGTGTTATTGCAATCATTGCACAACAACCAACCCCCATACCATTAATCTATCGCCGGGAAAATGCGTGAAACACCCAATCTCATCAATAAGAGGCTGCGTATACTTTTTATGATGCTTGGAATCGAACCTGTGTCTATTAACTCACTAGGCGAATGCGCTACTGAATCCCCAAGGTGTAGAATAATAATAATAAAATTAAGTTCTTAATTTAATAATTTATTTGTCTGTGTTTTATATTTTGAGGTGTATTGCGTCTTTCTACCAGCCATGACTGTTCACATGTTTACACCGATGGAGGGGGAGGGAGGTAAAGGAATAGATAAAGTTTATAGTAAATGTACCTGCATTTGCGTGAGCAGGAAACATAGTGTAAAATACACCCTCTGTAAACATAGATGAGATTCGAATACCGGAAAACCAGACTAGACAAGCCTGTCGTTTATTTCACGTGATGTGACCTGGCAGTCTAGGAGTAAGGTGTCAAACTTGTGTGTTGGGGGTCCGGGGTTCAATCCTCGGTCCCGGCACAGATTTATCTGATTACCAAACCCTTCCTACACCTCTGACAAGACATCTTGTGAATGTGGGGAATGCCAGGCCTCCACCGTGGTTCGGATTCCACGTTAAACTGTAGGTCCTCCATTTCATCTCACAATCACCCTACCATTAAACATTAGCGTAAGTGCGTATAACCAGAACGGGTAGTAAGACGTGGTGATAATAATAATAAGGGATAGTATTGCTTGTCTGTTTTCTTATAAAAAAAACATGTTTTGGTCAAAATAACGGAAAGTTCACCTGAGTAGATACATTTAGTTTACACATAGCTATCGTAATAGTTTTTGACTATCACCCGCCTCGGTGGCGTAGTTAACTAACGCGCTGGTATCGTGTTGAGCTGGAGTATGATTTTGGTTGGAAGACCAGTAGTAGCGAGTTACTAAAGTTACTAAAACAATTTTAATACATTAATAAATCAGGCCATGCTATCTGAAGCTGTCACTTTTGATCTATATTGTCAATATCTATAAAATAACACACCCAAAATAGTAAAATGTTATCAATGTTGGCCGCAAATTAATATGTTTGAATTTTCTCTACAGTTCTTCCAACCATAATCAGGGTTTAGACTGCTGAGGATGGGAATATTTAGGTTTGAATCTCGGTCGGGTAAACTGGGGGTCGTTTTTCCTAAATGGTTTTCCACTCTCCTTTCATCCAAATGCGTGTTCACTTTATCGAAACTTAACCTTCCCTCTTCCTAACTTATTAGCATAATTAGTACTTAAGCGTATAACCTGAACGGTTAGTAAGACGTGGTGCTAAATAAATAAATAAATAAAAAGTTTTTTTTAACATTGGTCTCGGAATTTGACCAGAACTTTTTCTTTCAATTTAAAAATCTTCCTATAAAATACCGCTATGATCATGACAGATATTCAAAAACTGTTGAGATTACTATGTGTAGAAAAGAAAATTTTTATTTACTGAAGCAAAATTTATTTATTTGCCAATATTTTTTCACTGTCATTAAAACCGCAAAAATACGCACTTTAACTCGCGTTCGCCTCCATCCCACCTTTTATATATTTTCTGATTTTTACTTTCTCGCTATCTTACAGGTAGAGAAAGTATTATGATCATAAAAAAAAATTGAACTCGAGATTTTGATGAATCTCGACGTTTCATGACCCCCGGAATCCGAAAAAGTGGTGTTTGAATTTCTGTCTGTCTGTACCTCCAACTAGAGCCTAAACTATTTGGGCTAAAACTTGGCACCTAAGGTTTTCATAGGATTGCCCTGAGGGGTTTTTGGAATTGGATATCTAACCCTAAAATTAAGGGTAGTTTACTGAAAGGCAAAAAGATAAAAAATCGATTTACTCAAAATCGACTCCAACGGTTTTTATTAAATTTCATTTCAAAACATTAATAAATATTCTAAACAAAATGGCTACTCTCAGTATTTTGGCAAAATGACTTTAAGGGTTCCGGTCTGGTGCGTAAATTCTCTTTTTTTTTATCATATCGCCGAAACTATTTTAGATACTAAATAGCTTATCGTGGCAAAATTGTAGTACTATTAAAAATAAAAAACTTTTATTTGAAATATATTTTTATAAAATCAATAGTTTCTGAGATATTGGCAATATATTAATACAATTTTGAGCTTTAGTTGTAAAGAGATACTACTTAAGTTTTATCGCAATAATTCTCCAATGACATAGAGTAATAAAATATAAGTAAGTTTCTCAAAAAGTTTGTGTTATTTTTCCTTTAACCTCTTAGGAGAAATGTTTGTATAACAATGATCTGTCTTTCAGAATCAAGTCAATAAATACATTTTTTATTGGTCAAAATTTATAAATGAGGAATTTAAGAACACTACGATGACCTGAAGATGTGTAACGCTTAATAAAATGTCGAAAATGTTAACCGGAAATCGAAATTTTAATACGAAGTGTTGACCATTGTGGATCCAATATCGATCTTTTTTATTGGTCCAAACATACAAATGAGGACATTAATTATTTTAAAATAAAATTATAAAATTTAAAACCGGGTTTCAAAAAATGTTTTACCTAAGTATAATGCAATTTATGCTTGGGTTTGCTAGTGTGTTATTTAAGTTTCACGTATATTACGAGTTTTGTGTAAATATCTACATTTTTAATCAATAGAGCTAGAAAGTCTGTGAAGAGTTCCGTACCATTTATTTTACCTAATTTTTAAAATTTTAAACCTGGTTGTCATTTTGAGAATATGGGACTTTGTGCTCTACATTCAGACGCTAAAATATATTTTAAAGATTGCATGTGGTACTAAACAGACGATAATGTGTAGGGGATTTAGTCCGAGGAGAAGGCAGTAACACTGAAAGAAGAGCAAGACGGCGAGGTTTTTCCGGGTCGTTTAGGCTTCCGACGTCATGAAACGTCGGCCTAATAGGCGTCTCGGTGCCAGAAATAGCTGAGGGCGCCTCCCGCCCCGACCCGTCTGTTATCGAGCAACAAGTCGCGGCCTGGATAGCCTTTACGTGATCTGTTTGACGGCGGAGTGATTAACAAGGGCGAGCGTCTCGTGACGTAGTCATTGATTGATCAGCACCAAATAAGGATTTCAGTGGTGGACATTTTTTGGGTACTCCTTTCACATGATGTTTTCAACGGTGGAGAGATTTACAAGAGTAGCAATGAGCGCCAGGTGACGTAACCGTTGATTGATTGGGACGGAGTAGGGATTTCAGTGGTGGCCATTTTGTGGGTACTCCTTTCACGTGATGTTTTCAACGGTGGAGGGGTTTACAAGAGTAGCAACGAACGCCAGGTGACGTGGCCGTTGATTGATTGGGATGGAATAGGGATTTCAATGGTAGCCATTTTGTGGGTACTCCTCTCACGTGATGTTTTCAATG